>BLBF01000049.1:9397564-9450564 GCA_015471245.1 Laticauda colubrina
ATAATAATAATAATAATAATAATAATAATAATAATAATAATAATAATAATAATAATGCAGTAACTCTATTGAAGTCTACTGTATAATAGTGCGATATGAATGCAATATCGGGTTTTCAGTTCAATGTATAGAATGTGAAGGATGTACGTTTGTATTTATTTTTATATAAATTGTACACTGAAGATGGTATTTAATTTTGTTGTACAAGGTGCGATGACAATAAAGTAAAGACCTAATTTAATTTAGGCCTCTTGAAAATGATCTTATTTGGAAAACTGAACTCTATTGACAGAAGAGAACTCAGGGTTGAATTGTGGGATCCTTGATGCTCTGTGAATTTGGTATTTTGCTTGCAGACATTTCTTTACCAAACTAGATAACATCATCAGTGTGTCGTTGTCATCATCAACATCATTAACAACAACAATAACGGCATATCATCACTGATGGTGTTTCTTTGCCTTCAGTGTTTGCTTATAGAATATGCAAAGTCTGAAATGGATTGAATTGGATCAGATCAAATTAAATTTGAACCTCTTAGAGATTAATTGGCATAGTCATCCATCTGGCATAAAGATTTTCCACTGCCTTTTTCTGGACTATTTGAGTGATAACTGGAAGAATCAGTTTATTGTAGTGATTAAGGCACCAGGCTAGAAATCAAGAAGTTGTGGATTCAAGTCCCACCTTAGCCACGAAAGCCAGCTGGGTGACTTTGGACCAATCACCAGGAGACTGTGAGTTCTAGTCTGCCTTAGGCATGAAAGCTGCTGGGTTATTTTAGGCCAGTCACTCTCTTTCTCAGCCCAACTCACCTGACAGAGTTGCTGTTGTGTGGAAATAAACATGACACTAATGGGAGGTAGCAAACAGCATTCCAAGACTTCACACCTGTTGTTTCGACAAACTCTTCTGCTACCTAATTGCTACTCAAGGAGAAGGTTAAAAAAATTTCCAACCACCTTACTGAAATTGTCTTTACAGAAGTTGAGCAAAAAACAGCAGTGTCTCCTCTTTCCTTTTCTCTGCCTGAATATTAGAATATGGTATTATTAGTAGAAATACTATAAATTTTGGAAAGGAATATTACTAAGAAAAAAAGCAGTAAGGAAATAAAGATGCTTCTCATTTTAAAGCCCTGAAGATTGTAGATTGGTTCTTGGAAAATCCTAAAACTCTTAATCTAATATGTACAAAACTAAATGAAATTTACAGCAATCCAACTAGCTTGACTGCCTTGTGACTGAATTTACTACAGATGGTCCTCACTTGCCAACTGCTCATTCAGCAATTGTTTACAATCACAAGAACGCTGAAAAAGGAGATTTCCAGCTGGTCCTCAAACTTACAGCCATTGCATCATACCCTCAGTCATGTGATCACAATTTGGGTGCTTGGCAAATGGCTCCCCATCACAATGGATGCAACTTCGCAAGGTCATGAGATCCAACATCTGTGATCTTCATAGCTGACTTCCAACAAGCAAAGTCACTGGGGAAGCCAGCAGGAAGTCAGAAGTTTTGGTCACATGATGTTGCACTTAATGATCACAGATTATTCACTTAATGGACACAGCCAGAAATAAGTCAGCATGGGCACGTGATGTTTCACTTAATAAACATGCTGTTAAGCAATGGAGCTGCCAATCCCAATTGAGGACAGTAAATGAGCACAGCATACTGTTGTGGTTAGCCGGCAGCAGGTGCGGACGGCTGAGGAGAGTGAGGACTCAAATGAGGCGCCAGGACCATTAGGGAGTGCACTGCTGCCTTCAAATATTGTGGGGGATGGCAGCAGTGATAAGGAGGTTCCCGAGGAGCCTGTGCCAAGTGCGCATGCATGCAGGGCTGCTCAAAGGAAAGAACAGTTACAAGACCATGGGTGACTCGGGAGTAAGGCTGCAAAGTAATGGCCCCTCCTTCAAGAAGATAAAAGCCAGCTGTGAAATGAAGGTACTTTGCAAAGGGCAAAAACATTTTGAAACTCCAGATTCATGGACATTTCAATATCCTGAGTTTGTATTTGAAGATTCTTGTATCACAAATTATTTCTTGTCTGTTATCTTTTGCCAAGTCTTGCACAGTTTGGCAAGGCTTTTGATTATCACAGCTAATTATTTTGCAAAAGTATTACAAGGTTTCTGTTCCTTTTGGACTGTGTTTGATTTGTTGGAAAAGGGCGTGGGTCACAACACATACTGATAAAAAGTGACCATCCTGTGGATTATATTATAACTCTGGTATTAATTTCTGGTTTATTTGGAATATAGTGTCCATCACTCTGTCCACCGGGCCTTCCAGGACCACCAGGAATACCAGGATTCAAGGTACAGAATACTTTTTAATTGAACTGAGGACTTCTTGAGATATATTTTCTTTTTGGGAAATCTTTATCACATGTTAGTTGGTCATTAGGAGGAGTTTGTGTGTCAGTCCTGCCTCATCTTGAACCTTTAAGCAAGAGCAATTCTTAATTCCATTTGTTGAGAAAGGTATAATTTCCTGAAGGACAAGTGGAATTCAATAACATAATGCCAGAACTGAAGTTTGCACACCAAAACTCTCGGTATAATTTCCTCCCCGCCTTTGATCACATCTCATTGCTGGTCCTCCTCACTGTCCAATCAATTTCAAAGAAAATGTTTTTGAAACAGACATTCTCAGTGCAGACCAGGGCTGTCAAACTCCCGGCCCATAGGCTGGATGTATCACGTGCTGGCCACGCCCATGCCTGGTTTAGCGAAGGGGGCAAAAGTCCCAATATGTCACTTGATGCAGCCATGACAATGTGTTGTCGCCTGCTGGCAGCTAGAGGAGCTGTCAGCAGAGTCAGACAGTGAGGAGGTTGGGGAGAAACATGGGCCAGTCCTGGAGACAGAGGAAGGCTCGGACGAGGGCTCTACGTCAGAGGCAGAGATGAGACCAGGGCAGACTAGCAGTCATCAGCTGCCTTCAGAGTTGGACAGCAGTGAGACGGGGGAGCAGCTGGAGCCGGTTCCCAGCCTGCACATGTGCAGAGTTGCCAAAAGAAAAGAACAATGACGAAGAGTCAATGTGGAAGTAAGGCCACAGGTGAACGATGAATGGCCCCTCCCATAGGGATTAAAAGAGGAGCAAAAGGGGAGGGGGCTTTTGCAGGAAAAAATTTGTTTGTTGCAGCAGTGTGAAGATCTGTCTAACCATCTCAGAGACTTTGTGCTGAGTCCTTCCTTGTCAGCACTGCATTTGGAAATATTTACTCGGCAGCTCTCCAAGCTAGATAAGGTCTGTGCTCCAAATTATACCCTTGAAAGACTGTTTGCCAGGCCTTTGGCTGAAAGTGAATGCAAGAAATTCACCTTCTTTTAATAAAAGGGCTTTTGCTGGGACAAAGAATCTGCTTAGTGCTTTTTGGGGAAGCCTAGGTCGAGTTTGATGCCCTGGTGTAGACTGTCTTGCAGCTGCATTCTTCTCCCAGGGAAATGACCTTGTGGTGCTTTCTCTGAGAGGCATACTCATTTCCATTACTTTCACTTTCCCCCAAGCGTTCCCTCTTGCTTTGCCCCTTACCCCCCCCCCCCCCCAGAGTGCAGGCGTGAGGTGGCAGTTTTGATACTGTGATTTGTTTCTTCCTGCCTCTTTGAGCTTCTATCTGGAAGATCTAAATGGCCTCAGTCAGCAGCAAAATGCTGAGCTAGATAAATGAAACTCTGCCTTCTTGATGGAGAAGTAATGGAACCCTAGAACTTACAAGTAAGCATTTCCTAGAAAGGAAATTTCTTTTTCGGTGATTCTGTAGATGTAATAATAACCTCGCTTTTTTGGGGAGGGGATGGGTTTCTGAACAGTTTCAGAGCTTTCAGAAATGGGATTCTGATCCCTCTTGCTTTTCTTTTTTAGGGACACACCGGTGACAAAGGAGAACCTGGAGAAGTTGGCAAAGATGGGGAGAAGGTAAGGATTTTCGTTGAATTTTTGCATTAACAGAGGGATACAATCAAGATCACGTGAGGTACTAATACCATTCTATAAAGCCTTAGTAAAGACACCCCTAGAGTATTGCACCCAGTTTTGGTCACCACACTATAAAAAAGATATTGAGACTCGATAAAAAGTGCAGAGAAGAGCAACTAGGATGATTAGGGCAGGGATTGCTAACCTTTAGGACCCCAGGGACCAGCAAACTCATAATTTTAATTCCTACAGACTACTAATATGAATTTTGACTCATGGTGGCTTTCTGATGTTGGTGGGAAAGTCAGTCCCATATTCCAGAGCTGTAATAGTCACAGGACTGGTCCTTTGTCATCCTGGAGCGGCTGCTCCTCCACCCGGATGCACCGGCTTGCCATGGACTGGAGAAGCTGCTCCGGGATGACCAAAGGGCCAATACTATGACTACTGCAGCTCTGGAACATGGGATCAATTTTCCCATGAACATCAGCAAGCCACCGTGACTCAAAATTCATATTAGAAGTCCACAGAATTTAAAACTATGATCCCTGGCCCACTGGTTGGTGACCACTGATCGAGACCAACCCTCTGCTCAACCCTATACCATTTCTGACAACAGGCTGTCCAATCTCTTCTAGAAAGACTCCAGTGATAGGGCACCTACAACTTCTGAAGGCAACTTCTTTTTGGAGGACTCTTGACCGACTCTCATCTTAAACTCTTATTATTATTATTATTATTTTTCAGGGCTCGCGAGGACCCCCAGGCCCAGCAGGACCTCCTGGTAACATCGGATTGCAGGTAGAACAAGCTGATTTTTTAAATTTAAAAAAAAACACATGTATTTAAAGTAATAAAGGCAGGATCAAAATCTCATAAATTATGTTAAGCCTTGAACTGATCTTCATCTCTAGGGTCCCCGAGGATTAAGCGGAGGAGTTGGGCCAATTGGTTTTATTGGTGACAGGGTAAGTTGGACACCCTCCTTAAACTCTCTGTGTTTTCTTAGCCAAACTTGCTTGCAAAAGAAATTTGGAACAAAACGGAAAAGTTTTTAAGTTCGGACCTCAACTTGGTTACTAACCAGTCTAAAGATCTGGGGTATTCCTGTGTCTAGCACTCTTCCTTCATCTTTATGGGGATAGTGATAATAATAAGGGACGTGGTGGCTCAGTGAGCTAAGATGCTGAGTTTGTCTATTGAAAGGTCGGCAGTTCAGCAGTTCGAATCCCTAGCACTGCATAATGGAGTGAGTTCCCGTTACTTGTCCCAGCTTCTGCCACCTAGCAATTTGAAAACATGTAAAAATTCAAGTTTCCCTTTGGTAGGAAGGTAACAGCATTCCATGCACCTTTGGTGTTTAATCATGCCAGCGACATGACCATGGAGACATCTTTGGACAGCGCTGGCTCTTCAGCTTTGCAATGGAGATGAGTACCGCCCCCTAGAGTTGGGAACTAGAATGTATGTGCAAGGGGAACCTTTACCTTTAAAAATAATAGGATTAGCTTCTTATAATTTCAATTTCAATCTTCATTTCAGTTACAGACCAGCGCAAAAAATTAAACGTTAGAATAAAACAAAACTGAATATAACCAAATAGAACAAGGCATAGTAATATATTACAATTGATGGCAAAATCAATGGGTGACCAAAGTTGGCCTAATTTTACAAACAGTGTAATAAAATCTAACTCTATTCAGAGAAACTGGATCACCCTGTTCTAACAGTAGTCATTTTATAAAAAAATGATCAGAGTTTCCAGGATATTTAGCCAGGTACAGTGTTACAAGTCTGCGAGACCCCATAGAGGGAACAATCTAACATTATATAAGGCTATACTTTCCATCGTCCCTTGTCCACAATCTCATTTTTCATATGGAACTTTTTTAATAACAAACCTCCACAACTAAAGTTAATGCGTTCATAAATTTAGTTCTATAATTATCTCGCTGGTTTGTGAGGAGGATGCCTCTAATATAGTGTTGGAAGAATTATCCTTCTGGATTCAGTTCCAAGTGGGGAAGAAAGACACTGGAAACATGGTGACTATTTGGAAAAATGGTTTAATGGTGGACAGGATCACGTGCCTTGGTTGAAGAAAAAAAGGGAAGAAATGCTGAGAATCCTTTGGTTTTATGTCCTCTGTTGGGATTGATTGAGCCTTGGTTGAGCCTTGCTGGATGATGATGTAATGAAAGGACTTTGGGCGATCCCTATTATGGGTCTGTTTGAAGGAGGTAGACCTTTGTTATGTAGCATAGACTGGCCCAGGCCTTAATGTCTCATTAGCAAAAGTAGTGTCGAGGTAATTCCCTGTTAGGAGAATGAGCTCATACAGGGAGACGTAACGAGAGTAGTGTTGGAATAATACACATTCAGTACACAGATACACTGTACAGTTAATGTAGGTTTTTACTTCCAGAAAAGTTAAAGCAAAGTCCAAAATAAGCAGTCCAAAAGTCATTCACAGGTTAATCAGTCAGTTTTTCAATCCAGGGATATTCCAGTAACAAAGTCCAGTGTCAAAAACAGTTAAGTATCAGACTTACATTAAATCCAGTAATATCAGTCAATTAGGAAAAATAGAGCAATAGCAATACTTTCCAACAGAAGGAAATAAAGATACACTCAACCTCTCTTCTGAGACTCAGACTAACACAATCCAGGTTTCTGCCTCCATCTTAAAGGGCCTGTCACATAGGCCGACGGATGCAAAATGTATGTAAAAAGGACACAGCAGACGAGAAAATATTCCATCCATTGTTATCCGCTCTCAAAAGTGCCCCGAATTTGCATAAGAAGAGTGGACAACAACGGAAAGGAACGGACGTGGGGAGGATGTAGCGAGGATGTTTAAGCGGATGCTCCATGGAAGGCTAGCAGATGGAAGCGGATGGAAGCGGATAGCACATCCGCAGGGCTTCCGGGGGAGCACAGCGAAGCGGACACGCAACGGAAGGAATGGATGCAGTGCGGATGCCTAGCGGATGAAGCGGATGCATCACGGAAGCCTAGTGGATGCCTAGCGGATGCCTAGTGGATGCAAAGTGTTCACTCTGCATGCAGGGAGGATGCATTGCGTCAGCCCCGCGGATATAAAGGGATGCAGCTCACAAGCAGGTCACCATTCAGAGGAAAGACCTGCTGCCAGACACAGCTCCAGCCAGCCAACAACCATGGGGAAGAAGAGGAAGCCTGTTCCATCTGCTGCCAGCCCTGGCAAGAAGGACAGGGCCACCATCCCACCCCCTGGCCCTGATTCTGCTTCTGCTGGGGCTTCTGCTGCTGGGGCTGACTCTGCTCGTGCTGGGGCTTCTGCTGGTGCTGCTCCTGGTGCTGGTTCTTCTGCTGGTGCTTACTCTGCTGGTGCTGGTCCTGGTCCTGCTGGTGCTCATGGTCCTGCTGGTCCTGCTGGTGCTGCTGGTGCTCCTGGTCCTGCTGGTGCTGCTGGTGCTTACTCTGCTGCTGCTGATCCTGGTCCTGCTGGTGCTGCTGGTGCTGCTGGTCCTGCTGGTCCTGCTGGTCCTGCTTTTGCTGCTACTGTTGTTGTTGCTGCTGGTGGTGGTGTGGTGGAGCAGCCCCTAGAACCTCGAAGCCCCTCTGATGAGGGCCCAGATGGCCCTGCCAAAGGGAGGAAGAGGCAGACGTGTGAACGGGAGAGGAGGCAATACTCCATCGAAGAGGAACATGAGGATGAGGTGCTGGAATGGCTGAGGGAGAACGAGTATCTATGACGGAAGGGACACAGGCTCTATCGAGAGACCAAAAGGAAGCAGGCTACTTGGAGAGAGAAGGTGGAGAGCCTGGGCTACACTTCAGAGTTCCTCCTCGGGTGGTGGAAGTACATGCACACCTTGTTAAGCCTGGGTTCCCCAACCAGGGTTAGGTAAACAAGCTAAACAGAATGTGCAGCGTTAGTCAGATAGGCACACAGATAAATGAGTGAGCTAAGCTTGTATGTTTATTAACATACAGTAAAAATAACAGATACGCTTGTGCTATCAAGAATATATTTTATTCCAGTATAAGTTTATAGCATAGTCAAAAACAGTCCAATATTCATTTACCATGTAGTCAGTCCATTCAGGGATATTCAGTTAGCAAAGTCCATGTAGAATATCCTATTGTCAGTTCACATATATCAGTCCGTTGTTGTCTCTCCCGTTGGAGCAATGCAGTCTTGCTTCCAAGCAGTAATCAGGGATCATCAAAGCCAGAGAGAGAGAGAGCAAGCTGTAGCCTTGCTACTTTTATATGGTTTTCATAACCACACCCACAGTTGCTATTTTACAGTTAAAGCTGCATACACTAACTATGATTTATAGTTAGTATTTCACCTAAAACAGTTAGGGTGAACAATGTTATCCCTAACACACCTGGTACGGGAAGCTGCACCTCAAGAAATCTGGCCAGGCCATGGTCAAGCTGACGGACCGGGAGACCTAAGTGATGGCCAAATGCAGCTTCTTGGAGGGTGAGATCTGCCACCGAGGAGCAGCCCCTCTGACAACCCTCTCTCTCAGGCAGCCCGCAGAGAGCCAGTCCTCTTCTGGCCAAGAGTCAGCTCCTGTGTCCAGGCAGGTATCTGTGGAGCGTCCCACGACGGAGACCCCCCCCAACAGCTGCACTCCCCATGGCGGAGCGTGTGGAGGACCCCCTGACACAGTGGGAGCAAGGAGAGGGCACTTCCACCAGAGAACAACCCACATCCACCCCCAGCTCCACCTCCACAGAAAGCAGGCAGAGAGCCAGACCGGAGGGGCAAAGCCATACTGTCCTCCTGGAAATCAGGGACACCATCAAAAGCAGTGTAGATCTCCTCTCTCAGCTGGTACACACCGACATACCATCCTCTAACAGAAAGCCCTTCCTCACCTACGTCAGCCAGACCCTCATGGACATGTCGGAATCACAGTACCAGGTGATAAAGGACAAGATCACCAGTCTTCTGCACAACCCTCCAGGCCCAGCTGAACCTGCTCCGATGCAGTTCAGGTCTGCTCCTCCACCCCAGGTGATGTCACTGCCCTTCCAAGGCTTTCCACAGGCCCTCACCTACCAAGGCTACGGCTACCAGGAGTTCCAGCAGCACAGGCAGCCCTTTCCAGTCCAGGCACAGGTTCATCGTATGCCACCGGTGCCACCGATGCCACTGATGCCACAGATGCCACTGATGCCACCAATGCCACCCATGCCACAGATGCCACCCACGCCACAGATGCCACCCACACCTCACCTCGCTCACCTGCAGACCAGACAGCCCCACTACACTCCTCCTTCCTCCACCCCACAGCCAAGCCCAGCCTCAGAACATCTGTCATCGGTCTTGGGACTGACACCCCATATCCTGGAGGAAGGGGCTCTCAACATCACAGGATTGAGCCAGCTCTCTGAGAGCTTCCTCCACACACCATCCCCTGTTGTCCTCTCGGGGCCAGGCACCCCAATGGTGCCTCAGACCAGCATTCCAGCAGCAGCCACCTCCACCTGGACCCTTCACCCCTGAGACTATGGGCATGCCTCAGAGTGACTGAGAAGAGTGCCTGAGACTGGGTGGCTACCTGTTGACTTTATCTTTGCTTGGGACACTTTACTTGGGTCATTTTGCTTTTACAGTTTGTTATTAATAAAGATTATCTTTGCTTCACACACTTGCTTCAGTTCTTTTAGTCAATAAAGTCTTGGTGGAAACTTTTAGAACTGGTTTAAGCCTTTGCATGCTTGTGGGATGGGTTAAGATAGCAGTGGGATGGGCAGGGATACCTGTGGGAGGGGTAATAGCTGTTGGGTGAGTTAGGATACCTATGGGATGGGCAGGGATACCTATGGGATGGGCAGGAATACCTGTGGGAGGGGTAATAGCTGTTGGATTGGTTAGGATACCTGTGGGATGGGCAGGGATACCTGTGGGATGGGTAATAGCTGGTGGATGGGTTAGGATACCTGTGTGATGGGCAGGGATACCTGCCGGAGGGGTAATAGCTGTTGGATGGGTTAGGATACCTGTGGGATGGGCAGGGATACCTGTGGAATGGGTAATAGCTGTGGGATAGATAAACCTCCAGTGCAAGCATAGTGGGACTGTATGGTCCACCCTCCCAGGTGCCACACCTATGGCCCTTTATTATCAATAACAATGTAATCATGCATCCACACATTTCAACATAAACACAACTCTTTATTAAATGCCCTGTTCATTGTAGGGCCATTCAACATACATGGCACAATCTCATCAGTGTGATGAGACAGGCTGAAGGAAGCATCCTTTAAGCATCTACCATCCTGTCTTGCCACTCCACTGCTCCAGCTGGGGAGTTGCACCAGTGTCTCAGGAGGTTGCGCTGCTTCTTCCTTTCACGTGAAGCTCTGTTGGGGCCTTGCACATCCACAGTGTCTATCAGGTTTCGCCCTTGCCTCCATTCACCAGGCTCCATGTCCCCATTGCCTTGTTGGAGGTCCACAAGCCTGTTCTGCAACACTGGGTAGCGGGTGCGCATGAGATTGTGCAGGATGCATCAAGCTTCCTCGATGTTCCTCATGGTCTGTGGGCGATGCTGCATGGTGGTGAGAAGTACCTGGAACCTGTTGGCCAGGATGCCAAAGGCGTTCTCCACCACCCATCTTGCCCTGGACAGCCTGTAGTTGAAGATCCTCTCTTCACGGGTGAGGCATCTGGAAGTGTAGGGCTTCAGGAGGTAGGTTCTGAGGGAGAAGGCGTCATCCCCCACGATGAAGTAGGGCACATCTTGTGTGTCATTGGGAAGGAGGTCTGGATCTGGGAAGCCCATGATGAGGTTGCATTCCAGTCCATCCTTGAGGTGACTGGCGTTGTATACCTGGGGATCTGAAGATGCCTGAAGCATCGATGTACATGAACTTGTAGTCAGCATCAACCATGGTGAAGAGGATGATGCTGAAAAAGCTTGTAGTTGTGATAAGTGGACCCTGACTTGGCTGGAGCTTTGCAGGCCACGTGCTTCCCATCTATGGCTCCAACTGTGTGGGGTAAGTTCCACTTCTGATACCACTGCTCTGCAACTTTCTTCCAGCCTTCTTCAGTGGAGGGACACTGGAGGAGCTCCTCCAGGTATTCTTTGATGATGGCCTGCACCACTTCTCTGACCACAATGCTGATGGTGTTGTGTGGCACCCTCCAGGCATACTGCATGCTCCTGTAGGTAGTCCTTGAGGCCAGGTGGTGCAGAGTCAGTGCCACCTTGAGCCCAGGGTCCAGGGTGGGCCAGAGGTTGGTGCTCTACTTGGTCAACCTGGGTCTCAGCCGCTCCACAACTTCGTCAAACATGGCTGGTTGCATCCTCATGAAGTTCTGGAATGCACGAGGGTCTTCGTTTCTCAGCTCCACCATCAGCTTGTTATACAGTCCATACTCAGCTCTTCTCATGATCCATCTTTGGACCCACACTCTTCTTGGCCGCCTCCTTTTCCTTGTGTAGAACAGGTGAAAGAGCCTGTAGAGGGCTTTGCATTGTTGTAGAATGATGGCGGCTACCAAAAGGAGTGTGTGACGATCCATGGTGGAGATGACTGGATGCTGTGGAAGAGCAAGAGCCAGATGAAGGCTGAAGAGGTCTGCACAGCAGGGCTGCTGGACTGAAAGTGAGATCCAGGTGATTTCTCCCCCTTTTTATAGGAAATATAGGTTTTCCCCTATGTGTCCTTTTGCATCCTCTAGGCATCCTGCAGACATCCTAAATATCCAAGATACGTCCTCTATGCAAACGTTTTTTCCGTTTTAATGCTTTGTATGCGAGCTGCATCCGCTTTCATCCTTTCTATGTCTGTGCTACTAACGCTGCGTGTCCGTTCCACGTCCATTTCGCTTCCTCCCTGTGTCTGTTTTCCGCTGGAGCGGATGCGAGCTGCGTGGATGCGCAGCGGATGCCTAGCGGATATAGCGGATGCGTAACAGATGACAACGGACGTATAACGGATGTTCCCTGTATGCGTCGCAGATGTATAACGTATGCATTGGATACATTTTCCACTCAAAAAGTTTTGTGCAGCTCAAAACTTTTTGAGCGGATGAAATGTCAGTAGACGGATGCTGGACGGATAGAGAGTATGAAAAACGGACGCAGTGAGTACAGAACGGATGCATCGCGTTAACCAACGGATGGCAAGTGTTTCTCTCCATTTTACATCCTCTTTCCATCTGTTGGTTCAGTGTGACAGGGGCTTAAGGCCATTTGAGAAACCACACCCAATTGCATGCTCTTGCATTCCCTTAAAGAGACAGTTTTAAAATGTTTATCCTGTTTTATATATTTCTAACCCAAATAGGGCTGAGTTTCTTTCTGAGTTTCTATTTCTCTTTTAGGGGAAATATTCTGCCTTTTTAGTATATCCTAAAATATTTCATTTCCCTGGAGAGGAGGTGGGTGTTAACTTCCAACAATAGGAAAGACACGAAATAACTCTCTGAGTCCCTTTCTATCCTTTGTTTATTTATTAAGGTTTTTTTTCCACCTCTTGGGCAAAAAATATATTGTCCCGTCTTTTGGGTTTCAGGGAGACATTGGATTCAGAGGACAACCTGGAATTCCAGGGCCTCCAGGGAAAACGGTAGGTTTTCTTTTTATATTCCATTTTCACGTATACATCCAAGAGCCCACATTATATGCAAACATGACCTGATAGCAGTGTTCCAATATTTCAGCAGCTGCCACAAAGAAGAGGGGGTCAAGCTATGCTCCAAGCTAAGCAACTGAGGGCAGGACAAGAAGCTATGGATGGAAACTCATCAAGGAGAGAAGCAACCTAAGGAGAAATTTCCTGACAGAAAAATTAATCAGTATAATGATTTGCCTCCAGAAGTTGTCTTCAGAAGCTGGAGGTTTTAAAGAAGAGATTGGACAACAAACAATCACCACACTATAAAAAAGATGTTGAGACTCTAGAAAAAGTGCAGAGAAGAGCTATCAGAATGATTAAGGGACTGGAGGCTAAAACATACGATGAACAGTTACAGGAACTGGGCATGGCTAGACTAGTGAATAGAAGGACCAGGGGAGACATGATATATTTGAGGGGCTGCCACAGAGAGGAGGGGGGGGGTCAAGCTATTTTCCAAAGCACCTGAAGGCCAGACAAGAAATAATGGGTGAAAACTGAACAAGGAGAGTTTCAACCTGTAAATAAGGAGAAATTTTCTGACAGAACAATCAACCTGTGGAACAGGTTGCCCTCGGAAGCTTCATCACTTGAGATTTTCAAAAAGAGATTGGACTGTCATGTGTCAGAAATGGTGTAAGGTCTCCTGCTTGGGCAGGGGGGTGGACTAGATGACCTATAAGATCCCTTCCAACTCTGATTATCTGTTATCTGTTACTGTTTGTCTGGGATGGTACTGGATCTCCTGCTTGTGTAGGGAGTTGGACTAGAAGACCTTCAAGTCTGTTATTCTGTTATAAGATGTAAGAGAGCACAAGATTCATCCAGCAAGCACCAAATATATCTCCAGTGCTAGTAGCACTTCTGGAAGCTGTTGTAGGTCAAAGAAGGCCAGTGAGATTCTCATCCAAGAAACTTCTTCGTTTCAGGTGTCAGGTTCCCAAGCGATAATTCCCTTTTCGAAAAGAAGCTTGCAAAGTCTATCTTCCAAAGCAAATTCCTTTTTTTAAAGTATACATCAAATTGGCAAAGTCTTTTGCATAACTAAATAAAAGGAATTTGCTTTGGAAGATGGACCTTGCAAGCTTCTTTTTGAAAAGGAAATTATCACTTGGAAACCTGACCTGGAATTACACACAATAATATTGAAAGTTAGGAACATCCCACCAAAGTCACATCCCCCAATCAACATTCAGTCCAGTGACTCCGGTGACTCCAAACTCCACCTCCAGCCACCTGCAGGAACACACTCTGTTCCCATGGGAAAGAATGTTACCTAGCCAAAACATCCTCCACTATCTACTCCCTCCTCCCATCCTTTGAAATGTGGCAAGCCTGAAAGCCAGCTTACAGGGGGAAAAAATAGAGAAAGGATAGCAAATACTATAATACTATACTAACTAAAATGGCTACACATATGTCAACTTTTGGGCTTGACATCAGACTTCTTGCATGAGAAATGAAATGTTTTCCAGAAAAAAACAACCCAAAAGTCCAGTTGCCTTTTGAAAAGCACCTCTGAGACAGCCATGACCTGGATGATTGAGAATCTCCATAGATATCCTTAACAACATTGGCAGGGCAATCCACTATATATAAACAAGGAGCAAACCCCACATTCATCTGCACTGATGATATTACCTATTCTGGTAATGAAAGGTCTGGGAGAAAACAACCAAGCTCAGAGAGCACCAAGGTCCTCTCCTTTCAGTCCTGAGCTACAGATATCCTCTTCTTTTGGCACTTCCTCCTGCGAATCCTTTTTTTCGAGAGGCAACTGGACTTTCTGGTTTTTCTTTGAAGGCATTTTGCTTCTCATCCAAGAAGCTTCTTCAGCTCTGATTGGATGGTGGGTGTACTGTATTAAAATGGTTGACTCCTAACCTCACATTCTGATTGGCTAAGAAAGCCACTATAGGGATTGGTTCACTAGGAACCAATCCTAGGAGCCGCTAAAAAGGCGGCAAAACCAAACAAATGTCATTGGCTACAAACCGGCAGGCAAGCCCCTATAAAAGGGCTGCCGCGGCTTGAGCCAATGTTCCGTTTCCACTTGTAAATCAACTAATAAAGACTTGTTGTTGGAACCCGGTCTACCTCGCGTTTTTCTGAACGGAACAGTGGGGATACTCCTTGCAGACAGCTGGTCATTTGCGTCCTTTTAGAAAGTCATTGAGGCCACCTGGAGTTTTATCCCATCTTCAGGTCACCGGAGTAATGCTTTCCATTCCCCACCACCCAGTCAAAGCTGAAGAAAATTCTTGGATGAGAAGCGAAATGTCTTCAAAGAAAGCCCAGAAAGTCCAGTTGCCTTTTGAAAAAATCCCCTTTGGGGCAACCATGACCTAGTTGATTGAGAATCTCCATAGACATCCTCATCAACACTGGCAGGGTAATCCACTATATATAAACAAGGAGGAAACCCTACACTCACCCGCACTGATGATGTCACCTAGTTTGGGTAATGAAACATCTGGAAGAAAACAACCAAGCTCAGGGAGCACCAAGGACCCTATATGTCAACCCTGAACTACAGATATACTATTACTACTACTATTCTACTCTGCTACTACTTTTCTCTTAGAACCTCCTCCTGCAAAGGAGATGCAAAGACACAACTATTTTCCTATCCACGTTGTTTTGAATGGGAGGGCGTTGATTAAGCTGCAGCGCTCTCAGAGGGACAAATATTGTTTTACTTCGAGGTAAATCAAGAGATCGGCCAGGACTAAAGAGGTGATGTGTAATGGATTCTGTTTCATCATTTCAGGGGTCCCATGGTGACCGAGGCCATCAAGGTTTTCGAGGCCCAAAGGGTGATGCAGTAAGTGTAAATATACTGTATATAGAATATATAGAATTCTTTATTGGCCAAATGTGATTGGACACACAAGGATTTGCAAATGCTCTCAATGTACATAAAAGAAAAGATACATTCATCAAGAGTCAAGAATCATGAGGTACAACACTTAGTGATAGTCATAGGGTACAATAAGCAATCAAATCATACCAGGAAATAGTCAATATAAATCATAAGGATACCAGCAACAAAGTAAATTCCACTTTCCATGTGTGTTATTGTTGTTGTTATAAAGTATTCCGTATTCTGTACCTGCCAAGTTACTTGTTTTAGGGATAAGCAACACAGGTTGTTTGCCATTGTTTGTGTATATCAATAGCAATAGCACTTAGACTTATATACCGCTTCACAGTGCTTTACAGCTCTCTCAAAGTGGTTTATAGAGTCAGCATTTTGCCCCCAACAATTTGGGTCCTCATTTTACCCACCTTGGAAGGACGGAAGGCTGAGTCAACCTTGAGCCTGATGGGAATCGATCTGCCAAATTGCAGTGGGAGTAGCTTGCAGTACTGCACTCTAACCACTGTGCCACCAAGGCTCCATAATGATGATGATGATGATGATGATGATGATGACGACAACAACAACAACAACAACAACAACAATAATAATAATAATAATAATAATAATTAGACCTCCCAGATGACAGTTGACAAATAATTTCACTCTGCAACCCCTCTGGTTTTACATGCAGTCCTCAATTTAAATCCAGTACAGGTAGTCCTCAGCTTACTACAGTTCATGTAGTGACCATCCAAAGTTACAACAGCATTGAAAAAAGCATTTTTATGACCATTTTTTACACTTACAGTTGCACCACCATATGATAAAAATTCAGACGCTTGGCAACTGGCTCATACTTATGACCGTTTCAGTGTCCCGGAGGGGGCACGTGATCCATTTGTGCAACCTTCGGTCCAGCAAAGTCAATGGGAACACCAAATTCACTTCACAGTCCTGTTACTAACTTAACAAATGTAATGATTCACTTAACAACAGTGGCGAGAAAAGTAAAATGGGGCAAAACTCGCTTAACAAATGTTTCACTTTGCAACAAATCTTTTGGGCTCCATTGTGGTCGTAACTTGAGGGCTACCTGTATTATGCAAAAAAGCAAAAAAAGTAGGAAATGAAGGAAATTAGTGTTGGGGGGGGACAAGAAAAATAAAAGGAGATATAATGCAACTTAATTTATCTTAAGATTCAGTTTACACTAAAGATAGTCCTCAATTTACAACAGTTTGTTTAGTGACCGTTGGTACTTGGCTCATACTTATGATGGTTGCAGTGTCCCCGGGTCACATGGTCCCCTTTTGAGACTTTCTGACAAGCAAAGTCAGTGGGGAAGTAGATTCCCTTACCAACTGTGTAATTAACTTAATAACTGCTGTGATTCACTTAACAATGGTGGCAAGTAAGGTTGTAAAATGAGGCAAAATTCACTTAACAATTATCCAGCTTAGCAACAGAAGTTTTGGGCTCAATTGTGGTCATAAGTCAAGGATTATCTGTGTTTGCTGACTTGCTAAAGGACTTAATCAATCTCCCTTGGGTGTTATTGATGTCTTCTAGAAAATTCTCTTGTTTTTTTTTCCAGGGTCCACCAGGTCCAAATGGAGTTACTGGGAGCGCTGGGCCTCGCGGAGAACCTGTAAGCCATTTTTATGTCAAATTCCTTGTTAAATGTGGGACGCACACATACTTAACAACATGTGGGTTGAGTTCCCACAACATATAGAACCTCCATCTACATTAAGAGACCACAAATGATGCTGAACCCCACCCCCACAAAATTAAGTTAAATGATGAGTTGATGTTATCAGAAGGCCAAGGGCCTTAAATCTTGGCAAGTTTAAGACTTGTGGACTTCAACTCCCAGAATTCCTGAGCTAACATGACTGGAGGAGGAATTCTGGGAGTTGAAGTCCACAAGTCTTAAACTTACCAAGTTTGGAGACCCCTGATTTATTCATTCAATTTCTATCATTGCCCATCTCAATTGGTGATTCTAGATGGCTTACAATTCCAAAAAACACACATTTAACGCAATATTTAAAAACAAAAAAACAAAAAAACCCCACCAAAAATAAATAAGTTTCTAAGTCACATTACATTCTTTCCTTATATTCTAGGCATAATAAAAATGATTATGGCTAATTGGTGGACTGATGGCTAACATGTCAGAGGGAAAAGTGCAAATCAGATGTGCAGATATAGAAAGTATAATTTGGATCACTGCTGCAGCTGTATGGTTTGGCTTACTAAGAACTGCCCACCTGGTTCTCATAAAAGAGAGAATATATATCACCGTGAAACCTTATCCCTTAGATCAGGGGCTCTTCAAACTTGACAGCTTTAAGACTTGTGGACTTCAACTCTCAGAATTCCTCCTCTGGTCATGTTAACTCAGGAATTCTGGGAGTTGAAGTCCACAAGTTTTAAACTGGCCAAGTTTGAAGAGCCTTGCCTTAGATATATTGGATTAAAAGCTTCCCCGGAGTGTTTTCAATTGTAATAGAGTCTCATGTATCTGCTATCAAGAATCAAGAGTGGCTGGTTTTATGTGTTTGAAATAAAACTGTGTTTTAAATAAGAAGCACTCTGGCAAAATCAGGATGTTCAAGTGATTTTGAATTATATAATGAAAGAGGGAAAGCACTATATGCAATCTAGAGGGCTCTTAGTCATGAATTCAGACAATTTCCTTAGAAGATTCTGAAAAATCTGAGGAAATGAAAGGCAATTTGGGGGGGGGGTGAATATAGAAGATCTATTTTGGAAATCTTCCACTTTTAGTCTACCCGTGAATACTCCAGAGACTCCATCCCATGGCACTCCTTGATGTGCAACTATAATTGAGCTGAAAATTTTCATCGCAAAGCGAGTTTTGCCCCATTTTATAACCCTTCTTACCACAGTTGTTAAGTGAATCACTGCAGTTGTTAAGTTAGTAACCCGGTTGCTAAGTGAATCTGGCTTCCCCATGGATTTTGACTTGTCAGAAGGTGGCAAAAGGGGATCACATGACTCCCTGGGACACAGCAATGGTCATAAATATAAGTCAATTGCAAAGCATCTGAATTTTGATCATGTGACCATGGGTCATGTGCAGTGGTCAGAACTGTGAAAAATGGTAATAAGTCCCTTTTTTTCACTGCCACTGTAACTTCCAATGGTTCCTAAACAAATGGTTGCTTGTTTAGAGGCCATTTGAAGTGTTACCAACTTAACAACTGCAGTGATTCACTTAAAGACTGTGACAAGAATGGTTGTAAGTTGGGGTAAAACCTACTTAACAACTGTCTTGCTTAGCAACATAAATTCTGGGCTCAACTGTGATCGTAATCTGAGGACTAGCTATATATGTCTGGATCCAAGCTGTGATCTGTTGCTTCCCCAACTGTTTTCATATAGTTTAGCTTCCAGAACTCTGATCATCTTTGTTGCTTTTCTGTTGTGGTAATTCCCCATTAGGAGAATGAGTGCACACAGGGAGATGTAGTGAGAGTGGTGAGGAATAACCACAACCAGCACACAGATACACTGTATAGTAAAATGTTGGTTTTTACTTCCAGTAAACGGTTAAGCAAAGTCCAACAAGCAGTCCAAGTCATACACGGTTAAAAAAGTCAGTATTCAGTACAGGGATAATCCAAAATCAAAGTCCAGTATCACAAACAGTTCAGTAAATAGACTCACATCAAATCTAAGAAGAACAACGATCATCAACAATCAATAAGGAAAAATGCAGGAACCAAAAACAGAACAACAGAACGTCAACCAACTAGCAACTAACAACAACAGCACAGAACCAACAACCCAGGTTTCTGGCTCCATCTTATGGCCGTTTGAGGAACCACACCCAATTACAATTTTAGCATTCCCTTAAAGAGACAGTATTAAAATATCTATCCTGGTTTAAATATTTCTAACCCAACTGTTAGGTGACTTACATTCCTAACATTTTCTCTGCACACTTTCCAGCATGTCAGGATCTTTTCATAAGAAGAAATAAATTTTATTCAACTGCATTTAAAAATCTTATATATGTAAAAGTGAAACACCACTCATGTATCATCACAAAATCTCTGGAATTGTAAAGCCTACAAACTTGAAATTTGGCACGTATGTTCCTCTTGGCTTCTAGGTGCTCACTAAGAAAGGATTTTTCAAAATGACCATCAGAGCATTAGTATTTCCTGTATTATTTTTATTAACATGCTCTGATGCTAAGGAATTCTACTCCCCACCTGAAAAGAAATCTGTTCCAAAGGCAAAACACAAGCAGAGGAGAGGAGTTTCAGTTTCACAGCAGCAACCAGCTTTAGTACAGAACAATTGAGCTAAACCATGCTCAGGCTCCTTGCTGTCTCCTTGCTCAAACAGCAAATACTGCTTCAGTTTTCAAATAGCCCTTAACTCTCTCACACACTGACAGGTTGCTAGCCAGATGAATACCAATGGATGCTGGTAGGCAGAGACAGATTCTGCCCCCCCCCCCTTATTTTTCTCCCCAAAAACTAAGCCCGATCACATAGTTTCATAGCAAATGAAACTATCATATCCAGCAAGTAAATAATAAACCCATATGTTCCATCCATAAATTGTTCTTTCTGCCAATTCATCCTGTTTTGTGGTTTCAGGGCCTACCTGGAAAAAACGGAAGAGATGGAGCACATGGACTTGATGGTGAGAAGGTTTGTATTGTAGTCCTTTTTAAAAGTCTTCAAATTCATACTTATAAAGGAGAATATTTGTAGCTCAGGGTTTATATGAGGAGTCCTGGATGATCTTTGAGCTTGGTTGTTTTTGGACAATGGTTTGTCTGAAATGGTATAGGGTTTCATACTTAAGCAGGGGGTGGGACTAGATGATCTCCAAGGTCCCTTCCAATGCTGTTATTCTATTATGTGTTTCATTACCTAATTAGGTAACATCATCAGGACTAGAAGCAATGGTGGGATTCAAATAATTTAACAACTGGTTCTCTGCCCTAATGATTTCTTCAAACAACTTGCTGAGAAAATTAACAACCGGTTCTCTTGAACTAGTGCAAACTGGCTGAATCCCACCACTGGGTAGAAGGGAGTAAAATTTGTAGCAGGAGGAGGGGAAGTGAGGAGGAGAGAAGGAGAATCCTTGACATTCTCTGAGTTGTCAAAAGCACTGAAAGAGAAAATCACTAGTATATAACAGAACAAACCCCACCAGTATATAAACAGAGTGAGGTTTGCTCTGTTTATATACTAGTGTTCTGACCAATGCTCTTCTCCAACAAATCAAACACAATCCAAATAGAACAGAAACCTTGTAATGCTTTTGCAAAATAATTAGCTGGGAGAAGCACAAGCCTTGCCAAACTGTGCAAGACTTGGCAAAAGATAAGAGACAAGAAATAATTTGCAAAACAAGAATCTTCAAATACAAACTCAGGATACTGGACTGTCCACGAGGCTGGAGTTTCAAAACGTCTTTGCCTTCTGCAAAGTATGTTCCTTTCACAGCTGGCTTTTATCTTCTTGAAGAAGGGGCCATTACCTTGCATCCTTACTCCTGAGTCGCCCCTGCTGTTGTAGCTGCTCTTTCCTTTGAGCAGCCCTGCACGCATGCACACTTGGCACAGGCTCCTCGGGAACTTCCTCATCATTGCTGCCAGTCCCACAATCTCTGAAGGCAGCAATGCACTCCCTAATGGTCTTGGCCCTTCATCTGAGTCCTCGCTCTCCTCAGCCATCTGCACCTTCTGCCAGCTAACCACAACAATTTGTGGTTTGCTCTTTCAGTTTCTTGATTAGCTCAGAGACCATCAAGGAGCCCCCAGTCCTCCTCCTATCCTTTCCACCCCTCCTCCTCCCCCATCTTCTCCTTCTTCTTCTTCTCCTGCTGCACTGATGATGTTACTCAGTTGGGTAATGAAACGTCGTAAGAAAACAACCAAGCTCAGAGAGAGTATCAAGGATCCCTCAGTTCTCATTTATCATTATTGGTTCCAACCAACAATCCGTCCACTTTGTGTTTGTGTCTCAGATTTATTCATTCCCCCCGCCCATCTTTTCGTTAAAAGCCCACAATAAAAATAAAGCGAAGGATGTGTGGAGGTGTGACATCACTTTCCCAAGTGAGCTTAAAATGCAAGCCTTAATTCTTGAACCAAGATTTGGTTATACCTCCATGCTTGTAAGCTTGACTATGAATACAAACTGTCAGAGCAAGTAATTGAAAACGGGGGCATCTTAAAAGAAATAAGACTGCAATTTTACATGGTCACGTACCCATAGATGCACAAGACTGTTTATTTACAAAATGCATTGAATTCTGTTCTTTGTGAACTTGTTTATAAAATGGATCAAAACAGTGTGCACTGTGGTTGATGCAACTTTTACAAATGAGACCTTTAAAATTCACTGGAACCAGCAATACTTCACTCTGATGTTAATGAGGCAAAAAAAAAAAACATTTTGCATTTTTCTCATTTTTCAATGTTTCATTTCATTACATTTTTCATTTGTTAAATTCCCATTTGGTTTGTGCTGATGTGTATACAAAACCCAAACAATCTTCCACAGCTTGTAAATGTTGTGTTTTGGAATCCAACAATAAGGGATTTGAGAAGACTTTCCTATGTGTGCAATTACAATGTTTTTTGTGTAAAAGAGAGCAGAAATCCAATAATTGCTTTTTTTCTAATCTTAGGGGCAGAACATTCAGGGATTTTCCTTACACCAAACATCAAATGTTCCAAGTTTCAAAGTAGCTCTCAATTTTACAAATAGTTTCAAATATTATAAAAGTACAGGTAGTCCTTGACTTACAACCATTTGTTTAGAAATGGTTCAAACTTAAAAATGGCCCTGGAAAAAGTACCTTGTAACCAATCATCACATTAATGGCTGCAACATCCCTGCAGTGTGTGATCAAAATCCGGGCACTTGGCAACCAGCATGTGTATACAATGATTGCATCATCATGGAGTCATATGATCACATTTGTGATCTCCCCAGCTGGCTTCCAACAAGCAAAGTCAAAATGAGAAGCTGGATTTAGTTAACAATTGCATGATTCGCTTAACAACTGCTGTGATTCATTTAAACATGGCAAAAATGTTTTAAATTGGACATGACTCACTTAACAACTGCTTTGCTTACAATGGACATTTTAGTCCCAATTTTGATAATAAGTTGAGGACTTGTTAAAAATTCTGCTTATATAAAGCACCACACAAAGTAAACAAACAGTACAGTCACCATGTGCTTTACTACTCAACTATTTAATGTAAAGGCCCTGTCACACTGGCTGACGGATTCAAAACATTTGTAAAAAGGACACAGTGGATGAGAAAAATGTTCCATCCGTTGTTATCCGCTCTCAAAAGTGCCCCGAATTTGCATAACCAGAGCGGATAACATGAAAAGGAACGGACGAGGGGAGGACGTAGGGCGGATGGAAAGCAGATGCTCCACGGAAGCCTAGCGGATGGAAGCAGATGGCAGCAGATGGCACATCTGCAAGGCTTCCGGGGGAGCGCAGCAAAGCAGACGCGGAATGGAAAGAGCAGATGCAGAGCAGATGCAGAGCGGATGAAGCGGATGCAGAGCGGATGCCTAGCGGATGCCTAGTGGAAGCCTAGAGGATGCCTAGCGTTCACTGCGCATGCAGAGAGGATGCATTGCATCAGCCCCGCAGATATAAAGGGAAGCAGCTCCCAAGCAGGTCACCATTCAGAGGAAAGACCTGCTTCCAGACACAGCTTGCCAGCCAGCCAGCCAGCCAGCCAGCCAGCCAGCAACCCAACAACCATGGGGAAGAAACGGAGGCCTCTGCCATCTGCTGCCAGTCCTGGCAAGAGGGACAGGGCCACCCTCCCACCCCCTGGCCTTGACTCTGCTTCTGCTGGGGCTTCTGCTGCCCGGGCTCGATCTTCTGGTGCTGGGGCTTCTGCCGATGCTGCTTCTGGAGGTGGTGCTTCTGCTGCTGCTTACTCTGCTGATGCTGCTTCTGGTGGTGGTGCTTCTGTTGGTGCTTACTCTGCTGGCACTGCTCCTGGTGCTGATGCTTCTGCTGGTGCTTACTCTGCTGGCACTGCTCCTGATGCTGGGGCTTCTGCTGGTGCTTACTCTACTGGCGCTGCCCCTGGTGCTGGTCCTTCTACTGGTGCTTACTCTGCTGGCACTGCTCCTCGTCCTGCTGGTCCTGCTGGTGCTTACTCTGCTGGCACTGCTCCTGGTCCTGCTGGTCCTGCTGGTGCTCCTGGTCCTGCTCCTGGTGCTGCTGGTGCTGCTGCTGCTGGTCCTGCTGGTCCTGCTGGTCCTGCTTTTGCTGCTACTGTTGTTGCTGCTGCTGCTGCTGGTGGTGGTGGTGTGGAGAAGCAGCCCCTACAACCTCGAAACCCTTCTGATGAGGGCCCATATGGCCCTGCCAAAGGGAGGAAGAGACAGACGCATGAACGGGAGAGGAGGCAATACAATATAGAAGAGGAACATGAGGAGGAGGTGCTGGAATGGCTGAGGGAGAATGAGTATCTGTGGCGGAAGGGACACAGGCTCTATCGAGACACCAAGAGGAAGCAGGCTGCTTGGAGAGAGAAGGCGGAGAGCCTGGGCTACACTTCAGAGTTCCTCCTCAGGTGGTGGAAGCACATGCACACCTGGTACGGGAAGCTGCACCTCAAAAAAATCTGGCCAGGTCACAGTCAAGCTGACAAACCGAGAGACCTACGTGATGGCCAAGTGCAGCTTCTTGGAGGGTGAGATCTGCCACCGAGGAACAGCCCCTCTCACAACCCTCTCTCTCAGGCAGCCTGCTGAGAGCCAGTCCTCTTCTGGCAAAGAGTCAGCTTCTGTGTCCAGGCAGGTATCTGTGGAGCGTGCCATGACGGAGACCCCCCCCGACAGTTGTACTACCCGTGGCGGAGTGCGTGGAGGACCCCCTGACGCAGTGGAAGAAAGGAGACGGCACTTCCACCACAGCCCAACCCACATCCACCCCCAGCTCCACCTCCACAGAAAGGCAGAGAGGCAGACCGGAGGGGCAGAGCCACACTGTCCTGCTGGAGATAAGAAACACCATCAAGAGCAGCGTAGATCTCCTCTCTCAGCTGGTACACACCGATGCCCCATCCTCCAACCACAAGCCCTTCTTCACCTATGTCAACCAGACCCTCATGAACATGTCGGAACCCCAGTACCAGGTGGTGAAGGACAGGATCACCGATCTTCTTCACAACCCTCCAGACCAAGCTGAATCTGCTCCCACCCAGTCCAGGCCTGCTCCTCCACCTCAGGTGATGTCACTGTCCTTCCAAGGCTTTCCACAGGCCCTCACCTACCAAGGCTATGGCTACCAGGAGTTCCAGCAGCACAGGCAGCCCTTCCCAGTCCAGGCACAGGTTCCTCGCATGCCACAGGTGCCACCGATGCCACCGATGCCACCGATACCACCGATGCCACAGACGGCACAGATGCCACCAACGCCACAGATGCCACTGATGCCACCGATGCCACCCATGCCACAGATGCCACCCACGCCACAGATGCCACCCACGCCAGTCCTCACCCAGCTGCAGACCAGACAGCCCCACTACACTGCTCCTTCCTTCACCCCACAGCCAAGCCCATCTGTCATTGATATTGGGGCTGACACCCCATGTCATGGATGAAGGGGCTCTCAACATCACGGGGCTGAGGCAGCTGTCTGAGAGCTTCCTCAACACACCGTCCCCTGTTGTCCTCTCGGGGCCAGGCACCCCAGTGGCGCTTCAGACCAGCACTCCAGCAGCAGCCACCTCCACAGCACCTGGACCCTTCACCCCTGAAACTGGAATGCCTCCAAATGACCAAGAAGAGTGCGAGAGACTGGGTGGTTACCAGTTGACTTTATTTTTGCTTGGGACACTTTACTTGGGTCATTTTACAGTTTGTTATTAATAAAGATTATCTTTGCTTCACACACTTGCTTCATTTATTTTATTAAATAAAGTATTGGTGGAAACTTTTAGAAATGGTTTAAGCCTTTGCATGCTTGTGGGATGGGTAAGGATAGCAGTGGGATGGGCAGGGATACCTTTGGGATGGGTAATAGCTGTGGGATGGGCAGGGATACCTTTGGTATGGGTAATAGTTGTGGGATAGATAAACCTCCAGTGCAAGCATAGTGGGATTCTATGGTCCACCCTCCCAGGTGCCACACCTATGGCCCTTTATTATCAATAATAATGTAATCATTCATCCACACATGTCAACATAAACACAACTCTTTGTTAAATGCCCTGTTCATTGTAGGCCCACCCAACATACATGGCCCAATCTCATCAGTGTGATGAGACAGGCTGAAGGAAGCATCCATTAATCATCTATCATCCTATCTTGCCACTCCACTGCTCCAGCTGGGGAGTTGCACCAGTGTCTCAGGAGGTTGCGCTGCTTCTTCCCTTCACATGAGGCTCTGTTGGGGCCTTGCACATCCACAGTGTCTATCAGGTTTCGCCCTTGCCTCCATTCACCAGGCTCCATGTCCCCATTGCCTTGCTGGAGGTCCACGAGCCTGTTCTGCAAGACTGGGTAGCGGGTGCGCATGAGATTGTGCAGGATGCAGCAAGCTTCCACGATCCTCCTCATGGTCTGTGGGCGATGCTGCATGGTGGTGAGAAGTACCTGGAATCTGTTGGCCAGGATGCCAAAGGCATTCTCCACCACCCACCTTGCCCTGGACAGCCTGTAGTTGAAGATCCTCTCTTCACGGGTGAGGAGTCTGGAAGTGTAGGGCTTCATGAGGTAGGTTCTGAGGCGTCATCCCCCACGATGAAGTAGGGCACATCTTGCGTGTCGTTGGGCAGGGCGTCTGGATCTGGGAAGCCCATGATGAGGTTGTGTTCCAGTCCATCCTTGAGGTCACTGGCGTTGTATACCTGGGCATCTGAAGCTGACCCGTTGCCTGAAGCATCGATGTACATGAACTTGTAGTCAGCATCGACCATGGCGAAGAGGATGATGCTGAAGAAGCCCTTGTAGTTGAAAGAAGTGGACCCCAACTTGGCTGGAGCTTTGCAGACCACGTGCTTCCCATCTATGGCTCCAACGGTGTGGGGGAAGTTCCACCTCTGATACCACTGCTTTGCAACTTTCTTCCAGCCTTCTTCAGTGGAGGGGCACTGGAGGAGCTCCTCCAGGTATTCTTCGATGATGGCCTGCACCACTTCTCTGACCACAATGCTGATGGTGTTGTGTGGCACCCTCCAGCCGTACTGCATGCTCCTGTAGGTGGTCCCTGAGGCCAGGTGGCGCAGAGTCAGTGCCACCTTGAGGCCTGGGTCCAGGCTGGGCCAGAAGTTGGTGTTTGCCTTGGTCAACCTGGGTCTCAACTGCTCCACAACTTTGTCAAACATGGCTGGAGGCATCCTCATGAAGTTCTGGAATGCACGAGGGTCTTCGTTCCTCAGCTCCACCATCAGCTTGTTGTACAGTCCATACTCTGCTCTTCTCCCGATCCATCTTCGGACCCACACACGTTTTTTTCCATTTTAATGCTTTGTATGCGAGCTGCATCCACTTTCATCCTTTCTCCGTCCATGCTACTAACGCTTTGTGTCCATTCTGTGTCCATTTCACTTCCTCCCTGTGTCCGCTTTCCGCTGGAGTGGATTTGAGTTCCGCAGATGCCTAGCGGATTTAGCGGATGTGTAACGGATGACAATGGATGTAGAACGGATGTTCCCTGTATGCATTGCGGATGCAGAACTGACACGTTTGATACATTTTCTGCTCAAAACGTTTTGAGCAGCTCAAAACGTTTTGAGCGGATGGAACCTCAGTCGACGGATGCTGGACGGATAGAGAGGATGAAAAACGGACGCAGTGAGTACAGAACGGATGGATCGCGTTAACCAATGGATGGCAAGTGTTTCTCTCCGTTTTACATCCTCTTTCCATCCATTGGTGCAGTGTGACATGGGCTTAACTTGGAAATTTTACTTAGAAAAAAAGAGCATAAAGTATATATACCACAGATCCAAACATGTAAATTCTGCCCTCTCCTGGCTGAATGCTCCTGTAGTTGTGGAATAGAAATACATTCCAACAAGAGATAGTCAAACCTGGGTATCTTTCTTTCTTGCACAGGAGTGGGGTAAGGAAGGGAGGGAGGAAGATTTAATAAAAATAGGAGAATGGATTGTCATCCTATTAAAGCAAATTATTAATATTGTCTGTAATCGTCATCAGAAATTTACACATCATTATTTCTTTATTCATAGGGCACTGCTGGTCGTTCTGGTGCTCCTGGAGAGAAAGGCCCTCACGGACTCCCTGTAAGATTTCTTTCATAAAATTTAGATCAAAGAGATATCAGGGTGATCTGCACCTTCTCCTGACACATCTCTGACTTCTTAGAGGTCCAAAAAACTATTCCGCAGAGAGATTGGTATCCTCTACTACAGTGTTTCTCACCCTTGGCAGCTTGAAATGGTGTAGACTTCAATTCCTAGAAATTCCCCAGCCAGAATTCTGGGAATTGAACTCCATACCTCTTCAAGCTGCCAAGGGTGAGGAACACTGCTCTACTGATTTCCAGGGACCTAAAAACTTGATAATTGCCTGTAATTTTTTTTTATCTTTCCCATTCCGTTTTATTTTTGATTAGACTTCCAGTTGTAGGAGCAGAGGACTCTATCCTACAACATACTATTATATTCAGAGCAGGGGTGAAATTCAACCATCTCGTACCACTTTGGGAGGGGTGGTAGGGATGATTTGAATTGGTTGGCCTCACCCATGCCCACCTGCCTTCTTCCTTTTAGAGACTGAGTCCCACCAAGCCACGCCCACAGAGCCGGTAGGGGAAAAAATTGAATTCACCCCTGATTTCAGAGAGCATTTTGACTATTTCTTTGATTCCTACTCCATCTTTCTGCTGTGCAAAGGATGTGCAGGAATCCCAGAAAAACATCCCACAATCATATAAAAAGCAGGAAGGGAATGAGAACTGGAGTAGATAGAACGAGCTTCCCCAACCTGGTGTCCACCAAATATATTAGATTTCCATCATCCTTCACAATGCGTATTGGTTGAGGAATTAGAGGACTTGAGTCCCAAAGGTGCTTTTCCAAAACACAATTAGAATTCCTCAGGTTTTTTCTGTGAAAACATTTCACTTCTCAATCAAAAAGCTTCCTCAGTTCTTTTTCATGGGTGAGAAACAAAAAAACCAAGGAAAAAAACCAGCTCCCTGCCCCCAGCAGATATTTGGTGCCCATTAAGAAAGACTAGGCCAGCCTATCTACAAGACAAAAAACCTTCAGCTCCAGGATGATGGGATTAGGACATGGCTTTCCAGGACGTAATAGGAATAACCCACTAGAAGTAGAGCTCACTATATTGCACAATCTCCTAAGGATATTGCATCAGCCAAACTTCAACCAAACTTATCTTAGCCCAGTTGCCTTTTGGAAAAGCACCTCTGGAACAACCATGACCTAGATAATTGAGAATATCCATAGACATATGGGAATTTGAGGGATAAGGGAAGGCTGACATTAAAAAGAGATGGAAATGGAGAAGGTTGGTCATCTTTGATGAAATTGTTGAGCTTGGTAGCCCATAAAACTGGAAGTTATTCTAGCATTTACTTGTGTGCATATCTGGATGCTTACATTTATGGTTCCCTGAGTACACAAACTATTCTTTTATGAATATTTGATCTTGGGAAGAAAAAATCCTAAATATGTTTATCGACTCTGTTTTTCATTAGTAGTGACTCTTTTCCCCCTATCAGGGACTACCTGGGAGCGCAGGCACTAAAGGAGAAAAGGGCCAGCCTGTAAGTAAATCATGCTATATTATTATTATATTAACAAAATTTATATGGCCATTCAACTCATTCATGGGTAGTTTCCGAAAATAAAACCCCATTGCGAAACCCAAACCCCCATCTCCCTGGTGACAACAATCAAACCAAACAGTTGATGGGGTCCATATTACCCTGGGTTCTGCAGGCCCATTGGCAGAACCATGCCTTTAGGGTCTTGTGAAAGAATGCTAAAGTGGGGGCCCAATCTTATGTTCACATGATATGAACACAGGGAGGGAGCCATCACAGAGAAGGTCCTTCTTCTTGGTCTCACTAGAGTGGCCTCCTTAGGAGGAGGGGTGGCATAATATAGTCAGTTTCAACATCTCCATCAATTCATTCATGCATTCATTTTCCTTCAGTTCATTTATTCATTCATTCATTTTCCTTCATTTATCATTTTCCCTCAATTCATTCATTCATTCATTCATTTTCCTTCATTATTTTTCATTTTCCTTCATTCAATCCACGGGTCTTCAAACTTGGCAAGTTTAAGACTTGTGGACTTCAACTCCAAAATTCCTGAGCTAACATGACTGGACGAGGAATTCTGGGAGTTGAAGTCCATAAGTCTTAAAGCTGTCAAGTTTGAAGACCCCTGATTCATTCATTCATTCATTCATTCATTCATTCATTCATTCATTCATTCATTCATTCATTCATTCATTTTCCTTCCTTCATTTTCCATTTTCCTTCAATTCATTCATTCGTACTTACATACTGTTTTCCTTTCTCTTTTTCCCAAAGGGAAGCCCTGGAGAAATGGGAGAATCTGGTCCTTCAGGAGAACCAGGTGTACCTGTAAGTATCTCCTCAACATTTGTTCAATATTTCTCTTTCGGTCTCTCATGAGGCATTTAAGATGTTGTCATATCACCAGTTGCATTTGGATTATCCTGGATTAGACTCATGGAAAACACAGAATCAGCAGTTTTGCATTTGTCTTTCTAGGGAAATCAAGGTATCCCTGGTGAGAGAGGTGAACCTGGCCAAAGAGGACCTCCTGTAAGTTACTATTCTAATCATTCCATTTGTAAGACCCAAACCCTCCATTATGGCACTCAAAAAACTGAACCAGAATTCTGGAAGCTCCATCTGTGAGCCTGGTGATCATAACAAATTTAGATTTCTGTTCCAGATGTTTAGAGCCTGTGACTGTAGACTAATGGCCTTGACAGTGATATGCAAGCTCTGTTGCCAAGACAACAAGGGATGAAATAATTTTTAAGTACATAACATTCAGATAACATATGGAAACAATCCTGACACCTCCCAAATTAGGCTGTTGATTTGAGCTCTGAGTTTGGCAATTTGGCTGCAAATGTTTCATCACCATTCGAGGAGACATTGTCAGTGTGTTTTGAGTTGTCAGCTCAACTAAAACGCACTGACGATGTCTCCTTGAATGGTGATGAAATGTTTGCAACCGAATTGCCATGCTCAGAGCTCAAACCAACTGCCTAACTACCAACCCGAGTTACTAATATCCAAACACATTTCAACCTCTAATTCAATGAAATACAAGGAAAGAAGGTATAAACACAGTCAGATTTGCAGGATTCTGTTATCCTAGATCAGAGGTCTCCAAACTTGGCAACTTTAAGACTTGTGGACTTCATCTCTCAGAATTCTTATGTTGGCTGGGGAATTCTGGGAGTTGAAGTCCACAAGTCTTAAAGTTGCTGTCAACTGTCCCATTGAAGCAACAGAAATTCCTGGGGTGTGTTCCGTCCGGAAAAACGCGCAGTAGACTGGGTTCCAGTAAACAAGTCTTTATTTCAAACAAGCAACAGTAACGGAACGCATGGCTAAAGCCGCGGCAGCCCTTTTTATACAGGCTTGCCTGCCGGTTTATAGCCAATGACGTTTCTTTAACTTTGCCACCTTTAAGTGGCTCCCAGGATTGGTTCCTAGCAAACCAATCCGCTTTCGGCCTTTCTGGCCAATCAGAATGTTCAACTTGGACTCTTCCAAGTTATACAGAACACCCCTCCCCCTTTAGTTTAGTCCTATTTGAGTAACGTAGTCGCGCAGGTTGGTGGGGCTTCTTCTAGTTTTATTTGACCTGCGCGGTTCATTTTCGCTGGAGACTTCGAGCGGTTCAGTCGGGATCGCTGTCTCTCCGGCTCATCTCCATGGAACCGCCTGGAAGGGTGAGTCAGCATTGTTACTACCGCTTGAGTTGCTCAGGCTGGTGGTTTTGCCGCTCCCTCCTGGTTTTCCCGGGCAGGTCGAGCTGGCTCGGCTGGCCCCTTCCAGGACGGATTCCTCTTCACTTGGATTATTTCTGCTGGTCTCATCTAACCGTAAGTGTTCTTTTTGCTCTTTTTGATTGGTTAGATGTTCTGGATTTTTTTTTTAATAGTTCATTTTCACTCTCTTTTTTATTTCTTTGTATTCCCCCCCCCCTTAGTTGTGTTTTCGTCGATTTTTATTGTTTGAGGTTGCACGGTTGTATTTCGCTCGATGTTTCGGGAACGAAGCTGGTCTATGTGCCGCTTCCACTCTCTTCCATCGTCCACGGTTAGATGGTAGGACCAGGGGCCTTTTATTTGTGTGATTGTGGCTGGAAGCCAGAGAGGGTCCCCTCTCTGGGGGTGAAAATTTTCACCCAAAAAAGGGAGAAATTTTTTGCATAGACTAGGTCGCTGATTTCAAATGTGCGGTATCGGCTGGATGAGTCGGGGGGGGGGGGGTTCACAGGTGTAATTTGGGTGCAATCTATCTAAATGGGATCTGAGTTTCCTCCCCATTAATAATTCTGCCGGGCTCTTGTTCATTATACTACTGGGGGTGATATGTTGTAGTGTGAGTAAACAGTTTAGCTTGTCTTGGATATCCCCATGGTCCATTTTTTCTAGGCCTTCTTTCGTAAATCTGACCATTCTCTCGGCCCTACCATTTGCCACTGGGTGGGCTGGCGCGGTTCGTGCATGGCGTATACCAAAGGAAGTTAAATACTGTTCAAATTGTAAAATGGTTAGTTGTGGCCCATTGTCAGACATAGTACATCAGGCAAACCATGAGTTGCAAATAATTTGTTTAACTGCTTGATAACAGCGTCGGTTGTCGTGGATGACATTACTATAACTTCCAACCAATTTGAGTATGCATCTACGACAATCAAAAACATATGCCCCCTGGTAGGTCCTGCAAAATCAACATGAATTTGAGACCAGGGGCCTCGTGGGGTCTCCCAGTCTCGTATGGGTGCTTGCGGTGGAGAGGGTCTAGTTCTCTGGCACTTAGGACATGTAGCTACCCAGTATTCAATATCCTTGTCTAAACCAGGCCACCAGACATAGCTCCTAGCCAGGCTTTTCATTTTTACTATGCCTGGGTGGCCTTCATGGAGCATACCCAACACTTATTTCTGTAGTCTGGAAGGAATTACCACCCGATCACCCCATAACAAACACCCTTTTTGAATTGACAGTTCAGTCTGTCTGGTCCGAAAAGGTTTAAAACCTTCAGCCTTTTGGCTTTCCGGCCAGCCTTTACCTACCCAATTCAAAATGAGGGCAGTCACTGGGTCTTTTGCAGTAGCTCTGGCGACATCATTGGCAGACAATGGCGGTTCAGGGCAGGCCTCTATTTGTAGTGCAGCGGTAGTTGGAGCTGGGTCGTCTTCTGTTGTTGGCAATGGTGCTTGACTTAATGAGTCTGAATGGGTGATTTGTTTTCTGGGTCGATGCAGCAATGTATATGAGTATGTGGCTAGGAATTTGGGGGGATAAAATGTTCGGTGTGGGTTTGTTCCCAGCCAAAATTCCAAGTAACGGTTTATGGTCAGTTACAATGGAAAATGTCCTCCCATAGAGGTATTCATGAAAATGTTTAACTCTGGCGATGATTGCCAGGGCCTCTCTGTCTAGTTGGCTATAGTTGCGTTCCGCTTTGGAGAGCGTTTTCAAGTAAAAGGCGCCGGGTGCCTCTCTCTCGTCGGGCAATTGGTGGTTCAGGATGGCACCGACTCCGAACGGTGAGGTGTCACAGGTGACCGTCAATGGGACTGCGTTACTAAACTGAATAAGAACGGTGTCTGAGGTTAACAAGTATTTTATGCTTTGGAAAGCTTTTTGTTCCTTGTGACCCCAAGTTCAATTAGTTTTTTTATCCAGTAAACAATGCAATGGTTCTGCTATCGTTGCTTTGTGGGGGAGGAATATGTTATAAAAGTTTATTAGACCCAAAAATGCTTGTAAGTCTGTTTTGTTTCTAGGTCTGGGTGCGTCTTTAATTGCTTTGACTCTTTTTTCTGTAGGGTGTATACCCTTTCCGTCAATTCGACGCGATCAGTAACGAGACAGCATTTTTCCTTTTTAACTTTCAGGCCGGATTATCTAAATTTTGTTAGCACTTGTCTTAGTCTTGCTTCTAATTGGGTCATGTTTTTTGCTGAAATTAGGACATCATCAAGGTATGGGACGACCCCTTTAATTCCATTTAATAGGCGTTCCATGAGGCTTTGGAAAACGCTTGGGGCAATGCTTACTCCAAATTGAAGTCTATTACATTTGAATGCCTCTCTGTGAGTTACTATTGTCTGTGCCTCGGCCGTTATTGGGTCTACTGGAAGTTGTTGATATGCTTGGGCTAAATCGAGCTTGGCAAAAAATTTTCCTCCCCCAAGTGAGTGCAGTAAGTGCTGCACGACTGATACCAGGTATGTGCTTTGCTGCAATGCATGGTTCAAGGTAGCTTTGTAGTCTCCGCAGATGCGCACAGACCCGTCAGGTTTTACTGGTGTTACTATTGGTGTTTCCCACCTAGCATGGTCAATCGGTTCTATGACCCCTTGCGCGATTAATTTGTTTAATTGTTCATCTATTTTAGCTTTTAACGCAGAGTACTCGTCTGGCCTTTAGCCTTCTTGGTGCTATCTGGGGATCTAAACTAAAGGAAATTGGGGTCCCCCGGTACCTGCCTAGAGTGCCGTCGAAGACGTCCTGGAACTCGTGTATCAGGTTCTCTTCCCAATCGGTTGCGGCTATTCAGCTCACTCCAGTCATTCCGATGCCCAATGGTGCGAACCATTTGATGCCCAGGAGACTGGGATGGTCTCGGTCGACTATGGTTAGCGGCAGGACTTCGGTGTGCTGTTTGTAAGTGACTTTGAAGTGTCCTAGACCTACCACAGGGATCCTGTTTCCTTGGTAGTCCTTTAGAATTAATTTTTGTTTCTGAAGTTCTTTTAGTCTTATGTTTGGAACTAGCCGTCTGATTGTGTTCCAAGACACCATTGACAGGAAGGATCCTGAGTCGACCTCCATCTCGCAAGGGCTTCCTTCAATTTTCACTATAATTTTGACCTTTCTCCCGCTTTCCGTCTGGGCGCTTCCGATAGTGACAATCTGGTGGGTTTTTTCTCGGTTGCTGGTTCCTTTGCTGCGCTCCCATTTCCTGACTGCTTGCCTCGATTCAGCTCTTAGTGGGGAAATACTGTGCCTGCTAGGACTGTTGTTTTTACGATTTCTGCAAACTCTCTCAATGTGTCCCCTTTTCTTGCAAGCCCGACAGATGGCATCAAGAAACCTGCACTCGGCTCGGGGATGGTTCCCTTCGCAGCCATAGAATTCTCACCAATTTCTTTTTTCGCGCCTTTTTTTGTTCACGTATAGGCGGTGGACCTCATCATCATCTTCTTCTGTTTCTGATGATATGTCGAGGTCTTTGTGGTATGTGGTAGAGGGAGCTTGCTTCTTTCCCCTGGGTATGGTCGTCGCGTCAGTATTGGCATTCATCAGCTTCATTGTCACCGCTGATTTTTTCGTGGCTTCTGCAGCGCCTTATTTAATAATTTACTTTGTAAGTTAGCGTCTTTTAGGCCTAAGACGACACGATCTTGCATGGCTTCATCCATATTCTGGAATTTGCAAGCTCCACCCAGATGTCGGAGTGCCACTATGAAATCAGTGATGGTCTCGTCTTCCCTTTTGTCTCTTATAGAACTTGTGTCTTTTAATGAGATTTGACGCCATAGGTGCGTAGTGAGCCTTTATCATTTGGTTAAGCTCAGACCAGGTCATCTGTTTCATGTCTCTGGGCTTCACCAATGCCTTGGACATCTTGAACACAGTTGGCCCACAAGGAGTTAGGAAGACAGCCCTCTTCCGCTGATCCAAAATTTCCTCCATTTCATTGCTCTCTAAAAACATCAGGAAATGATTGATGTATGATTCCCAATCTTCTTCGTTGGGGTTGAAAGATGCAGGTGGCGCATTATTATCAGCCATCACTTCTAGCGTGGTTTTCTTGCCGCGTGCTCAGTCTCTGTTTCAGGAGATCCGACCTTCGTCGCCAGTGTTCCATCCGGAAAAACGCGCGGTAGACCGGGTTCCAGTAAACAAGTCTTTATTTCAAACAAGCAACAGTAACGGAATGGGTGGCTAAAGCCGCGGCAGCCCTTTTTATACAGATTTGCCTGCCGGCTTATAGCCAATGACGTTTCTTTAACTTTGCCGCCTTTAAGCAGCTCGCTGGATTGGTTCCTAGCGAACCAATCCGCTTTCGGCCTTTCTGGCCAATCAGAATGTTCAACTTGGACTCTTCCAAGTTATACAGAACAGGATGTTTCTTTTCCCAAGAGTATAAATAGCTTTACTGATAGATCCATACAGGCACAGAAGAAGCAAAGCTAGCTCTGAAAGTTTTGCATGAAAAATAGGACCGTTAAAAATAGGACCGTTATTTTCTCCTTTCCCCCATTTGGGCCACCCATTGTCCATTGTCCACCAAAATAACATGTTCTTTTTATTTTATTTAAATAAAATATTATTTTATTATGTTATTATTATTTATGTTATTATTATTTTATTATTATGTTATTATTATTAAATAAAATAAAATTTAAATAAAATTATTTTATTTAAGTCAGCACCTTCAGAAGGTTCCCATCCCACGGCCTTGAAGTGTCAGGATTTTCTCAGGCTGCCAACAGCTCACGTAAATTCCTTACCCAGTTCCCAGTTCCCAATACATTCCAAGCATTCCCCTCTCCCTTCCCTTAGTTTCTCCTTGAAACGTTGTGAGTAGAAGTTCATTACCAGTCAGCCTTGACAGTTGCCAAGTTTGGAGATCTCTTACTCAAGTCAATATCAATAAAATAATTTCAGCCTTCCTCTGGATTTGATTTTGGGCCTGGTTTATCTCATGGAACTGAAAATAGTCCGGAATTAGATAATCTTCTTTCTTCCCAAGGACTACATTTTATCAGGGCCATCGGTGTTTGTCACAATTTACTGTTTTCCTTCATTGACCTATTCTTTTTTTTTTTTTTCCTGCAGGGACAGTCTGGTCTACAAGGACCTACAGGAGCAGCAGGTGTCAGCGGTTTCCAGGTAAATCAAATTCAGAAGACAATTTTGGGATGGAAAGGGCAACTGTTCCCAGGCCAAGTGAGGGGCTGCAATTTGTATCTGTATCCTGCTTGTAGAAGCACTATCAAGGATTTTATGATGTCAACAAATTTATTTATTTGATTTGTCAATTGCTTACAAGATAATAGGTATAAGTATAAACATAAATAAGAATACAGGAAATAGGTACAAATAAATGGGGACAATAGGACAGATGAAGTAGGTGTCTCTTGCCCTCTGCAACTTTAAGAATTCCTAGAATTCCCCAGCCCACATGTCTTAAAGTTGCAGAGGGCAAGAAATACTGAAGTAGACTACATGAATATCCAATTATCCAGTCTGCTCTTTAGTCTTCCCAACACTCTTCTTTCCTGTGTGGCTGAGGAATTCTGGGAATTGAAGTCCATACGTTCTTAAAATTGCTATGTTTCAAGAAAAACAGGTATAACTGAAAGTAGGGACTCATAGGGATCTGTAATATGGAGGTTTGCCAGGTTGCCAACCATCAATTTTTTAGTTCAAAGCTGGCTGAGATATTTTCTCCTTTTCAGTCTGTTTTAATCCACCTTCTGAAATGTTGCTGATTTCAAATAACTGGGCAGTTTGATTCCAATATGAGATCAAATCCCTTTCTCCCTTTTTTTCCCAGGTTTCTCTCTTATTTCTCACTTTTTGTTTAACTTTCCAGGGTCGTGCAGGACCAAGTGGGGAACCAGGCCGTCCTGGTGCCACTGGGCTACGGGGTGAATCCGGCCAGCAGGTAAATCCTCTGCAAAAGTGAATGAATGATCCGATGAGGCTCTGATGAATGTAACTTTGATGAATGCAATATTCTTCTGGGTAGGGCTGCCATATTGAATGTGTTCCTTCAATCAATTTGGTAATGTAAGTCAGGGGTCCCCAGTCCCCTGGGCCATGGCCTGTTCAAAACCAGGCCACAGGACAGATGGTGGACCCAGCTACCCAAACAGGACAAACCCTCTGTAATCAATCAACAATTCCTTTATTAGGAGATCCAGCAGCCCCGGCAAAAAGTTTCTCTCTCACTGCAGGTTAACAAGTCTGTCCAGCAGGGAGATGAATAGATGTCTGCCACATCTATTCATCTCCGCCCCCTGCCTTTTATCCCCAGAGCTAAGGTGGGGCTTCATTAACAGCAGTGACTCTTCCTTCCCAAGGATCGGCCCATAGATTTCCACTGCTCTCCTCTCCTCTGCCTTCTGCGCCCCCACACGTCAGGCACTGGGCCCAGCTGCTCCTTCTCTTCCTCATCAGCCACCTCCAGATCTGGGGGCTATTGACGCTCCATCTGAGGGCTGAGGGACACCTCCAGTGGTGGGATTCAAAAAATTTTACTACCGGTTCTGTGTGCATGGCTTGCTGGGTATGGCAAGGGAAGGATGTTGTAAAATCTCCAGTCAGAGGTGGTATTTGCTGGTTCTCTGAACTACTCAAAATTTCTGCTACCGGTTCTCCAGGACTGGTCAGAACCTTCTGAATACCATCTCTGGACACCACCACCACCCCTCTCCCTCTCCCTCCCTCCTTCCTCTCTCTCTCTGCCAGCATTATTCCCTCTTCCTACTTGGAGCTCTCAGTTTGCCTTGATGTTCTCACGCCTCCTCCTCTTCCTCCTCTGATTTGGCTGCTGGAGGGGCCGGCAGCCAACACACCACAACAGATGGGAAAGCATCCATGCATGAAGCTATAATCACACAAATTGAGAGGCCCTTGCATGCACAAATGGAGCTGGGCATGCGTGTATGTACACCTGCCACTCACCCACCACCACTATACCAGGCCAGGCCACCAAGCTGGAAAATTTGGGGACCACTGATCTAAGTTACAGAATCAATTTAAAATAATTCCGCTGAGGGAAGAGGGCTGCAAAGCAAGATTTTTTTTCACTGCATAAATGTTAGTTGTTACTGTTATTAAATTATCAGTACTAGTATAACAGGGTTGGAAGGGACCTTGAAGGTCTTCTAGCCCAACCCCTTGTTCAAGCAGGAGATCCTACACCATTCAGGACAAATGGCTGCCCAAGCTCTTTTTAAGAACCTTCCTAAAAAATAATCATTATTGTTTTCCCTGTTATAGAAAATAAAAATTTCTTTTTTTGGAAGACCAGTTGTTTCAAAACACCTTTTGGGTGGAAGGCAGAGCTTAGTGGCAGCTCCACCGACACTGTGATGTATGGATTCATTGCATGTGATATCACTTTAGAACATGAAATTGGCAGAGCCGGCCACCCATAGCTCATGCATTTCCTGCAGTGTTTCTCACCCTTGGTAACTTTAAATTACGTGGATTTCAACTCCCAGAATTGACCTGGCTGGGGGAATTCTGGGAGTTGAAATCCACACCCAGCTTCAAATTGCCAAGGGTGAGAAACATGATCTATTGCAAATACGGTCTTAAATTTAAGCAATAAACTTAGAAGAGATCATTTTAAATCACTTTGTGGTGAGAGGAGCAGCAAACAAATTTAATAAATAAAGAAAGAAATTTTAAAAAACGTTGAGATGTAGACTTACCCAGTCCAAAAGGTACTTATTTATATTATATTCTTGCAACTTGAGAAACTTGCTGGTCAATTATTTTTGGCAATTCTTTTTCTTGCTTCTTCTTGTTTCCAGGGTCCTACTGGGGTTTCGGGATCCAAAGGTAGCCAGGTAAGATAAAGTTCTCATTTTTTTGGATGCATAAATCATATTAAACCATGGTTTGTCTAATCATGGTTTATAGCATAAATCTCAGTGGCTGGACTCATCCAATAAGCTAGCCATACAGATCACATTATGGTTTGATTACGGTGTGAAAAATTAGTTTATGCCCCTAACAGCTCATGCAGAGGTCGGTTGATCCAGGTTTAGACCGGTTCACCCAAACCCTTTGTTCCGATTCTGCACAGTTCAGAGAACCAGCAAATTGGACAACCGCTGACCATGCCACACCTGTTTTTAGGGCCATTTTCAGCCATTTTGGGAGTGAAAAACGGCCTGGAAAAGGCCTCCAAAAACAGCCCGAAAAGTGGCCTGAAAACAACCCCAAAACAGCCTGAAAATGGCCCAAAAATGGCCTGAAAATGGTGCAAAAACAGGCCAAAAAACTGGTGGGGGCTGGGACAGCCAGTGGTGGGATTAGCCCCAACCGCCCGAATCCTACTTGTTTCTTTGAGGCGAGGAGCTGGGAGGCTGCGCTGGGTGTGATGAGTGACATCACCCACCTAATCACATGACCACGCCTACCCATCCAGAGAACTGGTTGTTAAAACATTTGCAGCCCCACCACTGAGCGCATGTGTAATATTACCCAAAGCAACACATGTTCCATCCTTTTGGTAAGTGTGTTGTGCAATACTGCACCCATGCATGAAAAGGGCAGAGCTGATGTTGCAGAAAGAAGAGGCTGCTTTTTGTTCTTTGGCCAAAGCTTCAAATCATGCCTATCTGACCAAGGAGCGAGATGCAATGGGTGAAGTCTGGGTTCATTTCCTTTAAACAAGCTACTATTTGGTAGAGTTATTTCAACAGTGAAATTGGTTGAAGGAGCCCTGGTGGTGCAGTGGTTAAACTGCAGTATTGCAGGCAAACTTTGCCCACAGCCTGAAGTTCGTTTCTGATGGGACTCAAAGTTGACTCAGCCTTGCATCCCTCCAAGGTCGGTAAAATGAGGAGCCAGATTGTTGCGGGGCAGGATGCAAATAATACTTACATGGTAAACCACCTAGAGGGTGCTGCAAAGTGCTACGGGGCAGTATAGAAGCTTAAATTCTATTACTATTATAATTGCTATTGAAAGACGGCATAAAAATTAAAACAAATTTTAATTGGGGTGCAAATATCTTGACCACCACGAGATGGCAGCATATTAATTAAATTACTGCCTCTCCATATTTGTTCCACAGCCAAAAGATAGAATCAGAATAGAGCTGGAAGGGACCCTGGAGGTCTTCTAGTCCAGTCCCCTGCTCAAGCAGGAGATCCTATACCAGTGGTGGCTAACCTTTTTCAGCTCCCATGCCTATAATTGCATGCGTGTTCATGCGCTCGTGTGCAATATGCAATATGTGCTCGTGTGCAATATGTCCTGGGCCTCTCCCACACCCTGCACATGTGCGCGTGATCTCCCCGTCACGCGCCATGCATCTCTGCATATGTGCGTGTGATCACCACCACATGACATCCATATCCTCACACATTGTGTATCTCTATGCATGTGTGCGTGAATCCTGTGTACCCCTGCCCCCCCTGTGCATGCACGCCAAATATCCAACAATCAGCTGTTGGGCGGCGGTGGTGCGCATGCATGCGCAGTGAGGCTCTTCCGGGCGAGCTTTCATGTGCCAGCAGAGGTGGCTCAGTGTTCCACTTCGGGCACGCATGCCATAAGTTCACCAACATGGTTCTATACCATTCCACACAAATGACAATCTAGTCTCTTCTTAAAAACCTCCAGTGATGAAATACCCACAACTTCTGGTGGCAAGCTGTTCCACTGGTTAATTGTCCTCACTTTCAGGAAGTTTCTCCTCAATTCCAGGTTGCTTCTCTCATTGATTAGTTTCCATCCATTGTTTATTTTCCTTGCCCTCTGGTGCTTTGGAGAATAATTTGACCCCCTCTTCTTGTGGCAGCCCCTCAAAATATTGGCAGACTGCTATCATGTCACCCCTAGTCCTTTTCTCTAATAATGTGCTCTAATTCTATTTTTAAAATCATAGGCTTTTAACAAAATGTAGAGGTAGTCTTTGACTTACAGTCATTCGTTTAGCGACCATTCAGAGTTACAATGCACTGGAAAAAGTCACTGAGGACTGGGGCCTTGCATTTATGACTATCGTTGCATCCCCAAGGTCATGTGGTCAAAATCCGAGTGCTTGGCTACCAGCATGTATTCACAGTCTTTCCAACATCCCTGGGTCATGTGATCACCATTTGCCACTGTCCTAGCTGGCTTCTGACAAGCAAAATCAATGAGAGATGCCAGATTAGCTTAATGACCTCATGATTCACTTAATAACTGCAGTGATTCACTTAACAACTACAGCAAAAAAAGGTAGTAAAATTGGATACGAATCACTTAAAAATTGTCTTGCTAAGCAAGGGAAATTCTGATCCCAAGTGGAGTTGTAAGTTGAGGACTACTTGTAGCTACAACTTGAGTAGTTCCTTCTTCAGTTACATTCGAGGCGGTTTAACGTAGCAGACGTATTTGGCATCCTTTTTCCTTAGCACATTTGTTGATCCCATTTTTTTCTTTACTTATTCGCAAACCAGATTTAGAACCACGTGTGGCTGCCTGCTCCATAAATGTGAGAAAGTGTGAATTGTGTAGAACTGTGTAATATAAATTGAGCATATTTTATTCCTGTCCTTGACAGTAATTTCCCACACTTCTAACCAAGAGCAGCAAATTTTATTTTATCTATTTATTTTGTCAAACATGTATTAGCTAACAAATATAATCAGGACATGATTATTAATACATGAAATGGGTACGATTAAAAGGAAAACATTAAGACAGGGATGGTAGGCATGCTGGTGCACTTATGCACACCCTTTACAGACCTCTTAGGAATGGGATGAGTAAAAATGCTCTTCATGAGTGAGTTAAAAAATGCTCTTCATTGAAGGTTTAGCTTTGAATTAAAGTCATTTCTTAGAGCTCAAAGCTTTGAGTTCAGAGTCCCAAAGGTGATTTTTTTTAAAAAAAAAAGGCTACTGGACTTTGTAGTATTTTTTTTTCTTTGAAAACATTTCACTTCTCATCCAAAACTTTCTTGGATGAGAACCGAAGAAGCTTCGTGGAAGAGAAGCAAAACATATTCAAGGGGAAAAATAAATACAAGTAAGTCCAGTTTCTTTTTGAAAAAGCGCCTTTACCATGACCTGAATGAGTGAGAATCTCCATAGATATTTGAATTCAGAGCTGGGCTGGGCTGTAAAAGGCCGGATAATTTGATTTAAGACCGGGACAATCCCAATTTGCGCTAGTAATTTCAACCTAAAAGAGTTGATTGTGAATATGATTGAGCAAATGTATTGGAGATGCTCTAAAAAGGGGTATCAAACTCAACTTCATTGATGATCAGGGTTGTGTTTGACCTCAGGGTGGCTGGGGGGGGCATGACCAGAGTGGGCATGGCCAGCTCAACATCACTCGTGCCGGGGACACATGCGGTGTCCCAAGCACTCTGCTAGCAAAAATGGATTCATGACCTGTGTTCCGTCCAGAAAAGAAGCGTGTGAGACCAGGTTCCAACTAACAATTCTTTATTCGGTTAACAGCAACAGTGACGGAACATTGGCTCAAGCCGCGGCAGGTGACCATCAAGGGTAGAGTATTACTAAACTGAATAAGAACGGTGTCTGAGGTTAACAAGTCTTTTATATTTTGAAAGGCTCTTTGTTCTTTGTGACCCCAAGTCCAGACAATTTTCTTATCTAGCAAACGGTGCAATGGTTCTGCTATCGTTGCTTTGTAGGGGTGGAATACATTATAAAAATTAATTAGACCTAAGAATGCCTGTAAGTCCATTTTATTTCTAGGTCTGGGTGCGTCTTTAATTGCTTTGATTTTTTTTTCTGTTGGGTGAATACCTTGTTCGTCAATCAAATATCCTAAAAATTCAACGCGGTCAGTGGCCAGGCAGCATTTTTCTTTTTTAACTTTCAGGCTGGATTCTCTGAATTTCGTTAGCACTTCCCTTAGTCTAGCTTCTATTTGGGTCGCATTTTTTGCCGAAATTAGGATGTCATCAAAGTATAGAATGACCCCTTTTATTCCATTTAATAGGCGTTCCATGAGGCTTTGGAAGATGCCTGGGGCAACGCTCATCCCGAACTGAAGTCTGTTACATTTGAACGCCCCTCTATGTGTTACTATTGTTTGTGCCTCGGCCATTATGGGGTCTACTGGAAGTTGCTGATATGCCTGGGCCAAATCGAGTTTAGCAAAAAAAATTTCCTCCCCCAAGTGAGTGCAGTAAGTGCTGCACAACTGGTACTGGGTATGCACTTTGCTGTAACGCATGGTTCAGGGTAGCCTTGTAATCTCCACAGATGCACACAGACCCATCTGGTTTTACAGGTGTTACTATTGGAGTCTCCCACCTGGCATGGTCAATTGGTTCTATGACCCCTTGTGCAATCAATTTATTTAATTGCTCATCTATTTTGGGTTTTAATGCAAAAGGGACCCGTCTGGCTTTTAGTCTTCTCGGTGCTATTAGGGGATCTAGGCTAAAGGATATTGGGGTACCTGCCTAGAGTTCCGTCGAAGACGTCCTGGAATTTATGTAGCAGGTTCTCCTCCCAATCGGTTGCAACTATTCGGCTCACTCCGTTCATCCCGATGCCCAATGGCGCGAACCACTCGATGCCCAGAAGGCTGGGACGGTCTCGGTCGACTATGGTCAATGGCAGGACTTCAGCGTGTTGTTTGTAAGTCACTTTGAAGTGCCCCAGACCTACTACGGGAATCCTATTTCCCTGGTAATCTTTGAGAATTAATTTTTGTTTTTTGAGTTCGTTTTGTCTGATGTTTGGAATGAGACGTTTAATTGTGTTCCAAGACACCATTGATAGAAAAGATCCTGAGTCGACCTCCATCTCACAAGGGCTTCCTTCAATGGACACTACAATTCTGACTTTTTTCCCACTTTCCGTCTGTGCGCTTCCTATAGTGACAGTCTGATGTGTGTTTTCTCAGTTGCTGGTTCCCTTGCTGCGCTCCCATTTTCTGTCGGCTTTCCTCGAGTCAGTTCTTAGTAGGGAATTACCGCGTCTGCTAGGGCTGCTGTTTCTTTGATTTCATCATACTCTTTCGATATGTCCCTTCTTTTTGCAAGCCCGACAGATAGCATCAAGGAACCTGCATTCGGCTCGAGGGTGGTTTCCACCACAACCAGCGCATTTCCATCAATTTTTCTTCTTTTCGCACCTTTTTTGGTTTGCGTAAAGGCAGTGGACCTCATCATCATCTTCATCAGTGTCTGATGATTCATCTAGGTCTTCGTGGTATGTGGTTGTGGCAGCTTCCTTCCTTCCTCCGCTGGAGTTTCTTTCTTTTGGAGAGGTTGTCGTGTCAGCATTGGCGTTCATCATCTTCCTTGTGGCCGCTGATTTCTTTGCGGCTTCCACGGCGGTTGCCTCCGCGATTGCCTCTGCCACCATTATGTTAGGTCTGTTTAAGAGTTTGCTTTGTAGGGTAGAGTCCTTAAGACCTAACACGACACCATCTTGCATTGCTTCGTCCATATTTTGGAATTCACAGGCTCCTCCAATATGGCGCAGAGCTGCCACGAAATCAGCAATGGTTTCATCTTCCCTCTGGTCTCTCTTATAGAATTCATGTCTCTTGATGAGGTTTGAGACAACTGGAGCGTAGTGAGCTTTCAGCCTTCGGTTAAGCTCAGACCAGGTAATCTGTTTCATGTCTCTGGGCTTCGCCAATGCCTTCGCCGTCTTAAATACGGCTGGCCCACAATGTGTTAGGAAGACAACCCTCTTTCGCTGATCGGAAATGTCTTCCATTTCATTGCTCTCCAGAAACATTAGGAAGCGATCAATATAAGACTCCCAATCTTCCTTATTGGGGTTAAATGGTGCGGGCGGCGCATTATTACCAGCCATCTCATCTAGCGTGGTTTGTTCTCTCACTGCATGCTCGGTCTCAGCTTCAAGACGATCCCACCTTCGTCGCCAGTGTTCCGTCCGGAAAAGAAGCGTGTGAGACCGGGTTCCAACTAACAACTCTTTATTCGGTTAACAGCAACAATAATGGAACAATGGCTCAAGCCGCGGTAGCCCTTTATATAGAGGCTTGCCTGCCGGCTTGTAGCCAATGACACTTATTTAATCTTGCCACCTTTGAGCAGCTTCTTGGATTGGTTCCTAATGAACTAATCCACTACTGGCCTTTTTGGCCAATCAGATTTAACTACTTGGAACCTTCCAAGTTATACAGAACAATCTGCATTTCCAACTGCAATGGCCTCCTGTAACCCTCTGACAGCAAAAATGGAGCTTGCAAGGGCCGCATTTGGCCGCCCTGACTCTGTTTTTGCTGGCAGAGGCACTATGGGCCAGTCCTTCACTGTGGTTTTTTAACATATAAACGCATTCTTTCTATTTTCATCTGCAGGGCATTGCTGGAGCAGATGGACTACCTGGAAGTAAAGGAGAACTGGTATGTAATGAAAATAGACTGGGTGACTTTGGGCCAATCACCAGGAGACAGAGAGTTCTAGTCCCGCCTTAGGCATGAAAGCAGCTGGGTGACTTTGGGCCAATCATCAGGAGATAGAGAGTTTATTTTATTTATTTATTTTTGTCAATTGCTTAATAGGTGTAAATAAAAATATAGTTATGAATACATGGATACATATAAGAAAAATAAAAAAAATAAAAATAAACAATAGGACAGGGACGGTAGGCACGTTGGTGCACTTATGCACGCCTCCTACAGACCTCTTAGGAAAGGGGTGAGGTCAATAGTAGACAGTCTAAGGTAAAAGTTTTTGGGGTTTGGGGAAGAAACCACAGAGTCAGGTAAAGTATTCCAGACATTGACCACTCTGTTGCTGAAGTCGTATTTCCTGCAATCAAGTTTGGTGCGATTAACCTTGAGTTTGTATCTATTGTTTGCTCTTGTGTTGTTATGGTTGAAGCTGAAGTATTCATTGACAGGTAGGACATTGCAATGAATGATTTTATATACTATCTATCTGTCTGTCTATCTATCTATCTATTTGATTTTTTTAAGTTTTCGCGGGTACTTACATGTGTGCAGTTTCCTTCGGGTATTAGCCCATGTCATCATAGTTGTGCTTTTAAAGTTGTAGCAACGTTTCAGCAGAATTTCATCTGTCATCATCAGGCTTCTGTATTCTGTATAGAGACAAACTCAATACAGAAGCCTGATGATGGCAGATGAGATTCTGCCGAAACGTTGCTACAACTTTAAAAGCACAACAACAATGACGTGGGATAATACCCGAAGGAAGCTGAACTGCATATATGTGTGTGTGTGTGTGTGTGTGTGTGTGTGTGTGTGGTGTGACTTGATTGGGTGGGGGCTTGGCCAATCCCCCACCTGAACAGAACACAGCCAACCCCCCAACCAATGAGAGTACACCCCCACGCAATCAGAACACAGCCAAGCCCCCACCCAATCAAGTCACACACCCCACTAGCAGTTAAAGGAAGAAGCAGCTGCAAGCTCACAATACTCCGAGAAGCACAAAGCCGAAGACACAAGCCTGAAGATGACTAATGAGATTTTGTCAAAACATTGCCAAGATACTTCCAATTTTACACGGGAGAAAACCTGAATAACCAAAGATCCATATACAATGTATATGTACCCAATGTATGTGGCAAGGCATGATGCACAGGGGACTTCATATATGCCTTGGTTTTCCAGGTCAATTTTATCTTTGGGGTTTCTTTGGATGGCTGCTATTTTTCTGTCTCTTTTGAAGGCAATCTTTTTCTGTCTCTTTTGAAGGCAATCTTGATGTGATACCTGTGTAGTATCTGCCTTCAAAAGAGACAGAAAAATAGCAGCCATCCTAAGAAACCCCAAAGATAAAATTGACCTGGAAAACCAAGGCATATATGAAGTCCCCTGTGCATCATTCCCTGCCACATACATTGGACAGATCAATAGAAGAATAAGTACCCACCTGGATGAACACAAAAATGCAGTTAAAAAGCTGGAACAAACTTCTTCATTAGTCCAACACATGAAAGCAACAGGTCATAGCATCAACTTCAATGGCACCAAAACCCTGGCCACTATAGAAAACCCCAGCTACAGAATTTCCAGAGAAGCCATAGAGATTGAAAAAAGACCTGAAAGCATGAACAGGAGAGATGACTCCACCAGACTGTCAATTATTTGGAAGCCTGCACTCTCAAACAAAAAAATCTCCACACCACAAGCCAGACTAACACCTGGGCACAAACAGACCTCTCCCCCAATACCTCCAGCTCAAATGCATCCCAACCAGGCACCCAGATGAAACCTAGCTTCCGAACAAATAACAGCCATCCATTTACTCAGAGCCAAGCTGCACTAAAAGCCTCCAATACAGGAACACAATGTTGCCAGCCAATCAAGACAAAAAAAGCCACAAAACAGACAGAAGATATTAGAAACACCAATCAAGCAGAACACAGCAAACTCCAAGACCAATAAACACAGATCAAGACTCCTAACCAATCAGGATGGAGAAAAAACCATTCTGGCATAGCAGTAGGCTAGCCCCAAATTTAAAACTGAAATGGCTATGAAAGTCTGACTCACAGACGAACACAATACAGAAGCCTGATGATGGCAGATGAGAGTCTGCCGAAACATTGCTACAACTTTAAAAGCACAACTATAATGACATGGAAAAATACTCGAATAAAGCTGAATACCATATATTTATATATATATTTATATATATAGTGTCTCTCAGCCCTCAGATGGAGAGTCAACAGCCCCCAGGTCTGGAGGTGGCTGATGAGGAAGACGAGGAACAGCTGGGTCCAGTGCCTGACATGCAAATGCACAGAAGGCAGAGGAAAGGAAAGCAGTGGAAATCTATGGGCTGATCCTTGGGAAGGAAGAGCCACTGCTATTAACGAAGCCCCACTCTAGCTCTGGGGATAAAAGGAGATAGTGTGTTCTAGTCCCACCTTAAAGCATGAAAGACTGATTGAGGAATTCTGGGAGTTGAAGTCCACACATCTTAAAGTTGCCAAGGTTGAGAAATACTGTATTAGAGCTTTGCCTGGTGATTCAGTGGTCCTGGCATCTTTTTAATTTTAGTTTTAACTAACTCCTCAACACATCTGCAAGCCTCTGGAGCCGAGGATCTTGGAACTGAAGATACAGAATGTTACAGAATGAATCAGCTTGATGAAGGTTACTCCAGGGAAGATTCCAGTTATATTCACCCACGGTGATGGAAATGCACAGTGTTTTCCCACACTCCAAAAAGATTGAAACTTATGGTCCTTCCAGTTCTAGCATTCTTTAATTCTACTTCATCCCTGAGTAAGTTGTTCAGATGATAAATTTGAATGGCATATTCGTAAGCTGCAATGAAAAACAATCCAGGTTCTTCAGTTTCATTTTAGCTTCCAAATAACTTTATTTCAATTTTTTTCTTCTTTTCTAGGGCCCTTTTGGAGCTCCCGGACAGAAAGGGGAAGTGAGTGTCCTATAATTTATAGAGAAAAATAAATAAAACCCATCACTTCTGGTCTTTTTCATTATATGGATTTGTACTCATTTGTCTATTGGCTTTTATTTTAAAAAAATCTGTGAGGTCACAGTCAGAGGAAGCTATGGAAAGGAAAGTGAATGTCACCTACAAAAGGCTTCCAGACCATTTGCCCACCATTCCTATATTTCATTTAAAAGTCTCCACAAGCAGAGAATACAGAAGGCCAACAATATAGCAGCCAGTGCTATTTGCATGTTATGGTAGGCAGAGGAAGACAGGAGGGCAATTCCAACAAAACATATAGGAGAGAGCACACCTGAAATATTGCATCCAGTTTTGGTCCCACATTACAAAATAGAGGTTGAGACTTTGCAAAATGTGCAAAGAACAACTAAGATGATTAAAAGCCTGGAGACAAACACACAGGAAGAACGGTTGCAAGAACTGGGTATGGCCAGTCTAGAGAAAAGAAAGACTAGGGGTGACATGGGAGCAGTCTTCCAGAATTTGAGGAGCTGCCACAAAGAGGAGGGGGTCAATTTATTCTCCAAAGCACCTGAAGACAAGACAGGAAACAATGATTGGAAACTAATCAAGGAGGGAAGCAACCTGGAATTAAGAAAAATTCCTAACAATGAGGACAATTAACCAGTGGAACAGCTTGCCACCAGAAGTTGTAGATGCTTCATCCCTGGAGGTTTTTAAGAAGAGAATGGACAGCCACCTATCTGACATGGTATAGGGTCTCCTGCTTGAGCAGGGTGTTGGACTAGAAAACCTCCAAAGTCCCTTCCAGCTCTATTCTCATTGATTGATTGACCCAGTTTGGTGATATGGATACGGTGCTGTCTAGAAGCCAGAAGACATTGAATTCTAGTCCTGTCTTGGGCACGAAAGCTGACTGGGTAACTTGGGGCCAGTTTTAACCCACTGTCCTTCGCTTAAGTAGTGCCCATGATGGTTTCCATCAGCCACATATCCAGATCATGAATAGAGTTTTGCTTAGCTTTTTCAAGTGTGTTATTATCCCTCATGTGTTTTTAGGCCCAGTTTGGAAGCCACAGCTTCTCCATTTGGGATGTTCTTCGTTCTTCTTTTGCAGGCGGGACAGAGAGGAGAGCCTGGCCCAAAAGGAGTCCTTGGCCCCAATGGAACTGCTGGACTCCCAGGAATTCCAGGCCATCCTGGCAAAATGGGTTTACAAGGAGAGCAAGGAATCCCTGGGATTGCGGGGAAACCAGGCCCTCCGGTAAGAGGTTCTGGCAAACCCTTGTGCAAATATTTGTTGATCCTTGCCTGCCCATCTTTTTTTTCTTCCTATTCCAATTCGTATTCCAATTTAAAACTCATTTTCACTATGCTGCTCCTAATACAGATAGTATTATAATGGCCACAATTGAGCCCAAAAATTTCTGTTGTTAAGTGAAACACTTGTTAAGTACTAATACCTCTCTGTAAAGCCTTAGTAAGACCACACTTAGAGTACTGCATCCAGTTTTGTTCATCACACAATAAAAAAAAGATGTTGAGGCTCTAGAAAGAGTGTAGAGAAGAGCAACTAGGGTGATTAGGGGACTGGAGACTAAAATATATGAAACATGTTGCAGGAACTGGCCCTGGCAGTCTAATGAAGAGAAGGACCAGGGGAGACATGATAGCAATCTTCCAAAATTTGAGGAGCTGTCACAGAGAGGAGGGGGTCAAGATATTTTCTAAAGCACCTGAAGGCCAGAAAAGGAACAATGGATGGAAACTGAACAAGGAGAGATTCAACCTGGAAATTAGAATTAGAACTAGAATTCTTTTATTAGCCAAGTGTGATTGGACACACAAGGAATTTGTCTTGGTGCAAATTTTCTGACAGTGAGAACAATCAACCAATGGAACAGCTTACCCTCAGAAGTTGTAGGAACATCATCAATTGAGACTTTCAAGAAGAGATTGGACTGCCATTTGTCAGAAATGGTGTAGGGGGTTGGACTAGATGACCTACAAGGTCCCTTCCAACACTGATTATCTGTTATCTGCTAAATGAGTTTAGCCCCATTTTATGACCTTTCTTACCATAGATGTGAAGTGGTAAGTCAAGGACTACCTATAAAACATTCAGTCTAGGAATTAATGGAAGATTGTGACTGGTGCAGAGTTACTTAGGGAGCTTCATAGTAAGGTATCATGATGTTAGGAGATAAATGACAACTCTGCAATTAAAAGTCACAAAAATCTCTGGTACAGACCAAGTTAGCAGAGGATACAGTAGATGTTCACAATGAGACCACACTCTTATAAAAGTTTTCAAAATATAATTGCATAATATTAGGGACAGGGGCGTAATGGCTCAGCAGTTAAAGTTGCTGAGCTTATGTGCTGGAAAGCTGAAATCTGGGGTTTGAGACCCAAGTGCTGCAGGGTGGGGTGAATTCCCGTTACTTGCTCCCTTCTAGCAGTTTGAAAGCATGCAAATGCGAGTAGATAAATATGTACCACTTTGGTGGGAAAGTAACAGCGTCCCGTGCTCCTCGGCATATAGTCATGCTGATGACATCATCACAGAAGTGTCTTTGGACCATGTTGGCTTCCTTGGCTAGGAGATGATCCCTTGCCTAGAGTCGAACATGAGTGGAAATTTTTACCTTTAATTTTAGGGAAAAGAAGCTAGTGAAGAACGCATTCGAGAACTCTGCAATGGAATGATCAGTGGTGAGTACAGCTGCAAATCCTTGGGCAAAGAAATAATATTTATTTTGCTAAATGGATTGTCGGTGACAAGTCCTACAACCTGAGCAAATTCTTCAAAGAGATGCTTCTTGAAGTCAGATGGACTTCTGAAAGACCTGGGACTCTCGGATCAGCTCCGGAAGGCGTGGAGCAAACCTAATAAGAGAGCTGGATGAAACAAAAAGGTTCCCAGACATTACAAAGCATCTTTTTCAAAAATTTTGCACTACTAGAATAAGAGAAGACTTGCTTTTCTTCATGCAGCCCTTCAAACACAGAGCTGTTGACTTTGGCTGTGGCTTCCTAAGGCTTCAGAAGGGGATTGATTTTTTAGACTCTGATATTTTTGAACTGCATAATTCAGAAATCAAATGTTGAATTTGGGGGATGCTTTACATTTCTAAATATAGGCCTAACTGTTTAAGATTACAGTTTAAAAAATGAATGAGGCAACCTGTTTAGTTGCATTGATATCAAGTCCTTGTCATTCGCTGTCAAGTAGGAAACAGGAATTTAACATTTCTGAGTAAGTATATGAGATACAGGAATAAGAATGGTTTAAAATCCATTCCTTGAGCACTCCAGAGATTTCCTCCCCCCTTCTCTTAACAACCCTGTAGTCCCTTGCATGGAGGTGGAGCAACTGAATCGAGCTGAGTGTTTACTGGCCAGATGTTCTTTCTGACACCTATGCAGAGTTCACAGGAGATACTTGCTCTTTGCACCCAGTAATAAAAATATCTACCACTAACTAGAATTAAACTCACAACCTCCTGATTGTGAGATGAGAATTCCACCTCTAGGCCACCACATCCCTCCTTGAGTATTCCAGAGCAGCAGTCACCAACCAGTGGGCCGGGGACCACTAGTGGTCCACAAGAAAATTTTGGTGGTCTGCAGAGAAATGTCATCCTCAAAGCAATTCATTCAGGCTGTGTGGGAACACAAGGCTTGTGTCGCTTGCATGGTGAACAACATGAGGTAGTGAGGGGAGGGGGGAAAAGGTGGAGGGGGGAACTTGCCCCACTTGCCCATGCTCCTGGCCTGGCCACTGGGTTGCTTCTTTCTGCTTCTTTCTTCTTTCTTCTGCTTTTGGCTGCATGCAAAGAAAGCAGCAAAAGTCTTTCTTTCTCTCTCCCAAACTCTGCCAGAAATGAGTCTTTGGGATCCAAGAGGCTGTGCCAGCACAACAAGTCTCACAAAGACTCATTTCTGGCAGAGTTTGGGGGAGAAAAAGAAAGACTTTTGCTACCTCTCTCTCTCTCTCTCTCCCTCTCTCTCTCTCTCTCTCTCTCTCTCTCTCTCTCTCTCTCTCTCTCTCTCTCTCTTCCTCCCTCCCTCCCTCCCTCTCTCTCTGTTGAGACCCACTGCTCTAGAGATAGTTTTTATCTATCTATCTATCTATCTATCTATCTATCTATCTATCTATCTAT
>BLBF01000049.1:9450574-9485842 GCA_015471245.1 Laticauda colubrina
TATCTATCTATCTATCTATCTATCTATCTATCTATCTATCTATCTATCTATCTATCTATCTATCATCTATCTATCATCTATCATCTTTCTCCATCTAATTTTTCTGAGGGTTTTTTTTTTTTTGCGTTTTTTTTAACAACATAAAGCCCATAACAATTTGGAGCAGTTGGTTTATATTCAGTCTTTAAAAGGAGCTAAAAACGTTTTTTATCCAAAATAGTTTGGGATGCTTTATTTTATAGCAAGATGTTTGCAAGCTTCTCTGGGAATGCTTTGAATTCTTCCACTGGATCCACCGACAAGTCAAAATCCACCCTCCAGTTTTCTTCTTCGTTTTTTTGTTTTTTTAATTCCAGAGCACGTTGCTCAGTTAGCTGCTAATTTAAGGAAACCCTTGGCTCCTGGACTCATGGGGAAGCCTGGGCCCGTTGGACCTCCGGGGCCTGCTGGGACAATGGGGAGCATTGGACATCCTGGGGCTCGTGGCCCACCTGGATATAGGGGACCCCCAGGGCATTTGGGAATTCCTGGTCCCAGAGGTGAGTAAAGCCCCAAAGAGATTACAGGTAGTCCTCAACTTACAATCATTTATTTAGTGACCGTTTGAAGTTACAGTGGCTCCAAATAAAGAGACTTATGGCCATTTTTCACACTTTATGACTATTGCAGCATCCTCATAGTCACCTGAACAAAATGGCATGTATTCATGTTGTCAGGATTCCAGCAATTGCCCTAATTAAATCATGATTCTTGAGCCAACCTTCAAAACACTTCAAAGGATTCATTAGAGATGACCTACTGGCACTGCCCTGTATGAAGCCAACTCGCGCATATGTAATTTACAGTCATCCCCCCCTCCCCCCAGGTTTCTCATTGTGATGACCCGGAGTGTAACACAAAAGTAACAAAATCCAAAACATAAATAAATGTCCTTTAATGCCTCCAACCTGGCCCAATGTTCAATAATTCTCAGTTGGAGATAAAACTTATTCAAAAATAGTCTTCAAAAGAAAGTAATACAGTCTGGACTTAATGAGAAGATAGAGGTGAAATAAAAAACCATAACAAACTACAATGAAGGAAATTTCACAATGGACCAGGATAGGTAATTTTCAACTTCAAGGAGATAACAAGGCACAGTCTGTTGGAAGGACGCCAACCAAGATAACTTCAGCCCAAAATAACATACGCTTTGCTTCTGGCAACACTGTGTTTTAACCATCTCTCTTATATACTATTCTCCCCAGCTGCAACCAATGAGGGGGATCATGGCCACTTCCTTTCTCATAAGCCAAGTTGTTGCCTTCTCCGTTCCTTCCTGCGTGTCCAAGAATGAAGAGAGAATAGATCTGATTCTTCCCCTGACTACCCAGCCGGCCTCTGCCCTTCCTCAGCCTCCATCACAACCTCCAGAGCTACACCTCCACTCCCTGTCGGCTGTTCCTCCTCTCCATCAGAATCTGACTCTAACAAGGGCATGGCACTCATAAACCAGATTCTCCAATTGAGCATGTTCACGGGCTGGGTGTCATCATTCACGTTCTCCAATTAAATCTATTTGCGGGCAAAATCTCTGGTATTTTAGTTACAATCTTTTAAAGAGAAGAGTTGGAATGTACTTTTGCTTTCAAACTGCTGCACTGCCCTTCCAGATTTTCCTCCTCCCCCCTTTTTTATGGCAACTACTAAAACAGGCATAGGAAGGTTTTATGAGTTGACATATGCATTCATAGGCCTTGTCTATAGAGATTCTGTCATCCAGGTCATGGTTGTTCCAAAGGTGCTTTTTTCAAGAGGCAACTGGACTTTCTGCTTTTTCTTTGAAGATGTTTCGCTTCCCAGAAAAAGAAGAAGCTTCTTGGATGAGAAGCGAAACATTTTCAAAGAAAAGCCAGAAAGTCCAGGTGCCTCTTGAAAAAAAAAAAAAAAGCACCTTTGAGACTTTTGCCACCTTCTAAACAAGCAAAGTCAATCGGGAAGCCTGTTTCCTGTAACAAGCCATGTTATTAAGTTAACAGCCACAGTGATTCGCTTAACAACTCTGGCAAGAAAGGTTGTAAAGTGGGGCAAAACTCACTGAACAACAGAAATTTTGGGGCCACTTGTGATCAGGAGTTGAGGAGTACTTGCAGTGCATTAAAACTTATGAAAGATTGATCTACAATCATTCATCACAGATTGATCTTTCTTTCCTAAGTTGGTTCACAAAGGCCATCCTTTCTGATGGATCAAATTTATTTAAATTTTGCAGGGGACTCAGGTGAGAAGGGAGACAAAGGGGACACTGGCAAAGGCATTGATGGACCTGTTGGAGATCAAGGGCTGCAAGGTAAGTTGAAAAGAATATTCTGCAGGGGAATTGCCTTATGGAGATTCTCAATCATCCAGGTCATGGCTGTCCCCAAAGGTGCTTTTAAAAAGGCAACTGGAGTTTCTTCATTTCCCCATCTTTTGAAAATGTTTCATTTCTCGTGCAAGAAACTTCTTCAGTTCTAACTGAATGGTGGGAAATAGATGGATTTATCATCTTTGCAGACCTCATTAGCACTCTGAAGGTTAGTCATTAGCTCTGAGAGGTGTTGAGGTCACCTGGGGATTTATCTATAACCTCAGGGTCACCGGAATCAGAGTGCAAATCGGAGGTGATATTCAGCAGGTTCTGACTAGTTCTGGAGAACCGGTCGCAGAAATTTTGAATAATTCAGAGAACCAGCAAATCCCACCTCTGACTGGAGATTTTACAGTATCCTTCCCCTACCACACCCACCAAGCCATGCCCACAGAACCAGGAGTAAAAAAAATTGAATCCCACCACTGATATAAATGGGTATGGAACCATGAAAACAGGTTGTATTCAGCCGGTTCGTACCAGTTCTAGCGTACTGGTAGCGGAAATTTTGACCAGTTTGGAGAACTGGCAAACATTATCTCTGGCTGGCCCTGCCCACCCTCCCCCACCCTTTCCTGTCCTACATTTCCTTGTTTTTAGCTCTGTGGATTCAAGCGGCAGAACGGATTGCCGCGCCTCAGCTGAGGTAAAAAATAGCATTGCTCACCAGTGTTGATACAGAGGACGGGTTTGAGCCGTGCATGCGCAAAGCACTCTCTCTGAAGCAGTAGGAAAAAAATTGGAAACCCATCACTGTATGAAAACCATCTTTGGGACTTTCTGCTGGTGAATGTTCCTACTTTCCTAAATATCAAGACTGGATGTTCATGGCTTTCTCTGGAGACTTTATTGTTTTGTTATAAATTAAGAAGGGCTTTCAATGTGTATTATCTGGATATTTTTGAGTGTTTTAGCTTTTTTCTTTAACACTTTCTATTACTGTACATATGAATATCTAAAAAAAACCCCGTTTTTGAGCCATTAATAGGCCTGGATGCCTTAAATGAATCAAAACGTAGCTGTAATTTGAAATTCAGAGTTTTCTAATGAAAACCTGATGATTTTAAAATGCAGAGAGGTTGATGTCTATTGAAGGCTGCATGATCGTAAGACATAAAAATGACTTGTAACATTTCTCATGCCAATTAGATACACCAGGCAAAATTGGAACCTGAATATGTATTTGTTTGGGAAAAAGCATATCTTCAAATTTTGTTGGGACTTGTAGGGGAAAAAATAACTAATTCAAGGAACCAAGTGGCAATTTGCAAAGGTAAGAAATTGAGTGCAGCTGAAATTGACAGGTTTATCCATGTCAACCAATCTAGTTCAGGGATCTCCAAACTTGGCAACTTTAAGACTTATGGACTTCAATCAGGTTTTCCTAAGACTTGTGAACTTCAATTCCCAGAATTTTGCAGCCAGCCTTCTGGAGTTGAAGTCCGTAAGTTTTAAAGTTTTCAAATTTGGAGACCTCTGCTCTAGATCAAGAAGTCTAGATCAACACCTAGATATGGAGGAAGAAAAATGGCCCTTACAACACACTTAGCTTTAAAACCAAACCAAATCAAAAATTGTAGTTGTTTTTATAGTTGGTGGCTTTGTCCTTGAAAATATGCCAAATAACATGCTGAACTGTTTTGTTTTTCCCCTCCCAAGGACCACCAGGGGTTCCTGGAATCAGGAAAGATGGTCGGAATGGTGCACCCGGTGATCCTGGGTTACCAGGGGATCCTGGAAGACCAGGTTCAGCTGGAGCCCAAGGAACTCCAGGACTCTGTGACACGTCTGCCTGTATGGGAGCTGCTGCTAGGGGGAAATTCAAGAAATCATAAATCTGCATGAAGTTGAGTGAATGAAGTGAGGAAAGGGAACACAATATTCAATGGAATTGTTACCAAAAGAGAAAATTTGCAGCTCAGAGTTGAACTGGTGCTCTCTGAGCTTGATGGTTTTCTTGCAGATGTTTAGCTACCCAACTAGGCGACATCATCAGTGCACTGATGTTGTCACCTTGTTTGGTAATGAAACGTCTGCAAGAAAACTTCCAACCTTAGAGAGGACCAAGGACCCCAGAGTGGAATTGCTCATACACATTAAAAAAAGAAACTTTGTCCTGATTGAAAGAAAGTTAATAAAATGGATGCTATATTTCAGTTCCATTGGGGGAACGGAGGGCGGAGATCATTATACACATAATGGACCCTGAAATTAATTTCTATTTCATGCCATGTATAAACAGAACAAGTTCTTTGAAGAGATATACCATTATTCCTGAAGTATTTTCCAGCTAACAGTTTCCTTCTTTCTAAGATTATACCAGTTTTTGCAATGACTTCACTTGGCACTGTTTGATGCTTATTAATCCCATTTTACTAATGGTAAAATAACAGATATAAATGTATTATTTGGCAGATGATCCAGTGGTAGATACCTGGGCAGGTGGATTCAGACAAAATGAAGACATAGTCCTGTTAAATGGCTAGAAACAGGTATACTTTGCAGAGCTCCCTATTTTGACTGGGGTTCACAAATGTAAAATGGGTGAATTGAATCAACCTGGATGATTAAAACTACCGTTTATAAAATGTGCAGAATTCAAATATTCCCTTGAATTTCCTTCCCTAACATTTTGTGCCCACAACAGCTTAATCTACTGGATCAAAAGCCATGTTGGACATCCATCCGAGTTTTTGTGGGTGTGAGTTGACCACAAGTGCACTGGAAACAGATTCTGCAAATGTGATATCATGATATATTTAGAACCCACTCTAGGATGTGAACTCTTAATGTCCAATTCTAATGGACGGGTTATGAAGAAAAAATGTGCACACATCTGTTTCTTAAGATATAAATTTGAACATTTCTCCATTAATACAAAGGAGATTCAGTAACAACACATTATACCGTTTACATATTAAGTATTGATACAAACCTGAAGTACAGAAAACAAACACTATTGAAAATGAGTGTATACATTACTGTAAAAATAAACTTAAAAACTGTAATATTGTGCCTGCCTATTTTATAATAGGCTAATTCTGCTTTGTTTTTGTTTTTTTCATTTGGTGATTGAAAATAAAGGGGCCACACAAGTGTGTATATCCGTGATTTAAACAGTATTTATTTTGTGATAAGTTCTTTATAAGAATACCTATTAGCATTATCTGTTCTGATAAAGCCACTGTCAATTAAGTATGCTAAATACATCAGCTTTCCTAACAAATATAGCTAGTAGTTGTCTTTTAAAAAATGAAAGTGAAAAAAAATGCACTTAAAATTCATGTATTTTTACAAAATACTTTTGCACTAAAAGGATGGGAAATGTCACATAAAACACCAGAGAAGTTGATGAGATTTTCATCAGAACTTACAGCTGCATTTCTTCTATCCATTTAAATGGATGTTTGTGCAAAATAGAATCTTTTTCTTTACCCTGAATGAGAAGTTCTTAGAGAAAGTGCAAAACATATTTAAAATAGTAGTGTATTTGTAACAAACAGATTTTAGTTTTACAGGATATGAACTTTGAAAAAGGAAAGATCTGAGTTTAATTACCATTTTTATGTACTTTATAAATTACTTAAATTTTTTCTTCCAATAGCAAAACTGGTTTCTTATGGCACATCTATTAATTTATATAAATATGAGCACTCTTAAGAGGGAAAATAACAGATTACTACACATGTAGCATTTTAATTATTATATATATTTGATAAAACAAAATCAAAAATAGAAATGGGATAAAGAGTAGCATTTACTAGTTTTGAACAATATTGTTGCCCTGCCTCAAATGAAAAGGTCTACTAAATTAACATTGTTGGTTTTGTTCCTTTTTTCCTTGTTTTGAATAAACTTGTCATTTCTTCAATGTTTTATATATTCAACCATATTATAAGAAAAATCCAGTGGGTGAATTTGGGTTTAGACATCCTAGATCATTTTTCACCAGTTCTTGAATATGAGGATCATATTATTTCATGTCCGTAGATGTACTATTCTGTGTGATCTCCTGGACTGCACAGGTTGCTATGGGATCTGATCTTGTTAATTTTAGCCTTCTGCCTGTTTTACCACAGAATACAGTTTCAAATTCCTAAAATCCCAAAGAAAACAATTCTAAGATGAATAAATAATGTTTACGACAACTCTATGCACAAAGATATCCCTAAAGCCAGTAAATACAATGATATCTACATTTATGCAGCATATCTCAAAAAGTGTTTGCAGGGTATATTTTTTTAAACAAGTCTAGTTCATACAAATGTACTTGGCCAATACAAATTATTTTAATAACAGTGATAACCAGTTACTTTAATTCAGGTCTGATAGAACCGCTGAATGTAATGAGCAGCTGAAAAACATGAAGCTTATCAGTGATTTGCCACTGCTTTTTTCCGAGGGCTGACAGAGAATGACTGGCCCAAGGTCACTCAACTGGTTTTGTACCTATGGCAGACTAGAATTCACAAGTCCTCTCCCATCTCCAGCTTCTAGCCTGAAGCCTTCACCACTATACCAAACAGACTCTGGACTAAAATTATGCCTGTTCTTTTGCCTTATTGAATGTAGTTCAAAAACAAATGAATCCACAACTAAAGGAAACACATGCTCCCTCGCATCTTATCTGCCTGGTTCAGCTTAGGAGCATCTTATTACTTTTCCTTCAAGATGAGTATTGATTGGGTTCCCCATAATTATTTGATGGTATCTTACTCGGTACCCAATTTGATATTTTAAGGGTGAAACTTTTGATTGGCATGTCTTCTAGTCTATAATCTAAAATTTATATTTGGTACCTATCTTAGCTTCACAATATTGTATTATGTATAATATGATCTACTCCAAACAAATGTAGTCAAATTCAACTAAGCTTTAATTTAATTGTGAACATGTGAACATGTGTGTTGCATGAATTCAGTCACTGACATCCATATCAAGATCAAGGGAAGTGTTAATTCCACTCTATAAAGCCTTAGTAAGACCACACCTAGAGTACTGCATCCAGTTTTGTCACCACATTATAAAAAAGATGTTGAGACTCTAGAAAAAGTACAGAGAAGAGCAACCAGGATGATTAGGGGACTGGAGGCTAAAACATACAATGAACGGTTGCAGGAACTGGGCATGGCTAGTCTAGTAAAGAGAAGGACCAGGGGAGACAGGAGAGCATCTTCCAATATTTGAGGGGCTGCCACAGGGAGGGGGGGAGGGGGCAAACTGTTCTCCAAGATACCTGAAGGCCAGGAAACTTAACAAGGAGATATTCAACCTGGAAATAAGGAGAAACTTTCTGACAAGGAGAACAATCAACCAGTTGAACAGAAGTTGCCCTCGGAAGTTGTGGGAGCTTCATCACTTGAGACTTTCAAGAAGAGATTGGACTGCCATTTGTCAGAAATGGTGAAGGGTCTCCTGCTTGGGCGGGGAGTTGGACTAGATGACCTACAAGGTCCCTTCCAACTCTGATTGTCTGTTATCTGTTATCCTTTCCGGGTGAGAATTTTGTGCAGAATCAGCCAATTGCATATCTATGAGATATGTATGATATGTTTCCAAAAATTATGATTTATTGTGATACTAAACAGTTTACAGCATGAACAAGAAAAGTTTATATAAGGTACAATACCAATTGCTTAAAATGAGAGAGCAAGAATGTAACAGAATTGGTCTGCCTTCTTAAAAAGAATATCCTGCCTGTCTCCCTTGCACTCGTTTTCCATTTTATCAGAATTCAGTCTGTTTTATCATAAAGTTTTCTTCTGATCTCTGGAAACTCTCTACAGCCTTGATTTTGGTTCTTGAAGAACTGAAGAAGTCAATATAGTGAGCACTAATTGGCAAAAGAAAGTGTTTATTGTAGTGCATTGCTTTTAAATATACTGCTTGCTTTTAAATATATGCTTATATTTCTTTAGATTATATTTTGTCTAACATTTCTGTCATCTTTTATATTGTTCACTGTGTACTTTTTTTTAGAAAAGCAGTGCACTTAGGTAAGTAGTAGTGTTGTTGTTCAGATACTTATGTAGTAGTATCAAATCTCTTTTTTTCCCTTTAATGGCATGAAAAAAGTTTGTGCTCTAACAGCTAAGCCACATGCCTTACTTAGTTAAAAATATTTCCTGCACAAGGAAACAGCTGCTGGATCCCAACACTATCAGAGGTGCTAATGGCCTTTGGCAGGAATGATGTCACTGAAGGGCTTTGGGCATCCTACAGAACTAGCACTGAACACAAATCAAACATTTTGGCAATTTCAGCCAGTTTTCTCCCATTCTAATGTAATAAGCATGTGATGTGCAAACTCTAAAAATTAGGCAAAGAACTGTACCTACTCCCCAAATAGCTGGGGTAATTTTTTTTCAAGAAGCAACCGGACTTTCTTTGTTTTTCTTTGAAGACGTTTTGCTTCTGATCCAAGAAGCTTCTTCAGCTCTCTGGACTCCCAACTTCTTCAACTCCAGAGATGAAGAAAGTCCAGTTGCCTCTTGAGAAAGCACCTTTGGGATCTCCCCAGCTACCAAAAGTTTTATCCAAACCTGTCCTATATAATGAGAAAAACATCGGTAGCTATTACTCATCAGGCTGTTAGTGCCTACCTGTTTAGCTTATAGACTGTACCTTATACAATTTATAGGCTGAGCAATTGAAGATATACACATTATGAAAAGAATAAAAAAATGATCCTATAAATAATCAAATATTGTCTAAGGAACATTGAGGTTTTGCTGTAGCTTTCTTATTACAATGCTCTGTATATTAATGTGGAGCTTACTGACCTTTTTCAGAGAATCTCCATGTCGCTCTTGAATATATTTTAGAAATGCCGTTGTCCATTGTAAGGTTGTTGCCTTGTCAGTGTCTGAAGTGCAGAATGGAACTAGAAGATTCAGTTCATCACAGCAAATCCTGATTCTGCGCCTAGAAATGCATGTGTACTCATGGTCAATTCTTGAATCCAAAAAGACTTTGTACAGGTAGTCCTCAATTTACAACTGTCCGTTTAGCCATCATTCAACACCATAATGCCACTGGAAAAAAAAAACCCCACACTTGTGACCATTGCAGCATTCCCACAGTCATGTGATCAGAATTCGTGCACTTGATAATGGGCACAAAATTATGATGGTTGCAGCGTTGTGTGAATACCATTTCCAACCTTTCTAGCTAGCTTCCAACAAGCAAAGTCAATAGGGGAAGCTGGATTCACATAAAAAACTGTTCAATTCACTTAACAATTGCAGTGACTCACTTAACAACCATGGCAAAGAGGTATAAAATAAGGCATGACTCACTTAACATTCACCTTGTTTACTAATGGAAATTCTGGTGCCAACTCTGGTCCTAAAGTCGAGGACTACGTGAATGTACAAACTCCAGATTAAATAACTAGTCAAATGTGTTTGTAAGGTTATTATACAATATGAAGCATTTTTTTAAAAACAGATTTAAATATCCTCCTTTTAATTAAACTTGCCCCCTTGCCCCTGACACCTAAATAATACACAGTCTGGTCTCATTCATTTATCGTACTGCTTCATCTGTTCTTCCTCTTGAATTCTGGGAAATCTTATTTTGTTGTTGTGCAAAACATGACACGCTGATAGAATGGTGCAAAAGATTCTTCTTAAATAAAATAATTAGATTAGGGAAAGCATCTGCTAGGAAAATAGATCACTAGCAAGGGCCGCATAGATGAAAAGTAATACAGGTAATCCTTGACTTACAACAGTTCATTTAGAGATGTCCAAAGTTACACTACTGAAAAAGTGACATGACTGTTTTTCATATTTATCACCGTTGCAGCATCCCCATGGCCACATGAACAGAATTCAGATGCCTGGCAACTGGTTCATATTTATGATGGTTGCAGTGTCCTGGGGTCACGTGATCCCCTTTTGCGACCTTCTAACAAGCAAAGCCAATGGGGAAGCCAGATTCACTTAACAACCATGTGACCAAGAACTGCAGTGATTCACTGAATGGTGGCAGGAAAATTCGTAAAATGGGGCAAAACTCACTTAACAAGTGTTTCACTTAGCAACATAAATTTCGTGCTCAATTGTGGTCATAGTTCAAGGACTACCTGTACTTTAATTATGTAATTCTAAAACCACTCTAAGTTTGGTCAGATTTTGCTCTCTGAACAAAATAATAATAATAATAATAATAATAATAATAATAATAATAATAATAATGTGTTTCCTCTTCTGACACTCTGCTAATCTCCCTCACTCTTTTTTTCATGGGAAATTCAACAAAGGGAGCGCAGGAAGGACTGATGAATTAATGACACCTCGGAACATCTGATCCACCATAAACTTACAACCTAATCCACCATAACTATAACTTGTGAAGTTTGGAAAATTCCCAAGCTGGTCTAATATTGTTGCCTGATGTTTGCAGTAAGCTGGTTTTGCTTAGTTTTGCTTTGAGTTTTCTTTGAATCCATGGGTTATGACCCAGCTCTCTGAAAAAGGCTCTGATACTGAGAAAGATTGGAAGGAAAAAGAGAAGAGTGATCACCATTAAGTTAGACAGGCTCAGTTATGGTGGCAATGAGGGAGCCACTGAAGACCTCAAAAAGTTGGGAAGGAGGAGGAGGAAGAGGGTGCTGACAAACATTGATTCAACTGTCACCTATTGGCAGGTGTGCCTTGTGCAAAGGTGTTGTTGAGAAAATAAAAAAGGAACCATTGCAATTTTATAATTTGTATTGTAATTGCACCATCATATTGTTTCTGTTGTAAAGTTGATTCATTTTGAATGTGGAAAGAAAAATGTATTTTTTTTCAAGAAATGCAAGCTAAAATAGACACAAGGAAAGAAAGATCATTTTGGAAAATCAGTACATGATATTACGACCAACTAGGATCCTTGGCAGAATGACTTATAGAAAGACCGAACCCTGCATTCAATTATAAAGTGCATTATTTTGAACATGTATACAGTACTTTTAATTTGTGTGTGTGTAGGGGGGGTGTTTGTGCATTCTTTTTAATTCAAAAGGCTTGCAAAAAGAAATCTGAAATACTTCCACAGAGAATGGCTAAATCAAGAAGCCACCAATTGCAATTACCTTCTGTCTCTTTCCATCCGGTTGTGCCTCTCCCGGCGTTGGGAAACGCTGCCTTGGCTTCCGTTGTATGTATTTTGGGCTGGCTGGACTGATTGCCATGAACTCTGAGCTGGAGCTGCATTTTGATTCTCACATACATTCTGAATGTCACCAAGAGGCCTGCGCTGTATGTTGGTATCCAAGGGATGGATACGACTACGACTTCTTCTGTTTATCGACTGCTTACACAAAGTCTCTCCTTTGCGCAAAAGAAAAAGGGAAAGGGAGTCCTATTTTGCCATTGTTTGGGTATATCAAAATGATGGTTGATAAATAATTTCACTCTGCAACCTCTCTGGTTTACAGACAGTCCTCAATTTAAAACCAGTACAAGTAGTCCTCAACTTACAACTGTTCAATTAAGTGATCATTCAAAGTTACAACGGCATTGAGATATGTAACTTAGGGCCATTTTTCACGGTTACAATCTTTGCAGCATCCCCAGGGTCACCTGATCAAAATTCAGATGAGGTCATTGGGATCCCCTTTTGTGACCTTCTGACGAGCAAAGTCAATGGGAAAGCCAGATTCACTTAAAAACTGGATTACTGGCTTATAAGATGCACTTAACAAACAAATTCACTTAACAAACGGGGCAAGAAAGATCGTAAAATGGGGCAAAACTCACTAAACAAATGTCTCACTTAACAGAAATTTTGGGCTCAATTGTAGTTGTAAGTACTTGTACTTCAAAGTTACAACAAACCTTTCTGGAGGTTCTTATGACCTGATTCCAAAGTTCTGATGGCCACCCCAATACATGGTCATGTGACTGAATTTTGGGGGCTTGGAAACTGGGCATTTTCAATGTGTTGCACGATTTACATTTTTGCCCAAACTCAACAGTTCATTTTAGGAACACTGCAAAAAAAGGTCGTAAAATTGGGTTGGTCACGTGGGCGACCCATTTTAGGACCATCATGATTTACTACCATAGTCAGCAGCCTCCACTATGGTTGTAGGCTAAAGACTGCCTATTTCTGGAAGAGTTCCATCCATTAATATTTCATTTTTTACTGATAAAAAATATGTAAATTTAAGTGCATTTTAGCTGGGCTGTCCATGGGGGGGGGGGTGTCAAATGTTAAAAAGAGTGAATATAATCGTGTAATGGAAGCGCAGCTGATATACAACTATTGTAACACCCATAAAAATGTAATAGGGTTTTATTCGCCCAGCTGTGGCTACTATCTTGACAGCTTTGTTTCTTCTGCAGAAACTTCTCCATCTTAGAAACATAAATACAGCTGTATCTTAGCAGGATGTTAACAGAAATATCTAATTAAGATATAGAAATTATTTTCAATTTAATAAAACCATTAAGTCATTTTAAGAGAAATTGCATCTCTAATATTCCCACTGAAATGCCTTACTGCAGGACAAAAATCAGCGTGAAAACCAAAGGTGATAATTTATCCTTTAACTTATAATTCCTCTGTTAATTTGAAATTATTACACCCTCTTAAATGTATCCTTGCTGGCTGGCAAGTTATAACCATAATTAATCATACAATAGTTAAATCTTGTGACTCCAGTTGATTCTGACTTCAACAGCAATAGATACACCTATCTACTGTATATATGGAAGAAAACGCTTGTAGAGTCTGGAGAACTGACCTAAATTTTTTTTTTTAGTTTGCTCAATTCTGAAAAGATTTTAGTTTGCTCAATTCTGAGCATTTTCTGTTGCTTTTTCTTGTACTATACAAACAAAACACTTAAAAAGAAACATTGTATTCAGTAAAATCCATTAATACCACATCATCTCCAGGATCATCCACATCTTCATATCTTCCAAATACATTAAAAAAAAATAATTTGTGGCGTAATTTTCATGACACGTACTGTTAAAGAATATTTTTCTTTAAGTCAAAACCCTTAAGAAGCTAACAGATGCACGAGAAAAAAAAAATCACCATATACCTCCCAATTTTATCCAAACATGCTCAGGTACAGCTTTATTTCTGGCACCAACTGTTTGTTTGCTAGTTTCAATTTCTTGCTGGTAACATACAGAAAAAGCTCGAGGCAATGCAAGGTCTTGATGTTTGACTGTTTCTACAACACTGGATCCAGAACTCTATATGGAAGAGAGAAAGAAAACACCATAAATTTGTAAATATTGTAAATTTAGTTTGAAAGCAAGAAAATAGATTGGATAGGATACAAAGCAAAAGAGAAGACTTTGGGTTTTGTTTTTTCTCAGATCTTTCCCACTTGGTTCGGACTGTGTCCAGATTTAATTGCTTCCATCAAATGACATCCAACAAGTGACACAAATCTGTACTATTCAAAACTCTAGATTATATTACAGATTGCCCTCAACTTACAACAGTTCATTTAGTGACCGTTCAAAGTTACAATGGTATTGAAAAAACTGACTTACGACCATTTTTCAGAGTTGTGACCTTTGTAGCATCCCCCTGATAATATGATCAAAATTCAGGCGCTGGGCAACTGGTTCACATTTAGGACTGTTGCTATGTCCTGTGAGGTCACATGATCCCTTTTTGCGACCCTTCTGTCGACCAAAGTCAATGGGGAAGCCAGATTCACTCAACAACCAGGCTACTAGCTTATCAATTGCAAAGGATTATTCACTTAACAGCAATGGCAAGAAAGGTTGTAAAAAGGGGCAAAATTCACTTCACACATTTCTCACAAAAATTTAGGGCTCAATTGTGGTTGTAAGTCAAGAATGAATAATGTAAAGCGTCAACTGAAATATCAAAGGAGGAACAAAATAAACGAACAAACCTGCGCTTGTGCAGCATTGGTGTTTCCTGTTGCAAGAGAAACAGTGCTTGGTGTAAAGACCGGACATGTGAATTGCAACGCGGTGGTGGCAGTAGCAGCAGTCCTATTTTTCACTAAAGCAGTACATTTGTTCTGCTGCTGGTGTAGAGGAACACCCACTGCTTCTGAAGGATGGCGAATGAGGGTTACTAAACTATGAATGAGATCAATAAAAGAATGGAGTTTGTTTGAAATGAAGCCTTATTTTTTATATATTAATAATCACTTCAGAATACTACTTAAACATACACGAACCATATATCCAGACAAGGTGTTTAACAAATAACTTTCTTTTTAAATCCAAAGAAACATGCTTGCTTTTTAAACCTTTTGAAATAGTAACACAGTGCAGTAATAATTTATTTTTATAAACATTTGCCTACATACTTTAGTTTTTCAATGCTTGAGTGGGTAATATTTCCTATATATTTGTACCTTATGATTCTTTACACCGAGAGCATTTGCACCAAGACAAATTCCTTGTGTGTCCAAACAAACTTGGCCAATAAATAATTCTATTCTATTCTATTTTTATTCTATTCTATTCTATTCTATTGTATAGCAATAGCACATAGACTTATATACTGCTTCACAGTGCTAAGCAGTTTACAGTTTCAGCCTATTGTCCCCAACAATCTGGGTCCTCATTTTACCCACCTCGGAAGGATGGAAGGCTGAGTCAATCTTGAGCCTGATGGGATTTGATCTGCCAAATTGCAGGCAGCCATCAGGCTGCAGAAGTAGCCTGTAGTACTTTAACCACTGTACCACAGTGGCTCATAGTTCCAAGCTAGTTTCTAAGTGTTCCCACTTTTTCAGATTTTCTGAAGTTTTTTCCCATTCTTGTCACTACGTTATGAGAATTTCATGTAACTATTATGATGTATAGAATCAGAGTAAAAAAAAGTTGAATGCTTGTGTCATTTATTTCATAAAGTCATTCAATATGCAACATGTCAGTATAAAAAGTATATTTCCCCAACTATTTCAATCAATTCAGTTGAACAGATAACCAGGAACAAGCTATCTTTATAATCACATTCTTGGGAAGACAAAGAGTAGGTTTTTCATTCATTTTTCATTTTTTTTTATATTGTTGGCATCCTTCCCAAATTATTAGGCTCTGAGTGATGAATAATCAACAAACCCAGAAAAAAAATTGTGGGATATGATAGCAATAATTTATAACTTGAAATGCAGATGGTGGGTTTATGTCAAACAAATGCATAATAAATGAATAAAAAAGTAACTTTTACAAGAACCACAAATAAAGCCAATGTAGAATCAGAAGTTTGTCCAATATTCTTATGAAGAAAAATTGGTAATGAAATTATTTATTGGCAATTTTCAGTATGTCTTATTTATAGGACTATTGATTTCAGCACATATGGAATGGAAGCCAATAATCTTGTGAGAAATTTTGAGTATCAGTCTAAACTTTCAGTATGAAATCTTTAGAAAGCACGTATGCTTGGAAATCAGAAGTCACTGTATCTTGAGTTGATCTTGACACATCCATGCAGTTGTCTTGATAACAACATGGAATTCATTTGTTGTTCCTTTTTCCAGCATGTAGTTTGAATCCTCACTCTAACCTGAATTTCGAGATTTCTTTTGTGATAGACGATCCAAGTACAAACTAGTCTAAATCTGCTTGGTTTTCTGGTCAGACAAAATTGGCATAGAACTCTTTTTAATGCAGGCATAGGCATCTATAGGGAGGAGGCAAACCACAATATCCTTGTCATGACATCATCACATAAATGATGCAAATCATGTACTTGCATCATTAATGCATTTACATAATTACATATTTGCACAGACATTAAATCATGCATGTCATCATTTTGACTTCTTTGTTAAGAGATGCCTATGAGTGTAGGGAATTAGAGATTCATAAAGAGCATTCAAAGCTCCTCTCTTAGGAGTGATTAAATTAAAAGATTGCATTATTCTAAAAACCAGAGCACCACAACTAATATGGATCAGGATTCATATGGAAGTTTACAATCATCCTTAATTAAATATAACTACCTTACTTTTAAAACCAAGGGAGCTGAATTTTGGAATGACCGTTCCTTGCTGTATGTGTATACATACACATGATGGTAAATACAATTATAATTAACTTGAATACAGTACTGATAATTACGTTCTGGGGAAAAATAATATAGGCAATTTGTGTCCAAACTTCAGCAATTCCCTAGTTTTATTGATGAATCAATATTACCAGCAAATTTAATATGTTAACAGAAAATAAAAATGAAACACACTTGTTAAGGGCTACTCCAGTTTCTTGAGTTTCTTGGCACCTGGGAATTTCAGTCTGGAGACTGTTGAACCTGTCTTCTAACCGAACACGGACTGCAGATTTGGTTCTGGATTCAGGAACTGCTGCTAAAGTTTCTGCAACTACATTTTCTTTATTAATGCTGCCTGATGTTTCACTGTATTTTAATTTTACTAAATTTTGTCCATTGATATCTATGGAGTTCCCATTGGGTGCTTTTTCAGCTTGGCCTGGTGGCAGGCTAGATTCACTAAGCAACATCATCCTTAGCTCTTGAAAGTCAATATGCCCTAGACACTGATTAGGGCCTGTGAAACTGCTGTCAGAAGTCAAGCCAGACTGGCAGATAATGGGGTAGAGAGACTGGTTTCCAGAGCTGTTTGATGAGAAGCCACCTTGACTGCTACTAGATGATGACAAATAATGGGACTGATTTGCAGCATTGTTGGTTGAGAAGCAATTCAAGTTTAACCTACTTTCCACTTCGTTTTCATTTGACTGGGCTTCCATATGGGAATAGAGTATATGTTGAAGTTGTGTGTATTCTATTTCTGTCATCTCCACTAGGCTGAGGTCTGTGGTGGTGAAGCTAAGATTGTGCTCACCAAAAGAGGAATCAGTGGGACCTTCAACAACAGGACCAGAAGAAGCTTGATCTGTAATTACAGCCCGAGGTCCGGAGGCTTCAGGTGCTTTGAGGGTTGTGTCTGACATGATTCTGAAGAATACCAATGCCACCACGTTTGGGAACCAATGAATATCCAAAACCAAGAACACCCACCAGCTCGATGCACCAAAAACTAAGCAATGGTTGCAATCAAGAGCAAGCACTATGAAAGGAAGTCACTTGCTGAGCCCCCCAAAATAAACCCCTTTTGGATCCTTCTATGAAGAGCCAATTCTTCCCAAACCAGCACAAACATGCCCAGCTCCGGAGAACTAGTGGGAACAGCTGCACCATCCAAACCCAAATGGTGCCATCCACACTGCTGGCACGTTCTTCGAAAAATGAAAAGCTAGCCCCCCAAACAGAAAGGTCTGGTGGTAAGAAAGGCAGAGGAAGGGGCCCTCTTGAAACTGGGGAAAGCAGAGAAAATTTCTAGCCTAGCAACGGGGGAGGGGGGGAAATCCCCCCCAAAAGGATTGCACACCCCTTTGAAAATGTCCTATGCAGATTATGGGTTAGAACTCCTTTTTAAATTTAGTAAGAGGGGAACGAGAGGAGGGTCGTCAACCCCTCATTCCTGTGAACCTAATCGTCTTCCCCCACATTTCGAGGGAAGAATAGGGCAGCAGAATACGAACTCAGGGCCCTCCAACTGCCCCCTTCGAGGAGGGACACTTCAAGGAGGGACAACCTGGCCAGCAACCTCGGCCTCTCAGGACAGGTAAGTCCCCGCCGTCGCCATAGCAACCAACCACCGGGAGGCCGGCCGGGCAAGGAAGGCCACGCCTACCCTCCACCTTGGCCCGGGCGACCGCCGCTCAAACAGCCCTCGAGGCCTGCGGCGCGCGCCGGAGGACACGCCCCCCGCTTCCTTCCCCGCCCCTTTCCCTCCCGGCGCAGCCCAACGGACAAAACCGCAACAAACGTCAGAACCGCGAAAGCGAGGGGAGGTGGGGGTTTGTGCGCGCATGCGTTCGACGCTTTTGTGGCTAAACTCCGCCCATTATCTATCTCGGCTGCCTGAGGGAAGCGAAAAAAATCGGAATAACGTTTCGTTTCCGTCGGTCTCCGTTTGATTCCCCTCAGCGGATAAGTTACGGTTTCTTACCTATCGTCGTGCAGGTTTTTTCCCCCACACATTCCTCGTAAGAAGCTATCTTGTCCAGCAAAAGCATTTGGGGGCTTTCTTCAGCTCCCCCCCGCCCCCTAAGGCTTTTCTGGAAGAAGAAAAGAAGCGGGAAAAGGGCCTAATTCCCACCTCGGCCCCGGCTGTTCGTACTGCGGTTGCTTTCCTATAAAGTAGAACAAATGTGACACGGTGTTTTCTTCAGGATGCCCTGACGCTCGTTTTGATTGCCTCTTCTGGAGGGGCTGTTTCCTTCCCCGCCTCGCCGCCCTAAAGTCATCCTTTCTGCACCTTGGGCCAGTACCTTGCCCTCATTCGGATTATCATTTTAAGAAGAAACTTAGAACCTGTTTTTGTTTTTAACTTGCTGATCAAGATGTGTGAATTAAGAGTGCTGTCTTATTGGTTCCTTTTGCAGTTGTGGACTAAAACCAACATGATTCAGAGTTTACTAGTAAGGGTCCGGGAAGGCAGAAAAACATTACCCCCGTGATAATGCTGAGAAATTGTCATGAATAATTCCACAAACTGTTCTGCTTTCCTTCAGAAGTTGTCGGTGCTCCTTCACTGGAGGCTTTTAAGAAGAGACTGGACAGCCATTGGTTTGAAATGCTATAAAGTATCCTGCTTGAGCAGGGGGGGCTGGACGAGAGGACCTCGAATATCCATCCATTCCAACTCCGTTATTAATTGTATCTTCTCAGGATTGGTTGGTTACAATTCCAAACGTGAAGAATAAAAATGGATGGATAATCCAGCAGATGGCCTGGAAATTTTCAGCCAAGGCTACGTTATCTTTTTATGCCAAATTTTAATTGTGAAAAATGTTCTGGTGTGTCTCCCTTGTTTAAGGGCAAAAATGTTCACTTCCATCCATTCACTGAAGAAAATTGAGCACGTATTCCGAAATGTCATTTCAAAAAATACAGTTATTGCTTTATAGGTTCTTTTGTCCTGTCTTACCACTCCACCTCATGAATGAATACATATCTCTACTTTTCTGTTTGTTTCTGGTCTTCATGCATCTTAGACTGAAAAAGGAGGCTGTGGGGCTGATCAGAGCAAAATAAAATCTCAAAGTGAAGTATGCAGATCTGTGTATACATTCATTTCTTCACTTTACACTAATACCAATAATTTTAAAAAGAGATCTGTGATACTGTTCTTTTCCCAAGCCAATAAACTAACTTCTGCAGAGATGCAGCCAGCAGAGACCAGGTTCTTAGTCAAATTTCAGACCTGTAGTGATGCAGAATTACCCCAATTTTGGGGTTTCAGAATTTTGTTTTGTTTTTTGCTGGAAATATCAGTTGTTTAGGGTGTTTATATATCTCTTGGTGGCATGTATATCTTTTCATCATTGTGGAATATATGCTGAAGTTTCCCTTTTAAGCTGCTGTAATAACTATATAATTTCCTTCCTTCCCTCCTCCCTCCCTTCTCTCCCCAATTGTCCAACTCTAAATGGCATACAGTTCCCTAATACATGTGGGATTAAAAGCAATGCAACTCTCAGTGCAAAAAAAAAACAAACACGTAACAGAAAACCAGAATACATACTCAGAAGAATGAAGTACTTTAAGTAGTTATAGCAAACTTGAATTTCAGTACAGTTCAATCTAGTGATTAAGGCCTCAAGCCAGAAACCAGGGGACTATTAATTCTAATCCTTTTTTAGGCATAAAGGTTGGCTGGATGACTTAGGCTAGTCACTCTCAGCCCACAATGCCAATCTCTGGTGACAAGCTAGTTAGCTAATTCTGGCTCAAAAATAAATGGAAAAGATCAGCAATATTCCTGAAGGTTTAGTTTAGTTGCTGGCCCAGAGATATATATGCATATATATAGATACATACATCTCCTTTTCAAAAATTGAAAACTGGATCCAGGATGTTGTAATCAGATGATTGCTGTGCTACCTTAATGCCGAAAATCGATGCACAGATCCATAATGAAGCCTCTCATACCATTTCTTAATTGAAAGCAACAAAAATATTTTAAAACTATGAAGTATCCTTTGTTTTGCAAGATCTCATCACCCATCCCCTCCAACTTGTAACTGTAAAATTCTGTCGCTCGTATCCTCATGATTTATATTGACTGTTTCCTTGTATGATTTGATTGCTTATTGTACCACTATGACTATCATTAAGTGTTGTATCTTATGATTCTTGACAAATGTATCTTTTCCTTTATGTACACTGAGAGCATCTGCACCAAGACAAATTCCTTGTGTGTCCAATTACACTTGGCCAATAAAGAGTACTATTCTATTCTAATTCATCTGGCCATGTTTCCCAGTTTATACTGCCACATTACCAGATTAATGCTCTGATCAGTACCTTCAAAACTATTCATGCCAAGGCTTTCTGTAGATGTTTATTTGACTTACAGTAACAAAAATCTATGAAGTTCCACATTTAATGTACAATGATATATTCTGAAATATAAAATACAATTTACAGAAACTCTGTCAAGTAAACCTAAACAACACTTGATTTAGTATACTTACATGTATGGTTTTAAGTTAGAAACTTCTTGAATAAAAAAATTACATCATAGGTATTTGCATTCCATACCACCTTTTAATTTTTTGCAAAATATTTTGCAAACAGGCCTTTTTTAAATATCAGCATGTCCATGATGTTTAAAGACTAAGATGTACCAATATAAAGTATAACTATGTAGTGATTTATTTATGGGATAGTACTATTTATATTGCAGTTTCAAAATGCAGATGTTACGAATTAGTATTACATTTGCAAATGCTTACAAAAATATCAAAGTAACTTTATCTGTAAATGTATAAATCCAATTCAACTGGTAATGTTTTTCTATGTACTGTTTAGAATTATATTATGAACTTGAAGAATACAGAAAAAGTAATAGAATACTGTTTTTCATAGAAAAAAGCCTTCCCTTTTAAAGTACAGAATTGTCAGTAACGGCTTTATTTCTCCAATTTTTACAGAAATATTTATTTCCAATTTTATTTCAGTAGCCATGAATTCATATGGACAGGACATATTCCTATTAAAATTAAGAATTTCAGTGCTGTTGGCACTGAACAGGATAATTACCAGCATCCTGAAATCTCTCCCGCTTATGTTAGAATTTAAAAGTTCTTCATCTTGGCTCAGCTAAATTGTCTTTAGTTCATGTATCTTTTTGACTGATAACCATAAGAAAAGTCAGATTGCTTTAACTCAATGCTTGATATATTAATCTTGATAACTCTCTTTCCTCCCACTTTGTTCAGTCAATTTAGGTTAGAAAAAATCAATACCTGTTTTTTTAAAGATGTTATATTGAGTACAGAGGGTATTCATTTTCATTTCACCTTTCATAAAAATACAGAATTTTAAGAGTTTATTGATAAGAAAGGTAGTGATCTATCTAGACATATGTACTTGTCTGAGCACATAAATCAGTTGAAATTACATTCAAAATGCCCTCATGTAAAATGTGAGTTTAGAAATTTAATGTTTCTTATTCAAATACTCTGCAAATTACAAATAAGTAGCAACACTGCTCTTCCACCATCATTTGTTAAGTACACAAAAGCCATATAAGTTGATTAACTCAGGACAAAAATATTGGTATTTTTGCTGTTATGAAGGAACCCAAAACACAACAACACTATGTATTTGAGATGTAAAGTTATGGCTTCTAAAATCTTGCTTGAATTCTCAAAGTTACCAATTAAGTTATTGGAAAACACAAGTTTGAAACCTTTAAAAGCAATGTGCTTTTTGAAGACAGTTCCCATTTTTGTCTGCAAATGGAAATTCAAGATAATAAGGAAAACAAAGCCACGTTGTAGAATGGTTAAGTCCCAACCACAATCTTTCTCTGGGAGTTGGTAGAATACCTACAGGCCCCTACTCTAAAAAGACAAGAGCAGTGGTCCTATGCTTCTACTGATTTCTTATCTGTACACAGGTGTTGGGGCCAGTCAGGGAAGGACTGTCTCTTACGTATTCTGTAAGAAAACTTTTATGAACAAAATGTATCAAGTCCAGGTTTTCCCCGCCTCCTACCTTAGTATGTTGCATTTACAATTCAAAATTTTGTCTTTTACAAAAGCTTTTACCAAAGTATTTTCTAACAGAATATACAATATATACAAGTAGTACACAGTTGATTCTTAATATTTCCCCTTTACTTCTAAGGGACTCCTTGCTGAACGGTCTACTTAGCAGCAGCTTCTGGATGGGATAGCTTTTGGCTGCCCATCTGAGATTCTGGCTTACAGTCTCTATCACATTCTGTACTTTTGCTCCGCTCCTTGCGGTCCCTTCCTCTATCTTTGTCGCGATCCTTATCTCGGTCCCTCTCTTTCTCTCTCTCCCGGCTACGGGCCCTATCCCTGAATCTATCATAATCACGTTCTCTGCTTCTGGACCGGTTCCGTCTTCGATAAGAATCCCCTTCTCTGATCCTGGTTCTTTCCCGGTTCCTTTCCCAATCTTTGACCCGGTCTGAATCCCTTTCTCTGTCTTTATTGTAGTTTCTATCTCTGTTTTTATCCCACTCTTTCTCTTTGTGTCTCTCCCAATCTCTTTCCCTACCCCTATTCCAATTTCTGCCACGATCCCTTTCCCAAGCCCAATTATGCTCGCGATCCCTCCGTCTATCATCATTTCCACGGTTTGATCTATTGTCTGATTTCTCTGGCTGCTCAAAGGCTTTTTCCTTATTGCCTCCCTCAAATCTTTCCCTCTGCCTCCCTTCAAAACCCTGGCCTCTGTAGTCATTATTTCGACCCTCTCGGAAATCAGATGCTGGCCACTGTGCATCTGATGAAGAACCCTGCCCTAACATATTAGATTGAGAAGACGACAGTCCGGATTCATCCCACATCTCTTTCCTGTGTTGTGGAGGATGGCTTGGAAGATCCAAAAGAGGTCTGGGGGATGGTTTCATACCTTGTTGAGACTGTCCTGGAAAATTATGCCTGTTAGGGGCAGAATCATTTTGTTCCGAAAACGAGGTAGGTGCCTGTCCCCTTGGTCCTCCAAACTGATGTGGGGCTAAGCCCCTCTGGTTTGGAAATCTGGGGGATGGACTTCCTCTCCTCTCTTCAAATGGTGAAGGCAGAAGTCCCCTTGGTCCTGGCATGTGACCTGGTGCAGGTCCTCTTTGTCCTTCAAACTGACTTGGAGGAGGACCTCTTGCACCTCCAAAATGATTAGGCGATGGACCTCTTGGTCCTCCAAACTGAGTTGATAGGCCCCCTCTTTGATTTTTAAATTGATTGGGTGGAGGCCTCCTTTGGCCCCCATAAGGAAATGGAGGTGGTCCTCTGTTTCCTACAAACTGTGGAGCCTCAGATCCTTCAAACTGGCCAGGAGGACCGCTTACCTCACGATACTGAGAATCTGAGAATTCTCTCTGTTCTGCTTGAGATTCTCTGTGATCTTCAAATTGAGAGGGTGCTTTTTCTCTTGGCCCACCAGGAAATGATGGAGGACCCTTATTTTCAACAAAAACAGGTGGACCATGTGGTGCAGAAAATAACGAAGGAATAGGGGCTCTTGGCACTGGAAACCTGTTTGGTGGTGGACCTCTTTGTCCATTATTACTTGGTGGAACGTTGTGTCCTTCATTAAATTGATGGGATGGACCCCTTTGCCCATGAAACTCAGGAGCACCACAGAGTCCCGGGGGGGCACCTTTTTGCCCAGCTGAAGAAAAAGGAGGAGCTCCCCTTACTTCCTCAATTTGAATTGTAGAAGACTCCCTCTGTTCATAAAAATGGCCCGACTGAGGATTGACTTTGCCTTCGTAATTCAACGGAACTCTTTCTGCTTCAAAGTGACCAGGAATTTTCTCCTGAGATGCAAATGTTGAACTTGAAAAAGAATCTCTTACGACCCCTGGAACACTGTTGTCCTGAGAGGCATTTGACCAAGTTACAGTCTGTGCATTATTAGAGTCTGAGAAAATGGGCAAGAAACATGGGGTGGGAGGGGTAGGTAGCAATACTTTACGAATAGGTGCACTCGTAGGCGATTCAACAGGAGGTGGTTTATGTATAATTTCTGGATGAATTTGTGGAACATTTTCATAACTGATAGGCACATTTTGCTCAGGGACTGCAGGAGCCGTTTCATTTGCCACCCATGTTTCATTAAGACATTTCTCTTCTTTGTCAAATGCAGCTTGCAGTGGACCTGAATAGCTGGCAGGAGGGATCTGTCCAGCAGAGGGTTCTCCCTGTGTCCCATGTTGTTTTATATTAAAGTCAGCACTTTCATTACACTCAGTTAGGATTCTCCTAGCTTGTCGGGGATCTCTGCTTTGTCTGGGATCAGTTCCTTGGCCAAAGAGTTGAGGCTGAATAGAGGAAGGAGGCATTTCAGATTTTTCAGAAATGGGCTTTTCATGTTGGAATAACTCAGTTTTCGCTATGGACGGTTTGGGAGGCGGTGACATTAAAGCATCAGATACTGAAAAATGAGCCATGGATACACCAACAGCTGCCCTTTGTTGTCTGAGCGCTTCCTCTTGTTCTTCGAGTTGCCTTTTCTGCTCTTCTATTTGTTTATTTAGCTCCTCAAGCATTTTCTGTTGCTCAACCAAGGATGGCGCAGCAGCTGCATCAGGCACAAAGGGGGCAGACGTGGTTATGGAGCTGTTTTTAGGGTCTAAATACATTTTATTAGGCAAATCCTCCACGGCAACTTTTGCTTCTTCTAAGATGGTTTCGTCTTCTGGATCGTAGGCTTCATCCTCTTGTTCTGAAGTTTCATAGCCCTTCTCAAGCCTGCTTTCACCAGGCTGCACTTCGAAATCTCTCTCCGGAGCATATTCTTCCTCGGGATCGTAAGGTCTATCATCTTCCTCCTCCTCGATAGCTTTATTTTTCGACATCTGTCCAAACTGTTGCACAATGGGGTCTATTAAAGGAGCAGCAAGTGGCCCTTCGTCAATCCCAGCCTGTGCTTCAGGCTTCGAGGTATGAAGAGTAGCTTCAGGTTCATTGGCAACAGGATCAAAAGACTTCTTTTTCCCGAAAAGGGTTTGCAAAATGTGATCAAGTGGTGTGGATGATTTTGAAGTTGAGGAACCAGCAGAGGTCACAGGAGTAGTGGTAGCTCCTGACCCTGAAGCATTAGATGGTGCCATAGTGGTTGAGCTTCCTGCTTTAACAGATGATAATATTTTTAATACAGAAGGTGCCACGGTTGAAGATGGCTCTGAAGGCGGTTTTGGAGGTGGAGGTGGAGGAGAATCCGGAGGTGTGGTACTGACTGTTGGTTCTCCAGAATACAAAGAAAATTTTGCAGTTTTCTTTTCTTGCAGTGGAAGTGTACTGCCCTTAGAGTATCCTAATACCTCTGTTTCTTCTTGTATCTGGACTCGGTTCCTCTTCTCATCAGGCTTTTCTGACTCCAATACAGGTGCAAGACGCTTTGTTTTTTGACAAATCACTAATCCAAGAATTAAATTTGGGCGGTTTGATTCAAGACCTAAGGAGAAACGGAAGAAACAAGAATTTTAGAATTTAAACAGCCATTTCACGTTTGAAGGTTAGGGAGAGTTACTAACCCTGTCAAGTATTTTTATTAACTATAAATCACTGGTATATTTGCTATTTATTTGAAGATACAGTCAAAAGTTTACCACTAAAATAATCTGTTATGAAGTATGTTGATATGATTAAAAAGCAAGCATTTAATGAATTAGAAAAAAGGTTGTTTATCATACTAAAATATTAACAAATACACCATGGCAATGATGTATTATCTCCATTAATACAAGATATATTTATGTAATAGAACTGTTAATTATTATTTGCACATGGTTACAGAATGATAACCAGATGATGGTCTGTAAAGAACCATAAATTGCTGAAAATCATGGCTATGAAAATATATTTAACAATTCATTATGTTTGCATCCCATATGTGTGGGGTTCAGTTTTAAACATACTACTAGTATTATAACAATATAATATGTTTTTCATTTGAGGTTATTTTTAAGTCAGCTTTTCAAATTCAATAATTGATTACAGTGAACATATTCCTTGGCCCATTATAGTTGAGCTAAGCTATCAAACTGAAACAGATCAATCAGTATATGGACTATCAGTATATGGATCATTTGCAAAACTAAAATTTGCAGTACAGATTAATGAATTTAAAAGTTTGTGAACCCTTTTGAATTTTAAATATTTCTGCATCAGTATGACCTAACAGCTGATCTATTCTCCATATGTACTAAAAATTGACTTGGAAAAAAAAATTAAGCAAATGGGTCAAAAGCATTGGGTGGCAAGAGTATATGAGCCAATTGTTGGTTCATTTGAAAGTGAAATTCGAGTCAGGGGTTGCAGTCAATGGGATGTCCCATCAGGTGTGAGTGTGGAGGGTCCTGCCTTATTTAAAGAACAGAATTCTGGGAATTCACTGTCACAGCCTGATTTTCGCAACACAGGTTATGTGGATATGTCATGCCTGGAACTGATAAAATTTTTCAGGACTTCCAAAAAAGCAGTTGTTGGTGTTAGGCTATAAGTTCAAAAGAATTTGGAATCTACCAGTCTGTTCTTGGGCAAATCATGTACAAAAAGGGCAATTCAACACCATTGTTCATCTCCCAGGAGTGATCTGCCAACTATAATCACACAGAGCAAAGCATGCAATACTCCAGCAGGAGCAGCCCAGGGTAATATCTGATTGAAGGCCTCTAGCACTGGAGAATGCCAATATTCTTGAGGCCATTGTGGTGGCGAGCCTGACAGGGTTGCAAAGAGAAAGCTGCTACTCTCCTGAAGAACTGTTGCTCTCTATAGTTTGTGAAAGATCACATGAACGAACCGGAAAATTACTATATTGGAAGAATGTTCTGTGGATGGACGTGACCAAGTTGGAACTTTTTGACTTGAATGAGAAGCGTGGTGTTTTCAAAAGGCAAACCATGCATTCCAGAAGAAACTTATCTCAATTGGGATGCATGGTGGTAGCAGTATCATGGTTTGGGCCTGCTTTTCTGCATCTGGACCAGGTCAGCTTGCCCTTATTGATGGAATTATGAATTTTGCCAGCAAATTCCTGATGCTTGCGAAAAGATGGATTATACTGTATATTTCCTGTTCAGATGGGAAGACAAACTATACTTTTGACGTATAGATGATCACTTCTGCAAACTTTCTAAGAGATGGTTGTCACTTAGTACTGAACAAATGGAAACTCCTGAAGGACTGTGATGCTTCTCCTTTCGTCTCAACCCCGATCTTATCTTTTATTCCTAGCTGGTATTCACGCAGACGTCAACTTTGGTTTGCCTCATCCCCCAAGATGGCTGCCCTCAGACTGTCAAACAAGTTTGAACTGGGATACAAGCAATACATTTCATATTTTTGAGGGAATTATTAGCATAAAAGGAAAAATTCCCCAGCTATAGAAAAGCTTTCATCAGCATGAAATACAACTCTCATTGTATCATGCTGATACGGGTCAACAACTTCAGACAACTCTGAATGCCACTGTGTACACCTGGAAGTTTTCCTTCTTAAAACTATCCCTAAACTTTATTGCTGAGAAGTTGCTACTCTTGAGAAATGTATTGGTGGGTTTTTTTATAAGAATCTGATAATTCATTGGTCAGTATGAAAGCACACAAAGTTTCTGGAAAATGATAAAGATTGCTATTATTGAAAAGTGATGATAGTCTGTGGTAGAGCAAGTACAATGCCATTCTATGGTACATCTTTTGTAATTTAAATGCTAAAAGTGCTAGAATAGCTTTAGTAAGTAAAAGCCTTGCAAGAGCATACTTTGGAACAGTGGTGGCTGGTGAACAACTCTAATTATATTTTACTTCCCCTGCACTGCTGAGACAGATAGTCTTTGACTTAAACCACAATTCGGACCAGAATGTCCATTATGGAACAATACAGTTGTTTAAGTGAGTTGCGCCTGATTTTATGACCCTTCTTTTTGCCATGGGCGTTCAGCTAATCACTACAGTTGAATGAATGAATCATGCAGTCGCTAAGCAAATTCAAATTTCACCATTGACTTTGCTTGTTGGAAACTGACTGGGAAGGTCGCAAATGGTGATCATGATTCCAGGACTCTGCAAATGTTGTAAATACATTGAAGATGATAGGCCTACTTAAAATTGTAGTTTTTGTAGTTTTCACTTTGGATATATTAGAGTAAGAGATAATTATTACTTCTGAAATAACTTTTTGATTTTAGCTTTTTTGTTGTTGTGGTTAAACTGTACCAAGGAATTCAAGTAAAACAACAGTTTGAACTCTAAAATAGAGACAATTGATGTAGAATATTCCTTGAATGTAAATGTAAAATAATCTTACCACATATTGCTAGCTACGTACAACTGATGCTTTATTTCAAAAAGAGGTATCATTTATTTATTTCTTTATTTGATTTATATTGCCGCCTATTTGCCCATGGCAACTCATACAAATCATACAAAACATTCAATTGAAAGACACAATTACCACTTCGTATAAAATACTTTTATTGAGATTATATAATGAAAGCAGTAGTTCATCTTTGGGGCTGGGGAACATTTATGATTTTACATCTTTCTACACATTCATCCATACTACAAAGAACTAAGGCAATTCCTTGTGTGAAAATACTCTAACTAATCACAATCTTCATCAAAATTATCAGTACACAAATACTGTTCAGTGTTTCCTTTTGAGAAAGTGCTTTTTGAGAATATCCTGGTTTCTGCCTGTATTATAATTCCCACCTTTTAACTAAAATGACAGCTACAAGTGTGATGTTGTGATTACCAATGTATTTGGCATAGGAGTTGAAAATTTATTTTAAAGAGTACAATCATTCCATTCTCAAAAGTACATTGAAATATGTACTGATTGAACTATCCATAAAAGTTTGGATATTCTGGGATGGCAAAGCAAATCAGCATTAAAAAAAACCTCTACAGACAACAAAGTGACTTTTTATGTGCGAAAAAATATAACATTTACTTATACAAGGCAAAAACATAATAAACTCCTGAGAAATGTTGAGAGTTGCACAATGCACCTTCCCAATGTTGTAATCATCCTAATGCTGGGATCTGCTCCTTGGGACAGATCCAACAACTGGTGCTAAGTAAAATTCTCTCTTTACCTGTTGGATTCTTCTACTCATTGGATATAGAATCATTTCTCCACAGCTTTCCAGATTGTTATGTCCAAGATGACATGGTACAGATATTTCAACTTCTTATGTACATTTGACAGGACAAGAATAATTATTAGAGGTGATTCCAGACCTGCCTTTCCTGATTTTCAAACTGTCAGAGAATACATCACAGATTTAAGTGAAATATTTATAACAAGGCAATCTATTGCAGGGACCCGGTTGTTTTGGCCACCAAATGATCCGATTTAGAATGGTTCTTTGGGGATTAGTTTTCCATGGATGCATGCAATCTTCAGAAGAATATCTGGAATTTTATCAAGATATTGATAACTATGGATCTGTCCTCAAGAATACAGTGAATTTTGCAATGTTCAAGGAATATTCCCAATTCTTGCCAGCCTCAAGATTTGCCCAATGGGTCTTAAACTGAGTATTCTACCAGGACCAGGGGAGCAGAATTTTAATATTGAAAGCTGCTATTTGAGTGCTCCCTGTCAGTGATTCCTGGAACCAATATGTACTTCTCACTCTCTTTCATTTATCCAGTAGCTGCTGGAAGAAGAACCTCTTTGCAAAATTATAAATTGATTATTGGTAGAAAGATTATGAATCTATGCTAAAAATTCACTTGTGATATTTGGGTTGACCAATTTAACACTGCACTATGATTATACAGAGATTTTCAGTGATAAAAAAGACAACAGAAAGGGGTTCGAAGATCCAAAGTAAGGATAGTGACTTTGGTAAATGAGAATATTTCTTGTTTTCTTTAGTTCTTGTCTGCCTGCATTTCTGGATCCAGAGAATTTCAGAACAATCCATTTGCTGGAGCAAATGTTTAGTTATTTTGTTTTATACGTGTAGCATACATACATTCTCTCTTCAGAATGGGCAGAAATCTATATGATCTCTCAGAGATCAGAAATGTAGAACTATAGATACTTATTTTTTTTATTTCTGTAAGGGCATAAGAATGTGCAATGATGATGATGATGATGTGCCATCATGATAGTGTTGACTGTTAGCAACCACATTCAATTTTTTTCCAGGATACTTGAAAAAAAAAATACTTTCAAAACTAAGGGATGAACTTCAATTCTGATGTTTTTATTAGAATATTCCATCCCATGTATCAAAGACTTGACTGATGTCACAGGGCAATTAAGCACTTGGTGTTATGTCTCATTTGCAACTTTAACACTTTAGATTTTCCTCTTCCTTTACCTAGGAGATCTTGTAAGATTTGGGAGTGAGAAATCAAGTCTAGTCAGAACATACCTGCTTATATAAAACACCATTCAACAATGGGCAACCATATTCTACTGTTCAACTTGAATTTCATTGTATAAACTGCTAGGAAGATACTGTTCAAAGATCTGAAGCATGTTATGTTGTATATTAATGTTGTAAAATTTGGCTTATATGTCTACAACTGTTTTAATGAAAAAGAAAAATCTTGTACTTTGGGGAAACAAATTGTAGACACACACACACACATACACACAAAATGTTGTCACATAGTTTTAACAGTTATGTTTGTACGCCACCTAGAGTTATATTTTTGCGAGATAGGTAAATATGCTAAATAAATGAATGCAGTGTGTCATGTCTGGTGTAATACTTGTAGCTGTAAGTTGGGAATGGAAGGTATGTTGTGTTTCCTATCATTTATTGCTTACCTGGTCCCTCAAAAGGCAAAAGTTTGGATGGAATGGGATCCTTAGCCCTGAGGGGAATCAAATACAGATCCTTGACATGCCTGTTGTTATTAGCTACAACTCCAAATCGGCACCGGCTGCTAAAATAGGAGTAGAGAGAGATGTAGGCAGCTTCCTCCTCTTCTGTTGCTGGATGAAAACGGATTAAACACAATTCCTGGAATATAAAAATATAAAGGAAAAATACTGACTCTTGAAAAACAAAAAAGGAGCAAGTAAAAGCAACATACACTAAGGGAGTACAAATGTTAGAAATAATTCATCCAGAATATGTGTGGCAAACTCAAAAGAGGTGTAAAGTTTTTAAAAAGTTGTCTTAATTAACCTCTCTAAATAAAAAAGTCTCCACCAATTTATTAAACTCAAGGATACATAATGTTTTTCTAAGCTAATATTTGAGGGTATATTTAAATAAACAGGCCAGCAAAAAATTCTTACTGGGATGGCTAATCTTAAAATCAAAGGAAAAAGCAGTAATAAATCTGTTGTTATCTTTTTAAAATACTCACAATCACATAATACTTATTTACCAAGCTCACCAATAAAGCTTACTTTAGAAAATATGGCTGACAGCAACTACACAACACAATTCTTTTAAAAGTTCCTGCTATTCAAAATATTTAGCAATTAGCAATTGTTTGTGCCAGAAATTCAGACTGAGCTTAACTCCAGCCTTGGGCAAAAGAATCACTACAAAGATGTATTTGGCCCCAAATAGTTATTATATCATCAGTCTCATCATCATCATCATTTCAAATGGATTACAGTACTGCCACACTTGATTACCTTTGATACGGAGGATTTAAGTTTGCCAATATAATCCCACACCGTTTTTGGTGAGATCCTCCCTCCGATATGAATTGTGTCTGGTAAATCCTAAAGTAAAAACATGAGAGATAGCTATAAGCTGAGGGAATGTTTTTTGTCCATGCTGTAACAGCTAGACTATAAAGGAGAGTCATATTGTGGGGCCTGAACCATATTGTGGTTCTCTGAGCTTGCTTGTCTTCTTGCAGAGGTTTTGTTACCAAACTTGGTAATGTTATCAGTGATTATTAATAATATTACCTAGTTGGGTAATAAAACATCTGCAAGAAAGAACCAAGCTCAAAGAATACCAAGAAACCCACATTTCAATCTGAGCTACAAATATTTTTATAAATTTATAAATTTATTTTTATTTTCAGGGCTATTATTCTTTCCTTAGTATCTAACTACTCGGCGTAACATTAAAAAATATTGAGAACTTCAAGGTGTTAATTTGCAATCTCCAACCCTCTCAGCAAGAATAACTAAGGGTGACAGCTGTTAGGTGACATCATGAAGGCCAAGGGCTCTGACCTAGAACATTAATAGAAAAAACCCCCCAGCTTACACTGCTTTCCTTTCATAAGAATCAAAATGCATAATCTACTTTTGTCCACATAAATAGACAGTTTTTATATATGCAATTATTACCTTGGCATGATACAGGAAAAATATATATTCCAAAATCCTTAAGTTATGCTATCATATTGCTAGCTCACTCCATACCAAGTTACTAAATTTACCAAATTATCAAATTTGCTTTTAATTTTTTGCTAGATTAAAAATATATAGCATATGTACTGAACAGATGATCAGGGGAAAATGCCAGCATGAAATAGTGATGTTAAACTAGGACTGGGGAAATGCACCTTGGTAACTTTGGGATTTAATTTTATATACCACCATGACTGGCTGGGGAATTCTGGGAGTTGAAGTCCACATATATTAAAGTTGCCAAGGTTGGATACCCCTGCTATAGGCAATGCAGTTGCCTCAATAATGCCCTATTACCATTACATGCTTTGTGCTTAATTTTATCTTTTAGAACAACTGTTTTGTTTGTTTGCTTTAGCGAGAAAAACATATTTGGGAGTATTGGGAGGAATTCTGACCATAAAGATCTATAGATATATAAAACAGAACCTGATACTAAATGTATTTCAATCTTACAAATCCTTAAAAATCAGAGGAAGGCCTGCTGTAATGTGTTATAAATAATGAATTGTCACCTGCGAGAACCAAATTTAACAGCATTTTCAGCATGATTACTCCCTCTCCCCCCAGTTTTTTTCACTTAAAACTGTCTTCAACCAGGAGTTCTACAAGATAAAGTTCAGCAACATTTTTCTTCTGCTCCTTTTACATATTATGAATATTTTTAATTATTGTGGTTTCATGGTTAGTTTCATATTATGGCTTTTTTAGAAATTCAGTTTGCAAATCTTTGTAACCTGTTTGGAACACAAAAAGCAATATGCAGTTGGGTCAAAGAAATAAATTAAGGGCTTCAGTCACAATAACCGAAAAATGTGGAGCTTCCACCAATAATCAAATATTGGAAATTGAATCTCTTTTCTGGACTGGCTGTTGGTGCAAAGTTGTCTCGTTCTAGAAAAAACTTACTTGCATCTAAGTAGAAACATTAAAATTCCCTTGTAAATATGTAACTACAGCTTCCTTCACTATTAAGTTTGCCATCCAGGTCTGTCTAACAGTCTGTTTTTTGCTTGCATCAAAATCATTTAAATCATTTTTAAACGGTTGATTTCTTCAGTTCTCTGACTTATATATACATAATGTGTAATTAAGATGCTACATATGGCATTTTTATTTCTTAAAAGACAATTAGAAGCAGCCCTCAATTTACGATGGACTAAAAAAATAAGACCTAGATTCAAAGTTCCAATAACCATCCACCCTGTCACATGGGGGCTCAGAAAGTGGCCCACAGCTTCAGCTGTTGGCAGCATCCCGCAGTCACATAACCATGATTTACAATGTTGTTGTTTTTGCTGGTATCTGACTTCAGGTTTCCAGTAAAAAAACCACCCCCCATTTCAGACAAAGGAGTGACCACAGTGTTTGCTTAACTGATTTGCCTAACCACTATGGGGCTTCACTTAACAACTGCTGCAAAAAGTGTCATGAAATCATGTCAATCACGTGACAACCCACAATGACTGGCACAACTTATGAGCATAATTCCAGCTCAATTACAGTTGTAAGTCAAGGACATTCTACTTGTAATAAAACAAAGTTAGTTGCATCCACACAAAAAAGCAGTAAACATTTCAAAATCCTACCTCACTAAGATAATCGAAGCACCCGGAGACTGGATAAGCTTTGGTGACAAATTTAGCCACACTTTGCATGTTGATGAAACCTTTCCAAATGGTATTCAGACGAGAAAGAAACAAAGATGTATCTCCTTCTGGAGGGGACCATATTGCTGACATACTGCAAAAAACAAAACAAAAAAAACTCAAAATGTTTCCCCGTAACAGTTTCCCCATTCCAAACATTTTCAATATTTCCACTGTAAGGCAGCCATATATTTTTAAGCTGGTGTTTTTTCAACATTGGCTGTCTGAAGAAGTGTGAACTTCAACTCCTGGAATTCTGAGAGTTGAACTCTGCTTTTCTTTTTGAGTGACCAAGGTTAAGACACACTGTTTTATGTGAACAATGCATCAGAATTCAGTTGCAAGTTACTCAGCACTAAATCCAGCTTTCCACAATTTGCTGGTTCACATAGATTGCTTTTCTACCAAAGAAAGTATTTCGGATATGACAGGAGATGGACACATATGATCCTTTGGGCTGGGGCAACACTTGTTCCACAGTCTCTTAATTATTCTGCATAGATATCCAACCTAGAAGAAATTCCCTGACAGTAAGAACAATTAATCAATGGAATAGCTTGCCTCTGGAAGTTGTGAAGCTCCATCCCTGGAGGTGTTTAAGAGGAGATTGGAGAACTATTTGTCCAGATTTGTCTGGACTATTTGTCTCCTGCTTGACTAGAAGACCTCCAAGGTCCCATCCAACCCTATTATTCTATGTGTTGAATAATTTAGTTTAAAGTCTTTTAGACCTCTTCTGATATTTGATCACTTGCATTGGCATTCTGGTTAGAACAGTTTTAATATGTCTACATATGTAAGCAAATGATAGATAGATAGATAGATAGATAGATAGATAGATAGATAGATAGAT
>BLBF01000049.1:9485852-9584006 GCA_015471245.1 Laticauda colubrina
GATAGATAGATAGATAGATAGATAGATAGATAGATAGATAGATAGATAGATAGATAGATAGATAGATAGATAGGCAGGTAGACAGGCAGGCGGGCAAACATGCCAACCCTTTGTGTTATAGGCTAGGATTGTCCCCTAATTCCAGGACATAGCATACCTGACATTTAAAGACGATGGGCCTCCCAGGTATCTTGGATCTGATGAAGATGGTTTTGTTAAAATGGACTTTGGTGCTGATAAAGCAGGTCTTAATATTTCTGGCTTGCTCTCTGCTGCAGAACCTTTGTCAGGAGCAGAAGCGGGGTGCAACGGAGAAATCCCAGCAGAAACAGAAGTTGCAGAGTTGCTCACAGCTGTTCGTGGATCTTTGCCAGAAACAGTCACTGTCGTGATGACCCCGGTGGTGTAGGATGTAGGATAGGTTGAGTTCTCCATGGATAGAGAAGATTCTGAGTTGCTTTGCACTTGGGATAAAGGAATGTATGTTCTTTCTAAGCTTGGCTGAGCTACTGTCTCAATCACAGGATCAGCAATGGCTTCTGAGACGCTCTCCAGATCTTCCCCTTTTACCACCTCCATGTCATCTGCTGGGGTTGAGCTTTCCAGTTTAGACTTAATTTCTGCCTTTGGTTCTGCCTTCTTAGCAGCTGATAATTTGGGTTTTTTTGAAGTCGATTCTTCATCAGAGGCAGAAATCTGACCTGCATTGTAATCAAAATTAACATGTATCTTTGCCAGCAGGATTTGGGGCTTATAACATATGGTTTTGTGAACACGGGGCAGAGGATGAATGAGCAGCATCGTAATCCTTATACCCACCTGTACAAATTTTGCAGTTCAGATCAAAAAGATGGGCCCGATGCTGACTTGTGGTGTCCTGCAACATACTGCTGAAAACATCCAAAACAGGAGTACTGCTCTTCTCAGGTGCTGCTCGATCTGATTCTTGCTGCTCCTAACAATATACAGAATATACAGAGGTTTTGTTTGTTTTATTCACCTCCGCCATGTAGACTGGGGGTCTTCAACCTTGGCAACTTTACAACTTGTGAACTTCAACTCCCAGATGTAGGCAAACAAAATAATTATTGAAGAACAGAACTTTAAAAAAAAAAAAAAACAGCCATCCTTATCTCTAAGAAGCAGAAAGGGCAATAGGAATCTACCCATAATTTAAGGATAATCCTCAGTTTTGCTGAATTTTTTTCTGGAGTCCTTAAACAGAGATAAAATGAACATTCTTGGTGAATTTAAAGTATAATATTTTAGTGTCTTTTGTTGATAAATGCCCAAATCAGAAATAGCAGGCCATGGCTTTCATTATAAAATTGCAACCCACAGTAAGTCTTGTAAATCCCACTTCTGTCTCTTTTTCTGATATTAAGGGACACTGCAAGATTTGGAAACATGCGTATGGTATGACTCTCAGTCATCCAGTTCATGGTTGTCCCAAAAGTGCTTTTTTTCTTTTCTGTTTTCCTTTTTTTCAAAAGGTGACTGGACTTTGTTTTTCCTTGAAAACATTTAACTTATGGATTTTTTTTAATTGCCTGGCATTTCTCCTTTTTTATATGAAGAGCTGCCTTTTCAAAGAATCATTGTCAAACTGGTGGCCAACAGAAGGGCTAGATTTCCAGTTTCAACATTTCTTGCTACCTGGAGGTTATAGAGCTGAAATCCATCTGAGAAGAGCAAACTGGGAGAATGCTACCGAACACAGAATGCATAAAATCAGGTAATTTGAAATACAGTGTACTTACATCAGAATCAGACACTGGTGGAGAATCTTCCATGTTAACATCTGGGATAGGTTCTTGTTTCACGGCCATTTTTTTATTTTCAAAGGTTTTACGCCGAGATGCCATTATCTATTGAAGGGGAGGGGAAAATATTATTTGGTTAGTTTTTAATCAGTACTCTAAACTTTCTACATTTGGAACTATCATCCCCAACATTCCAGGTTGGTGTGCATGCTGTAGTCTTAATATCATTTATGTTTGACCTACTTCCCGTGGTTTCTGCCTGGTGAGGATTGACACCCTCAAACCAAAGCATTGGTCCATTGAGCATTTCCCCTCTGGAATGAGATACCCCTCTGAGTTCTGGGTGGATTTCTCCCAGTGGCATTCTGGAACACTTTAAAACGACCTGGTTCTACTCCCAAACCTTGGATTAGGCTAGTTGTTCTTTCAAGAGGAAACTGGACTTTCTTGTTTTTCTTTGAAGATGTTTAGCTTCTTATTAGCTTCTTCAGCTCTTGCAAAAAAGTATCTCAACCATGACCTGAATGACTAAGAAGCTCCATAGACATTAGGCTAGTTGGAATCCCTTATGTGGTTTATGTATAGTGCTGTTGACTGGACTTGCTCATACAATCTGGATTGTACATTGCTGTTTGTTTTTAATTTGTGAGCCGCCCAGAGTAAGCTGGAGTCAGACAGTGTCAACGTCAAATAAAATAATAAATATAACAATAATAATCAAAAAGCATCTGGCTAGGAATGACTGTATAAATTGTAACAGTTACAAAATCCACTGTGATTGCTACTTTGTTAAACAAGAACAACACCCTAAAACAGGTAATTCTTGGCTTATGGCTATAATTGTGCCTGGATTGATGGTCATAAGTCATGCTGTTCAGCATGTGACCAACTTGTTTTAAAAGTTTTTTGCAGCAATTGTTTACCAAATCAGCATGGTTCTTAAGTGAAGCCACTGTCCACAAGGGGAGGTTGTGGTTATGTGAAATTAGAAGTAAACTTTGTTTTCCGGGAAAAAATATTGCAAATTGTGGTTATGTGACTGAGGGACACTTCAAACAATGTAAATACAGACCAGTTGCCAATTATCTAAAAATGTGATCACGGCATCTATTGTAACTTCAAAATTGGGTCATAAATACCTTTTGGAGGGTCTGTCTTAACTTTGAACAATTGCTAAGTGACCATTTTTAAGTCAAGTACTACCCGTAGATTCTTATTAATCATATCCCCTAACCATCATCATTAATACAAAAAGCATCACAATTTTTACTTAATATATGGAAAACTTAATATATTTCATACTGATTTGGTTGGTCTTTCTTTCCATGACGATAGCTCTTTAGATAAGAGTTCTTCAGGCTTCATTCTCACAAGCCTTGACAAAGGAATATCTTCTCGAAGAACACGGTGGAAAAGACCCTAGAGATTGTATTACACAGTAATAAGAAAACAGACTTCTAGATAAATAGTATCCAATTTAAGTCATCCAAATGTAGATTGTTTGTTAAAAAATATAGTATTGATCAATTCAATGATGTTATATATGGTGAATTACCTTTGTGCTTTTATGAAAAATCTTGTATTTAACTTGATGTGCATTAAAAAGAAATGTTAAATATTGGATTTCAACATAAAAAATAACTCAATTAAGATTTATTATTTTAGGTTTGATTAGCAGTCTATTATCCCTAAAGTCATTAATCACTCTTTTAAAATTATCCACACTGAGGCTGAATATTTCATCCAGAAGCTGAAAAATATTTCAGTTTAGCAGTGTATTAGTAAATATTTTTGTTTGCGATGAATCTACATTACCAACCCAGTTTATCATACGATCAGTTATTGAAAGGAGGGAAACCAATTTTTATTCACACTGCATATAAATTTATTCATCTACCAAATAGTCATTTGTTCAAAACCTAGTATGCTGAGTGAGGTAGGGATGTATTGTATATTCCAGAGCAATATACAATAATTTATATTAATTACTAAATTAGAGTTGAAAATAAAAGCAGTTAAAAACAAATTCTCTTTCTTTTCAGTAGAAACTAACCTGATTTTTGGGGTCCTTAAGATTGAACATAATACTGCGATATTTACTCTTGTATCGATTATCTGTGGCCTGGAATAAATTGAACAACTCCTTTTCAATATTCAGTGCAATCTTTCCCACTTCGTTTTCTGTCATGACCAAGTCATCACTGTCATTTACTCTGGGGGGAAACAAAGACAATACCATTAGTTTAATCTAAAGGCAGCAAGGGTCTGTGGAATCTTTGTAATTAGTCTCATTAACAGAACTCCAATAGAAGAGAATATCTGTAGTTCAGGGTTCAACTGTGGAGTTCTTGATGCTCTCAGCTTGTTTACTTGCAAAGAGCAATAGCAGACTTATATACCACTTTTCAGTGCTTTCCAGCCCTAAGTGGTTTCCAGAGTCGGCCTATTATCCACCTTTGGAAGGATGGAAGGCTGAGTCAACTTTGAGCCTGGTGAAATTTGAACTGCCAAATTGCAGGCAGCTAGCAGTCACAAGTAGCCTGCAGTACTGCACTCTAGCCACAGTACTACTGTACTGCTGGAAAGGATGGGCTGTAAATCTATTTCTTTCCCAGGTTTTGTATTGTTTTTGAATGGTATATAAATGTAGTTTTATCTCTTATGTGTTTATCAGTGGCTGATGTCTGGATGCTAAGCTTCCATTTATGGATTTAGCTTGCTAAAAAAACACCTGCAGGCAAGCAACTAAGCAACAAGGTTAGAGAGCACCAAGGACTTGAGAAAACATGGAATTAAAGAGAGAAAGGCCCTTTTCTGATTGGGATTTCCATTCTTCATCACTGGCACATTTCAAAATCAGTTAAAACAGCATTTCTCAGTTGGCAGCTTGAAGATATGTGGACTTCAATCTTTAAGCTGCCACTACTGAGAAACACTTGATTTAAAAGTAAAGTTGTAAACTTATAAATGTATATACATCTGTAAATTTATACTTGATGAAAGTGCTGCTAATAACATAGGACAATTTAGAGCAGCTAAGTATCAACCAAATCACCTTTCCTTTCTGTAGAATGTTCTGAAATAAAAACCCTTAAATGAACCTTTTAAGTATTTCCTTCTCAACAGGAGCCCATCAATGAGCATACTATAAATGGAATTTGTAATCCTCGTTTGAAAGTTAATTTTGCAAAAAAGGAAATCGTAACAAATGAGAATCACACATTAGGCTTTTAAGGTGCCATTACCTCAGGGAGGGTGGTACGTATATAGTGTTCCTACCTTTTCCACAAAATTTCTTTAAGAGACCTCCGTATGTTTTGTCGAATCTGGGAATTAGGCTGTGACTGGCTGGTGTTTGCAGCTAGCTTGGCTTGCGGAGGCAAGGGGGTGGTTGAAGAAGCAGTGGAAGACATCATAGGTTTCTTAAGGCCTGCCACTGTGCTAGAGGTGGGGATTGGTCTTTTAGGCATGGAATGGGCTCCATAGGAGGACAAAGGTGGCCTTGAGGACGAAAGGCCACTTGAAGCAGGAGAACCTGTAGCAAGTGAAGACTTCTTAGGTATGACCCCTTTAAAGCCTGCCACTGAATGTTTCACTGGGGTCTTCATAAGGGAAGTACTGGCAAATGGTGAGGGCTTCTTCAGGGCCACACTTCTTGTTTGAGAAGAAATGTGTTTCTCAACCACCAATGTTGGTCCAAGAGTTTTCTTCAACGTCATAGAAGACTCTTCTGGTTTATCCTCAACCTTCCGCTCTTCTTTATGTGCTGTTAATATCAAAAAATGCTAGCTCAATTATAGCAATTAGTAATTTATTAAACTTCGATGCTGCCCAACACTCAAATTACTATGCATTAAGTAGCAGAAGGATTTAATGACAGAAATGATTCCATAAATTTGAGGAAAGGTTTAAACTGATTTTTGTTAAGAAGAAACTTCATTAAATCAGTTTTTAAGTTTGTCTTTTCCCGATTGTACAGGTAGGTCTTAAATTACAGCCACAAGTGACCCCAACATTTCCACTGACAAGTAAGGCAGTTGTAAAAATGAATTTTGCCCCATTTTACAATCTTTTTGCCACAGTTGTTAAGCAATTCACTACAGTTGTTAAGTGAATCTAAATTCCCTCTTTGATTTTGCTTGTTGGGAGCCAGTTGGGAAAGTCACAAATGGTGATCACATGATTCCGAGACAGTGCCTGTTGCCAAGCCCCCAAATTTTGATCATGTGACCACGGGGTTGTTACAATGGTCATAAGTGTGAAAACAATCATCACTTTTTTTTTCTGTTCTGTTATACCGTCACTAAAGGAACGGTTGTAGGGCGAGAACTACCTTTACTGAACAAAATAAATGTTCAACATGAAAGGAACAATAAATGGAACTATTGGGCACAGAACAACAGGCCACCAATTGTACTATTACATGTTGGTTTAAAAAAAAAAGTTATTTTTCATTTGCAAACAGATTGGAAAGCAAAATGTGACAATATCTGGTCGTTTAGCTCACATGCATTTCAGGGAGAAAACTTAGGCTGTAAAGGGATCTTCAATACATAGAGGTTGACTTCATGGTACAAAGGATTATGACCCACATCATGTATCAGTCAGAAAGGGAATAATTTTATCACAAGACCATATTAAAACAGACAAAATACAATCACAAATATTTTCATTTTAGCATAAAAGAGGCTCCGTCTTCAAAGATTGCACACATAGTTTGATATTAAGACTTCAAATTCAAAGGAAGTTGTTAAGCAAATAGCCTTATATTCCCTTAGGCCTTCTTTCCTTTCCTTTCCATAGTTTAAAAAATATTTAATTTCTTTTTATATGGCCATCATAATCCAGACATGAGGCCGATCTCACAGGGAATAAAACATAAACCATCTCAATTGTCTAAGTAATCGAAATGCTTAAACAATCACCTTGAAATAATTAAAGATTAATTTTACTATCATAATAGAAAACTTGCAAGGACATGGCAAATTACAAGTAAGCACCATCAATTGCTCACAATCAGCTGAAGAAAGGGAAAGACAGTATGCCACTAAGGACAGAGTATTACATTGAGTGTTTATATGTGATCTCTGTAGAAACCCACTGCATGAAAAAGCAGCTGTATTCCCAACTCACTGGAAGATTTACAATCATGCACAGCCCACAATACACATTACAGAATAATTAAAAATGCAGAAATCTGATGGACTAATTGCTTGAATGAGAGATAGAATACATACATAACTTTAACTTTACTATTATAAAAGCTGACCAAGATCCAAGGTAGAAACCATGCATCATTTGTAGAGGTGTGACAAGGACAATAGGAGATAAGCTCAAGATGCTATTAATTTGCACAACTAGGTATTCAAAATCTGTTTCAATCCAAAGATATTCATATCAGGGGAATTCACTTTGTTTTATATTTTCCATAAACTACATTTGCTTTATAAGGCATGACTGAGCCTGCACAAATTAGAAAACTGCTTTCCTACCTTCACTGACAAAGGATTCCTGACCAAACTAATGCAAAATTAGTTTTGATTATCCCTGTTAAGTCTTCTTGAAAATTCTTTAAAGTGTTAACTCTTTAAGTTCCATTTACCAACGGAAAATTTGTAAAATAGCAGTCGAGTATGTCAAGACGATTACAAAAATCCCTCAATGGATAAACTGCATGTTCATGTTCTTATTTGATACAAGAGCGTAACTTTAGATCAGGGGTCTTCAAACTTGGCAGCTTTAAGACTTGTGGACTTCAACTCCCAGAATTCCTCGTTAACTCGGGAATTCTGGGAGTTGAAGTCCATAAGTCTTAAACTTACCAAGTTTGAAGAACGTTGCTTTAGAGTCTTTTGCAATGAATCCATTATAGTCACATGATCTCATCTACTTCAAAGTATTTGTTATCAGTGAATTGGGGGGGGGGGGAGACTTCATACGGATACTTAAAAAAAATTTTTTTAAAAAATCCTAGCTTGGTTTTCTGAGCAGTTGTTTATTCATGCTACAATTCAAACGAAGATCCAATTGAAAATCTAAAGTTTTCTCCAGATTCAAAAATATTGTGCTATGTAGGATCAAGCAATCCCATTCCAATAAATGCATTTGATTTTTTCATATTTCATTCTTTGTATGTGATTGAATGGGGTTAACAAGAAAAAAATAATAAAATTAGAAAAGCAATTAAAACCACTATTTGAAAAGATCTGGCTGAGGAGGATGAAAACAAAGAATGGGACCAAATTCATTCAGTGTGTTGAGAGCAACAAGGAAGGCTCAAACTTTTCCGGATTCAAAGCTGATTTGCAATTTCTAGAATCTTGATTAAAATAGGCTGTATCACAGATTGATCTTTATTTGGAAAATAATTATGAATGATCTGTAGTTTCATAATTTATCAATATCAATTGTATTTCTTAGCTATATCGGCTTTCAAGTAGATATATACAGTACTTATTGAACATGCAATCATTTTCATAACATGCTAGCACATAAATGCTTTTAATAATGGTTTGAGTTTACTAAGCAAAAGGATACCCAGTCCTTTTTCCATTCACACCGCCAAGCCTGAAACACTGGAACTTCAGTTCAAAGCTGTTCATATAAAATCCTCTTTACAAAAATACTACTACTTTTCCAAATATAAATGTCCAGGGAGTTATTTTCATCTAGATTATACTTTTTAAGGCCCTGACTCAGAAAAAAAATGTCATCAGCTCTTAGATCTCTTTGGAATAGAAATTATTTAAGCATGTTGAAATTGCTGCATTTATACACAATGTACTTCTGCCCTACACATATCTTACTGCTCCACCCAAATGCCACCAAAATGAATGAAAGTTTATGATAGTTACCTCTCCAGGAAACCAATGTTAGTAGAAATCAAAGATGGTACAGCAATGGACAAATATATTAATTGAAATAATCATTCTCAACCAGCATTAGTATTTTGGGCACGCATTTAACTCCAGGAAAAATGCTAGAATTGATGTAGCATGCTATGCCTTGGCCCTTGTGCTCTACTAGACTTAAAGGTGAACATTCTCATTAATGAATGTTCATCCATGTCAAATCATCTGTGCGTGGACTTACAAATCTTTATAAGCCATTGGGCAACTGTTTTTAATTGAATGAGGTACAAGTGTTGCGTCATGAATTGACTGGTTCATGGATAATAAAACATGTCCAAACCATGCTTACTATTAATAAATACTCAAATGTAAATTACTCCCCAAAATTATCAAACACTTGTTTTCCAACTGCAAAATTCATCCTGGTTTATTTTTAAAGCCAGCTGCCAGTTATTGCTTGTCTTTTCCTTTCCCTAACACAATGCACAAGCTTTCATGGTTTGGTTTGGAATTGGGTGATGCACCAGCTATATATGCCCAGCTGTTTCTGATATTTTGTGAGGCATAAACAAAAACCTGTAATGCAAATTAAGATGTTCATTCCTTTGTGCTAATTCTCCTGGCAAATATAAAATGCAAATAAGCTACAAAATCATGAATCTGCATTGTATCATGCCAGTTTCCATGGCTTAAGAATCCAGATAGGGTGGAGCGTATAGTTTTCCCCCTCTCACTTTTAATTGCAGGTATGTAAAATCAAATGTCAAACTTTTGTATTGCCTTCATATAGATAAAAGCTTGCCTATGCAAGTCAGCTTCACGCGGCTGCGCTATCAGTTGAAATTTCATTCTGAAATTTTGCTGGCCACCGTTAGGCATGCCTAACTGCCAGTTTCTCCAGGTCCCTGGCACTTCAAAGTTATCTCCAGTATAGATAGCAATAGAACTTAGACTTATATACCGCTTTACAGTGCTTTCCAGCCCTCTCTAAGCAAGTTTACAGAATCAGCCTATTGCCCCCCACAATCTGGGTCCTCATTTTACCCATCTCAGAAGGATGGAAGGCTGAGTCAACCTTGAGCCTGGTGAGATTTCAACTGCCAAATTGCAGGCAGCCGGCAGGTAGCAAAAGTAGCCTGCAGTACTGCACTCTAACCACTTGTACCACTATGGTTCAGCAGCTCTTTCCAGTCTTTAATGGAAACAATGATTTGGGCATACTGCATGGTAGTGATTGCCAATGGTTAAACATGAAGTCTTCTCTCCCTTGATGCATCTCAGCCACTTCAAAGCACTGTGGATGTGGCCGAGATGTGATGGGTTCACTCCATTCTGCTACAGAATAGCATTAGCCCTGCTTAGTTAACCAAGAGCATCACCTTGCAATTCTACTGAAGCCCCCAAGTTCAGCTTGGTGAGATCCCATGAGCACTCTGGTGACTGCCTCCCATCAGGAAATCTGTCAGGACAGCGATTCAAGAAAAACGGGCACTAAAAATCCAGTTCTGATTACCAAAGTTCACTGGGAAATTACAGTATGTATTGGAGTGGTTTCATTTTAGCATTTTTTACACTCCCTTTTTTGTTTTGAAGAATATAGGATCAAGATGCTTTATTATTATAGTTTGCAGTACTGGCACTCTACCCACATGGAATAACTTAAAAAGTTTAAGCTCACTTAGCATTTTTACTTATATGTAGCAGCAAATTATTTTTGTCCTTTAGCCTTTGTTTCTGATGATCAGAGGTGCAGAACACCTTTGAATATTCTTTACCAAATACCAAGCCCTGGAAAAGCTTTCCAAAGTGGCTATGCCACCAATGAAACACAGCCCTTTATTTTCTGAGAGTCTGCCCAAAGATTGTCATATTGGGGACATCTCTAGCACCCAGGCTGTGTTTAGCATCTATTCTTTACTTGGATTTTTAAATAATAATTTAAAAAAAACCCTGACATTGCACTGACCATACCTGACTAAACCATTAAAATTGTGAAGTTGGTGGATTTTGGTTTTTTTTATTTCTCAATAAAAATCCAGTTGTTACTAATGAGTTGAGGCTACTGATAAAATAATAATAGTGACATCATACAAGAGATAGAATGCAAGTCATTTTACATTTTTGCCTTACTCTAAATACACTGATCAAAGTGATTCATATTTTGGCTTCTTTAAAATCTAGTTTTAAAACAGGCAGGAGTGGCACCCAGAACTTGCACTGGCCCCTTCTTAGCAGTTGCCAGAATTGTCCTTGGGAATTATTCTTGCTATTAACTTTCTCCTTACTAACCCTGGCAGTCAACATCAGTTGCTTTCATTCATTCAGCAGAAACTTTCCATTGTTCCGTTGCTGCCCCTGTAAAGATGAACCCAGATTCCAATCAGCATATAGGATAAATTCCAAGAACTCTGCGGAGCGTTATGCGCAAGAAAGTTGGAAGGCGGTTTCATTTGAAATTCCTCAAAATACATGTATCGCATGTATTTAAGTTTGAGGCTGAAATCACCAGATACAAAAGTATTGCAACTAAGCAGGTGTGAACCTGCAGAGTCCCTTGAGCGGCAAATGCTGTTTGGGCAAGAATGCTTTTAAGAATAACAAGGAACTTTAAGGTGAATAAAAGCATGCGATGTCGGGAGGGAAGATCCAAATTTTACTGGGAGAGGGGTCTCAGCAGGAGGAATGAAATTAGGTGAGGATTGACCCCTCCCATGGGCTTATCTTGATGGTTCTGCTGCTGCTCATCATTCTACACCATTCAAAGGAGAGGCGACCTCTCAGAAACAATGGTGCTAGGGCAAGAATCCCCCTTCCTCCCCTTCAGGAATTCAGATCGGTGGTCAATATCTTGTAAATAACTGCAGGCCAGGAGGGGGAAAAAAAAGAGCCAGGCAACAGTATTCATATGCAAACCCCTCATCCCCTTCCCAAGAAACAAAACTTCCCATCCAGGAGCAGATTAAATCTCAAATTGCATCCAAGCCTGTGTGTGTGTGTGTGTGTGTGTGTGCTTCCATTTCAGGAAATGGGGATCAGCTCTTGAAAGACCAGCTGAATAGCAGTTGTAGCCCAGAGGTGAGCACAAGCAGCAGCAGCAGTCTTCAGCCTTGACCCAGCAATTGGGAGAAGGAAGCTGAGGCTCGAAGGTGGATGTATAGATACAGCTCATGAAGTCCAATGGTGATTGTACCTCCCAAGGCTCAAGATGCCAGGTGGGGAGCTGACTAGGAATAGCACAAGGGAAAACTTCAACCAGAATAAATGAACGTGGTTATTTCAATTCAGACCAATCTATCTGAGCAACAAAAAAAGTAGGGCAAGACAAGTTAAAGCTACTTGGCAATCTGGCGTTTGAACCAATAATAAATTATGAAAGTGGTGACATTTACAGTTGCTAGGAATAAAACTAAAGGCCATTCCCCTCCCCCTCTAAGAATAAACGGCAGAGTGAGTGGTCAACTTCCAGAGATGGCATTTTTTTTAAAAAAGCTTTTCTCTTTAAGGAGAAAACAGCAGCTTGGGAACTTGTATTGAATCTTTCAGGGATTCAAGAGAGAGGGATATCATCCATTTGCCTGCCGAGAGGAATTCCATTTTGGAAGGAACTCTTGAAGCAAAATCTCAATTCTTCACATTTGAAAGATGTTTGAAACCAACAGTGCAATCTTTTCAAGGGCTCTTCCAAAGTCTTGTGAAAAGGAGTCACTCTGCATTGACTGAAAGAAACGGTTGCATGGACTCTCATTAAAGCTCAGGGCTTCAGAAGTCCAGTCATGGAAAGTAGTGGCTAGCATTTTAGGCAAATGTGCTACAAATCCAAAGAATGAAAGAACGTCACTCTTATAGTTAGCTGGTATTGAATTAACACGGGGGTTGGCTGAAAGCCAAGGTTTTCTCCAAACATCTGCCAAATGTCTTTGGCCAGCAACGACAGAAAATGTGTTGTTCATTTATGGTACCCAATGCAGAAAGTCTTGTCAGTTGCATTTCAGGATGAGTGAAAATTAACTCTGAGTAGATTTTAAAGAGATAAAAGAAACCTTTCCACTACTGACATTTAGTGCAGGAGACTCCTTTAGCTCTGAAAGCATAACTGCATCTCTCTACAGATAGAACATGGAAAAACATTGGCTGTGAAGGGCAATTTTGAATGTGACAGCAGGGAAAGGGGAACTAAAATTATTTAACTGTTAAGGATTTGTAACACTGACACTATTATGAACCTTGTTTTGCTCTTGGCCCTGTCTCTTGATGGCACCCACCCTCCCAGCATGTTTGAATAAGTCCCAGACTCCCTCCCTGAGGCCCAGGGTCTTCCCTGAGTCTGGACTGAAGAGGAGGAGAGCTGGCTTAATCTGGATTGCAGCCGATGAAAATCAGTTTCTCTGACATTCCTTGCAGGAAGCAGGCCACAGCCACCCCAAGACCAGGGTTTGCACATTCAGGAAAGGAACAGTGCAAAAGAATAAACTGGAAACTCGTAGCTGTGTTTGTCTTGCTGTTTGTCAATGCCAGGGACAATTAGGAACCAACTGCAACAGCCTTGCCTCTTTCTGCACTCTCATGCCCTTTCTCTGGGAGTTTGGAAGTTTTGTTATTTCTGCTTTGGATTAACCAGTTTGCCGTGTTATCCACCTTCTAACTACAGTTACAGCTCTGAAGGCCTAGGCAAGACTCCCAAAAACTCAACCCTTTTGTTTTCCTGCTCTTTTGGCAAAAGACAAAGCAAGCTAAAACCGCCATCCCAACTTTTAAAAAAGCAAGTAATGTATTTCGAACTATTCACCGTAGGAAACTTAAATCACACTTCTGCACTTATGCAATAGGCAAACTGTGGTGAATTGAAGCAGCTGTTGCACAAAATTTAAAATCTGAGGGGGTTGGAGAGAAAGGAAATGTGATTCCACAATAACCCCCCAAGCCATATTAAGTCACTATTACTACTTTGTCTTTTCAAATGTAAATTGATACCATAAAATTTAAAGTATACAGGCCAAAGGGGCCTAAATGTTTCTTGGCTAACATCCTGAAACTGAAACCTGCCCTTTGATGGAAAGTGTGGCAAGTTTCAAAATGAGCACTTTCAAAATCTATTAGATGATGCCACTGTTATGCTACCCAGAATCTACAGTATTTGGGCTCCCCGCGTGCCCGCCCACAGTCAAAATTTAGTTCTTTGCTCTTAGGGGCTTTTCTTTGAAAGGAAAGCTGCAGATTTGCTTTTGGCATTTACTATTGGTAAATCCCATACACAGTGAGGATAAAGGGAGAGGTCTGGTCAACTTGAAAGTTTTAAGTACAAAATACAAAAGAGGTAGCTTATCCTTGGGTGGAACACAGGCGATCATGGTCAGTTGAGGCAATCCATTTTCCACTGAAAAACTGAAGATCTGTACAGACTGACTAGAAAAATGGAGCTGATAGAGCTTGCTCATAGTACAAACTTCTCTCTAAATAAATTTCTCCGTAACATGATCATCTTAGCAGATCTGCTGAGCAGCAGAATTAGGAGTGCTATAGCCAAACATTCTTATGCTTAGAGCTAAATTCAATTTTTCGTAATTATAAATGACATGCTTTTTCTTTGGAGGTCACTTCAATTGTCAGGTCCATAGCATTACTTGGGCTTCGCTTATAGTGAAACAGCCCTCTTAAATCCCATTAGATTGACTACACTGCTTATTTAAGCTGGGAGGAGGGGTGGAGTTGCCGTTTCAGCTGCCAGTCCATTCTTTTACAAGCATGCAATTGCATCCCTCTGAACAGCCTGACAAAACGCAAGCTATGAAGCTTTTCAACTTCAGAAAGTGTCCACCCCTTTCATGGGGATGTGTAGATTGTTTTCACTCTGGGGCACAATTAAGCTTTGGCAGATGGGAGATTTATTCATCCAGTTGCACTTTACAGAGAAATATGCTCTTTCCCCAGCCAGAATAATTAGCACAAGAATTTCATGTCCTAATTGACACACGGTGAAAGTGCTCCCAAAGCTGAGAATGATTTAGAAGAGGGGAAGAGAGAGATCATCAACTTCAACTGACACTTCAGTTCTGGAACTTCCGATATTTGTTCATAATTCTCATTTTGTGACATCACCTTGTGCGATATTCCAGCCACAGAAAGAGGCTGGGTGATCACCGTAGAGCTTAAAACCAAAAGGGACGGCAGACAGCCTACCACCGATTCAAAGCATCTTCTTGCCTGGCCCAGACAAGCTAATTGGCTTTAAGTGGCAAAGCAGGGTAAAACAATCCTATTCCGTGATTAATTCCACTGGGTATGGCTTCTACATTGAACCTGACAGTATTGAATGCTTGGAAAATATTTGAAGACCCAGTATTGACCTTTGAAGGGGAGATACCTTCCTTTTAACTTGCTTTCCTTCTTAATAAGCAGGCCCATGGATTTGCAGATTTTTGGGGATAGAGCACGAGGTACAAATGCGTCAGCTCATTCTTAGGTTTAATTCCTTGCATGAGATCCCTTTTCCTGAAGTGGCAAATCCGAATCCTAGAAGTTTCATCTCATCCCATGGACAGAAAACCATGGCTTCTTATTTACACACTGAAGACATAGGAGTAACATGGTATGTCATGCTGAGGCATATCTGTGCACAATCCATGGAGACAGTCCACAAGATGGTGAAAGCCCAGACCTGGTTTGTGGGTGGGTGTTACAATTGCTACCTCTGCATAAAATGGCTAATGATTGGTCTGTGACAACCTGAGGCAACAATAATTGAAGGTATTGTAACAAATTATGTCCATTTTGAGAATTATAAAGGCAGCCTTTGTATCTATGCTACATCCTATCCAAATCACTCCCAGATTTACTGAAGAAAAATTTCTTAAATACTGTCAAAATACTTTTAAGGCTGAGTGAATGTTAAAATTAAATATTTTTGATTATTTTTTTTCCAAAGGGCAGAATCTGGGTACCACTCCCACAGTAAGTTACCTTAAGATTTTATCCCTCGGTGACGTGCTAAAATGCAGATGGTACTTCCTTATTGCTACAAATTGCTCCTAATTTTGTACCTTTTCCCATTTCAAAAAATTCACACTTAAAACGCCTAACCTATCCAAGGTGAAGCATCATCAGGACAGCAGAGGTTAAGCATTTTGCGGATTCACATGGAATTGTGATCATCTTTAAGCTTATATATGAACATGGTTTTATATATATATATTGAAACAATAAAAAAACAAACTTCCAAATAAGTGCAGCAGACACGACTACTATTCTGAGAAAGGAAATCAAAATAGCTACTTTTGGAGTGGATAAGTCACAGACTATTGTCAAAAACCATGCCTTACAAACCATACTACTTGGATTCACACGTTAGCTAAGCCACAGCAAGAAACTTTCAATTTACTGTACGGTGTGAGTAGCCCTAGTTTTTTGTTTCAGATGGAATCATGGCAACAAAATGAGGGGGGGAAGTGTCACACTGACAATGACTGCCATTAATCTAAACTATATAGGAATTGTTTGTACACAAGTTGGGCCTTTTTGAATTCTGCCATTTTGTCCCCTTCAATAAAATATATATTAGGAGCAGACCTGGTGATATCTTATTGATCAGCACACAGAACTGCTTTGTTACAAGGGCTTTGTACATAATATGAAACCCAGCAACAGTGAAAAGGTGAAATGAAAGGCAAGGGCCAAGAGTATGGTAGGACAGACCATACTGCACTGGGAAAGCTCAATGAGATCCTACAATTCAGAACATCGAACCTTCTGAAGTAGTTCTGAAAGGAAACCACAAACAAAGGGATTTGGCAATATTGGAAAGAGGACTTGAGATTGCTTCTCATCTATTTTCAGGGTTTTTGGTTGTCAGCTTTACAAAGGGTGACTGAGATTTTGCACAACAATTGACTTATTAGGTTGGTTTCTGGGGAAAGATGTATGCTATTTATCCATCTGAAATGGTCTGCAATGTTCTGGTGGCAAAATGGGCGGCAAATACATTTAATAAATAATATGCAATTTTCTAATGATTTCCATAGTAGCTGGTTCACGGGAATCTCATGTGATATTTTTTAATCTCCAGGTATCCATTCTGTAAAGCTGGGAGTATATGGAGAAACATGCAGCAGACTAAAACTTCTAGAGGCCTTATATCAATTCTGCTACATGCAAACAGCTTACAGTGCTGAGAATTCTGAATTCCGACCCAACTCTCCTGTCAAAAATGAGCGAAGCCATCAGTTTTGGACTGTACCATTATCTTCTGGGGAAGAAATACTGGAATGGTGGCTAAGCTAATGAACTACAAACAGACACACGCATAGCCCCCTTCAAGTGCCGATTCTGAACAGAATGCTCTTTTGCCATGCTGCTATGATTTGAAGTTGAAATTTTCCTCCTTTGTTCTGGCCTCTAAGAGCATGAATGTGTTTAATTAAATGTGGTTAACAGTACACTTCCCACAATTTTTTTTTATTTATGTACTGACAAGTTATAGAATTATAAAATTGTACTGTTCTAATTTAACACAGTATTTTTTAATGATCTGTACACACGTGGAATGAAATAGGTTCCTAGAAGAGTGAATAAACTTTGGGGACCAAGAGACTTTAAAACCCACCCAAAATGAGCAGCTTGAATTTTGGCCGAAGGGGTATTTTACTCACAACAGGAAGCCTGCTCCATGCACTTCTATTTACCTGAAAAACAACCTCCGTCAAACAAACAGTGTAGACACTCTACAAATTTACTTACCAAACAGCTTTTCATACTGCACCTGCATGGGCACTGTATTAGAAGATGCACATCATACTGCAGAACCCATTTCCTATATCAGCATACTTGAAAAGGGTATCTCTTGCAAGCCTAACATTGAATTTCTGCAGATATCACTCATACCTGCAGATGTCAGAGGTTGGAGGAAGATACTGCTACGGTTGTGCCTTTTAAGGTAGCATTTGACTGTATCCACTCTCCAGCTCTGATCCAACTTGAAACATCCGTTTGAAACCCAAGTTATCAGGCACAATATTTGACAAGAGATTAGCAGATTCATGCCCATATCTCCTTATAAAAAGCACAATGAAAGAGATGTATGTAGGAGCATTTGCCTAGTTCCACACCACTCATGTTCATTCTTGAGTCAGGTCAGCTTCGGTTGTTTTTGGTCTCTAGTTTGAACAAATAGAACCATTTGGTTGAATTGGGCAGCTACAAACATTAAAAACTTAAATAATGAAATAAATGTTTGCCATTACATACATTCAGGGTTGATTCCATGTTTCGGTATCAATGCATTGCTACTAAAACAAAAGGCATCAACTTCTCTATACTTCACCCAAAGGGACTTAGCCTTCTCCCCCAACAGGGAGCTATAGAGAGGTGGATGCACTTGCCTATCAAATTAGACATAAGTTATTGCTTATACAATATGACCGCATTTCCCATAGCAGAAGTACCTGTTTTCTCATCAACTGGAAGAATGCAAGAACTTGCAATGACTTTTACCAAACGTATCATCAGTGTCTTACTAAAAGCAGGAAAGGAAGCCTGGTTTTCCAAATGAATCATTCAAGACCACACCAATTACAAAACACTCAATTGGTGCATCTTGGGCTGAAGGTGGCCTGGGATAAAAGACTATATGGCTTCCTGGAGTATTCAAAACCTCAGTTGTTGGCCTGTGGGATAAGAATAAATCAACAGACTTTTCTTTCCCGCCCACCCCCAGTGCAGATTTGTGTGTGATTCTGCAGCTGGTACACTCCATTCCCCAATATCTGGTGCAGCCCACCGCTTAAATCTTCTCAGGTAGGTCTTGAAGATGTTGCTCCACGGATAGCCTCTTCAGTTCCCATTCACTGCTTTCATGCACAAGAGAAGCCGCCACAGTAGTCTGGATCTGATTCCTGGTCTCTAATACTGGATATACGATACACCAGCATGGAGAACCCCTTTTACTTGGGGGGAAGGAAGAGGTGAAAGATTTCTAATGACTTATTCAGCCAGCTTAAGAAAATGATAAAAACAGAACATATTATATATAGTAATAACATTCAGCATTTGGCTATGAAAAGGCTGGGAAGGACAACACAAACCTCAAATAATTTTGAGCATTCCTGAAAAATTTAATGGAACTTGTTCATTCCCTTTGCGCTCATATGGCTTCATGTAGGTAAGACTTTAACCCTGATTCTTTTTAATTCCATAAAATATTCATTTTAGTTCCACAAAATACTGTGTTTTTAATTATTTATCAATCTTTGCCTAAGCTTTGCATTCTGCCTGTAGTGCTCCAAGGCACAGAATTCTTCCAAGAATTAAGCTGTAAAGTCTGATTCAACAATATTGTCTTACAAATTTCAAGTGAGGAATTTGATGTCTCTGGAAAACAATGATTTGCTGTCCTTGAACATAGGTGTTCAAGGTGCCTCATTACTATTAAGATATAGGACTGTTTCCTCTAATCTGAATATTCAAGCTAAACATTGAGAACTTTCCTACCGATTAATCACTATAAATTCCAACTGTAAATGTATAAGAAACATTCTGATGTCACCACTGATTTTCTAGTGCAAATTAACAAAGGCAACTTAACTATTTCTGAACTATTTTCAGAAACAAAAATTAAGTTATTCTTAGGTTTTGATGCACAAAGCAGATTATAGTTGTAGGTTCCTTTTTTGATGCTATTGTAACTTTCAACAGTCACTAAATGAACTGTTTTAAGTCAAGGACTATCTGAATTGTGTTTGTACCAAAATACTACATAACTCAGAGCAACTGTAAGCATGTCCTAATGTAAGACACATTCAGTGCCCTGAGTATTCTCTGTCAGGTAATATCTTATTATCCTAAGTATTATCCTTACTATCCTATTCCATCTCCATCTATAACATGACAGAGCCCTGGTGCTGCAGTGGATAGAATGATATATTGCAGGCTGACTCTGCCCACTGCCAAGAGCTTGATCCTGACAAACTGTAGACTCAGTCTTCCATCCTCCTGAGGTTGGTAAAATGAGAACCCAAGATTGTTGGGGGCCATATGCCGACTCTGTAAACTACTTCAAGAGGGCTGTAAAGCACCATGAAGTTGTATATAAATCTAAGTGCTATTGCTATCTTATAACCCTCCATACAGGACATTTTGATATGCTAACTGTAATAGAGAGCAAGGGACTGTTTAATTTCCTCAGAATTTTTTTGAAAAGCAAACGTGGTCCACTAACCCCAGTGCACAAGACTTTTTAGTATATATACATTCCTCTGTATTTATGTGCATGTGTGTATGCACGCAGTGATGCTAAAAGGATCAGAATTTTACTGCTAGTTTCTCCAATGAAGATAATAGCATAATTTGCTCCTTTTGTTTAAAATAATTTTTAATTTATCTTTTTCCCCTGTGAAATACTCATTTCTTACTCTTAATTGCATATCTGTTTTTACTTTATCTGGCTGCTCATAAATCCTTTTTAAACAACAGCTTTCAAATTATTTAAAAGCATTCACTGAAATCTTTCTTTTCCATACCTGCCCATCTGACTTTTTTTTAAACTCTAGGTCAGAGGTATCAAACTCAAGGCCCGGAGGCTGGATGCGGCGCACAGGGTGCTTAGATTGGCCTGCAGGGTCACCCTGGAAACAGTGAAGGACTGGCCCAAGGTGCCTCTGCCAGTGAAAATGGAACTCAGGAGGACCATGCATAGCCCTCCTGAGCTCTGTTTTCGCTGGCAGAGCGTTGCAGGAGGCCGTCACAGCCAGAAATGGAGCTTGCCAGCCTGTTTTCACTGGTAGAGTGCTCATGCCATCATAGGTGCCCCCCAACAAAGTGATGTCATGCTGGCCATGCCCACCTAGTCACATTCACCTCGGCCCCGAGATCAAACACAACCCTGATGCAGCCCTCCATGAAATCAAGTTTGACACCCTCGCTCTAGGTAGCTACTGATTCCTGATTCTAGAATTGATTTTCTTTTTTCCCATTGGCTGAGAAAAAGAGGTGTGAAATTAAATGTTCTGATTGTGGACAGCCAGAATCAAAGTAACGAGAACAGTGGAATGTAAGACATTTCCCCTCCCCACCCCAGTGGGTGGGCACAAGTCTTTTCCTTGGGATGTATTGGCTGGGTGTCCAATTAAAGCATATTACCATGTTATGATTTTGTCAATTATTTGGATTCTCAAAACCATCATTTTTGTGATATTTATCCCAAGGCCATGTCAAAGGCTAATAAGCTACGCACTTTCAGAATGGCAGAATAAAGCGCAGCACCTGAAATACTAATACAAAATAAACCACAGATATCATTACAGCAGGGGCATGTTGTGATACTGGCTTTGCTTTTATAGTACAGGTGTACTAGTATTTTGAAATTCCACTCCCTCATCCAATCTGCATATTTATTTGTTTGACATAAATTCCAGAACTGTGGAATAGCTTGGCAGTTGATTTCAGATATAAGGAACTTATATTCAGTCTAATTTAAGTAAAGGACTCACTGCCTCTTGTATCTTGTATCTAGGATATTATGAGATGCCCTCTGACTAAATTAACCTCAAATCATAAATGTTATCCTAATTTCATAACTTTCTTAATAACTTAATATTAGAAAACCCTTTTCAAGCTGAATTTAAGGTAGAATTTAGTGTTTCAGGCCTAATAAAATGTTGATACACTATTGTGCTGAAACTATTCTGCCTCCTCTTCTGAGATCATTATTGACTTTCCTTTATTTACTAGGAAGAACAATACTTTATATGGTGCTTTTCCTCTCAAAAGCACTGTATATCACTTTATACAAGCACTAGGTGTTTTCTTGAAACCGTTGACCAAAAATCTGGAATCATCTGTGCATAATTTTTTAGAATTAAACATTAGGTTGCCTGAGATTTAGATCAGCTAGATAATACATTTCTAAGACCTAACATATAATTATGATTAGTCTTTTCCACTCTCTCAATGTAAAAAAACAATAACCCTGAAATCCAGATATTATAGTGGAGATATTTCCAACAATCTGGGGACAGCTTAGGAATCAAGCAGACGACACACATTTTAAGGTATTTTAGACATTTGTGAACAGTAAACAAGATACAAAAGCAACTGAAGCCAAGTAATTCTGTTATTCAAGTATGGTGACACAGCCTTAACACCAAATACTGCAGACATCCTTTTCTATAATATTGATGTCTCCTTCAAAGGCTGAAAAGTGTATAAATACAGACTGCTGTGTATGCTTAGGAGATCCATCTATTTCATTAGATGACGATCACCTAGCTTCTGTATATGGTTAATTCTTACTGTACTTACTCTACATAATATTAACCATTAATTGCTGTCTATAAATATTACATCATTCTCCTATACAAAGAGAAAGGAGTAACTTTTTCCTGGATAACCGCAATCACTGCAGGATAATGGAGTTGATTTAACGTATGAATTTATAGTTCATCTCTGGAAGGGACATAAAGCATTTCAAAATAGCAATTAACTTACCTTCAAAGTCAAGCCAAAAAGTCTTCTTAAGATGATGGAAGTTCTTCACTAAACATAAACTGAATTGAATGTATTCATTTCTGTGTCAATCAGCAACCGTAAAAACATGATCAAACTATAGATCTTTTAACTTATCAGCGTTTTAGAAAAAGACTCCACTTATATGAAAAATTAAATTGTTAGTACCTGAACTGTCCAACAAATGAACAGTTCTGAAAGTAGCAGGAAGGAAACCTATGTATGCTGAAAAACAAGTGCTACTTTCAGGCTGCTGCTGCTAACAAATTTACTAATATGCGTACAGAAATGACTTAATTCCTTTTGGAAATGTTCAACTGGTCATCCGAATTGATGAAAAGACTGAGGAAAAACTATCTGGGGTTGCAGTAGAAGACCTCCAAGGTCCCTTCCAACTCTACAATTCTATGACACTCCTATAAAGAGTTTAAAAGAAGGATTCAAGATTCACAAGCCAAAGGAACAAAATATTTCTTCCATATATGATTATCAAGCAAGAACTGTAAACATGGAGGGCTACACCCCTCATGTGAGGGGGAACAAGAAGATGTTCTGGATAGTTTCTCCTCAAGCCTGGGAGCTCCACTCTTCCAGGGGGTTCATCAAAGTCATCTTCCAATGGTTATAAAGATGTAGCCAAACTCAGCCATCAGAGGTTAATTGGGGGGGGGGGGGGGGGGCTGAAGTCAATTCTTTTGCATGCCCAGAACCCTATCAAGGTTCACACTGACTCAAATGATACATCAGAAATGAAAAATGCAAAATTCAGACTGCAGACTATAACATATTTAAACAGAAGGATAAAAAGTTCCTAAAAGAATGGTTTTACATTATCAAGCATCTATTTACTTACCTTCATAAGCTACCAAGATGTTAAAGATATTCTGTATACTTATACTTATGAATTCTCAGTCTGCTTTCCTGTTTTGAAGACAGCTTATAGCACACAGCTTCTGTATTTTTTTAAACCCCCCCCCCCCAAAAAAAAAAAAAAAAGCAAAACAAAGGAAGCATCTGGATTTTACGCTGGGCTTCTGGAATCACTTCAGGAGGTTCATTTTCTTGGTAGGAGTTTTGTCCTCAAAACTGATAAAAAGGTGTGTTTGTGTAAAGAGGTAAATTAATGGTCCAAATCCCTTAAAAGCTTACAAATTCTGACATTTCTAAGTCAAAATGCAAAGGAATAACAAGGGGCCAATCTTAACAGTAGATACAATTACACTATACATTACATAATAGTAATATTAATATTATAAATGATTTTACCTACCTTCAGTTAAGATTATAGCTACCCTCTATGGAGCACGTAAGAAAACTATGCCTACCTTTGTAGATTAAATTCCGATTATGTACAACTAAACAAGAACACCCAAGTTGTTAATAACACTATGCATGAACCTTGAATTTTTTCCCCTGAGAAATATGTGTGTCAATCTTTGAAGATAGAGCAAGGGAGCCATTAAAATCCCTTTCTGTTTTTTTGCCGGCCCCAAAATGGAAAATGTATTGATAGGAAGAATAAACGACTGCAGAAGAATATCCCTGGAAAATACATACATTTGAATAACAGTGCTGGTGAAATGGCAGGAGTCTGTTCTGGCTTTACTGCATTATAATTATGATCGCTGGCCCAGGATGGTGTGCTACTCTCTGGGTTTGGCTCTTTACCAACTGTCTGAGCATTTGCCTCTGTCTTAATAGTGGCCACTGGCGTTTTCTTCACGATCATCTCTTTCTTCTCAGCAACTGGCCTCTTCTGCATGGACAAAGGTTTGGTACCTGCCTGTATAACCAGCAGAACCCTAATCACTATATTTTGCAAGGATAAAATCATTATGACACAGGAAATATTATTATGCGAAAAGATACACCTATACTTTTTCAAGCAGAAATCACATCCTGGGCCCAATCTCTCATTCTGCACAATGAATGCTTACATGGCCTTAAAATTATTTCCTGCTGACAAGTGTTTGACTTTCTAGTACACTAATCCAAATATTGCACACTTATCCAAAAATCTTTACCTATCAATTTGAAATCACTTCTGAAACACATTACCCTTAAGTGAAGACAAAACATTTCACTAAGTATTCACCTTAACGAAACCTTTGATGCTGCTATTCTGATGGCAATGAAGACCTAATTATACCTTGATTACTAAAAAAGATGTGAAGTGACCCAAAATTTGTTGACCCAAATCTACAACAATACAATAAGCATCAGTATAACCCCATTCACAAATATTCTCAATTTTTTAGAATTCATGACAGAGTTGTAAAACTAACTAAAAAAATTTGGGGGGGGGGAGGGGGCGGAGAAGAGAGGAATACATATTACAAGAATGGCTTAGTTAGCTGTTTTCCCAACCATTAGCTGCTCTGAAAGCATGGTAAACAGGGTAAGAAATAATGAATGAGATAATGCACAGTATACTGATTTTTTTTGTGTGCAAAACTATTAAATGTTGTTAAATATGTTACATCTAGATGAAGTGGAAATATTGGGCAATATGATCCTTTATGATCAAAACTCCCAAATAAAACAGAAAAATGTTTGACAGATAATATAATTTATTTTCTTAATCTTTATCTCCTTTGTATATTTTGAATGAAACATAATGTAGATTGGATTTTGTTTACTTTTCTTTTTGTTATTTATACTTGTTTTGTTATTTTCTAGAATTTCTTTTCTTTTGTGCCTTTTATCTGAAGCAGTTTGATGCCGGGTATTTTTAAGAAATAAGAAATTTCTTTTAAGAAATACATACTCTTTTTATAAAATAGTGCAGTAATGGATTTATATTGCTCTTTAGGTCGTATCCAATAAAATGAATATTTATATTTATATTTACTTTAAAATGAAAATTTTATAAAATGTTTGTAATATTCATAAATATGTTTGAATATGTTAATATTATAATACTGAAAAATGGATTTCATTTGCATTTTTATATATTAATACTCTCTTCCATTTTTAAAATACAACTAAACATGATAGAATTCTCCAGCAAGACTGGCTGGGAAATTCTGGGAGTTGAAGTCCACGTATCTTAATATTGCCAAAGTTGAGAAACACTACACTATGTGCCCCATGATTCAGTGGTCCTGGTGGGGAATTCTGGGTGTTTTAAGTCCACACATCTTAAAGTTGCCACGGTTGAGAAAAACTGAGCTGGCTATTTCAGTGCAACACCAGGATGGACATACCTTACAGAATTCCTGGATCATCAAAGATACAGCTAGTGTTACATAACTGATCACATAATCATACTGGAATAGGAATCTGTTATGCCAGAGAAGGGTTTTGGAGGCATTCTGGTAGAATTATACAGATCTCAGAGGGCTTTTAAACAGGGTACTAAAAACTCAAAGTCATAGTGACTGCATTTTCCAGAAAAAAATTTTTTTTTCTATTTGAATATGGTTTTAAAGGACAAGTGACCGTTCTGTGATCAGTGGCCACAGTATATAACTTCTTTAAGCAGTTGGGAAACTCTTTTTCTGTGTTTGTAAGAGATACCTTTCTCACGCTAATGCTTTTACAATAGCAGAATTCAAGAATAGAGTGATATATCCAGGTTTATATGAATGTAGGAAAAACTGTGTTTAAGTGCATACTAAAAGGCAAAAGTAATTTGCAGAGAGGTTGGATATGTAATAAAAATATTTTACCACACAGGGGCATTTGTCTCCTGTATGGATCACCAAGGAACTGCAGGTAGTCCATGACTTATAACTACAGTTGGGACCAGGATATCTGCCGCTAAGCTGGGCAGTTATTGAGTTATGCCTCATTTTATTACCTTTTTTGCCACAACCGTTAAGCAAATCCCTGCAGTATTTAAGTGAATCATGGGGTCAATTAAGTGATCTAGCTGTCCTTAAATGACTGCCAGAAGTCAGCTGGAAAGGTTGCATATGATGATCACATGATCCTGAGATGCTGTAACAAATCATAAATATATGCCAATTGGAGAGTAACCACATTTGGACCATTTGACTTTGGGGACTCTGTGATGGCCATAAGCGTGAAGATGGGCTGTAAGTTACTTTCTTCAATTGCCACTGCAACCTTGAACAGTTGCTAAATGAAAGGTGGTAAGTCAAAGACTACTTTTATGCAATTTAATATAAATCCAGACTTACCAGAGTCTGAGGTTTTATCAGAGGAGGCTTGGGTTTGGTTTTCTCTTTGGGTTTTTGTTCTTTGCCTTCACTGAGGAATTTCATGGTAGCAGCAGCATGTTTAAGGATGCACTCATTCCCGCAGTATACTGAACCTGGTTGAGCTACCTTGGAGCATCCTGGGCCAATGCAATTGGCTGCTTCGGGATCTTCAACCACCTGAAATGTAGCAGCAGAAAATTAATTGCCATTAATACTGTACGTGCTTATAATACATTTTTCTTAGCTACATAACAATCCGTTGTAATGCAGAATTTTATTAGCTTACTAATACCTATATATAGTCCTCTTGAAACCAAAAGTGTCAGCTCTTTGGTTTCCTTCCAAGTAGATCTATTTCTATCTTTATTAAAGGTATTTGTAAGTAATGTTTGCCAATTAAAGGCTTGTCTGTAATTATAAATTTCTGGCTATAATAGCATGCAACAGGAACCAGATAAACGGTAAGAAATACAGTTTTCCAAGGCTATTTTCCCCTATTCTTGTCCTTTCTTAGGGTAATACATTATGCTAAGCATATAAAATGATGGAATTATTTGTCTCAGGAAAAAACTATTACAAAATAATAATCCATAGGGCTGGAGGCCACTTGCCATAGAGACATTTTTTCTATGTGGATTTTACATTATTATTTCCATTGTATTACTTTTAAAAAGGATAATAGGCTATTGATTTTCAGCAATTGCATTTCAAGAGGGACTTAGATTCTTGGGTTGCATATGATGAAAAAAAAATAAGTAAATCCACAGAAAAAGAAACTGAACCCTTAACAAGTTACAAAGATAAACAAGTGTGCTAAAAAGTATTTCCCACAATGGAAAAATGGCCAGAGAGTTTCTCTTCAATTAAAGAAAAGAATACATCAAATTTTGTTTCTACTTAGAAAGAGTTTCTAGATTTTGTGCAATAAGTGAAACTGTGACTTGTGGATCTGCTGATTAGATAGGTTTGTTTTTTAGAGAAATAGCTCGCATATCTTAATATTAAAAGTAAAAAGTTGAACCTGTAATGTTACCACTTTTATTTTACTGCAATTAATTACAGTAATTAATTAATTAATTATTAATTTATTAAAAAGTTTATTTTTTTCTTCTCTCCCTTCTCTACTTCTCACTTTTTATATTTTTACTTGTATTTGATGTTTTGGTTAAATAAAAAAATATACTTAAAAGAAGTCTTAAAAGTCTTACAAAGTCTTATTAACACACGCACATATACTCGCACATATACTCAGAATGTTTCCTCCAGAAGTTTACCAATCATTCAGTAAAATTAAATTGAATCATTTGAACACTCACAGGCTGAAATATTTTGAGTTTTTTCTTTCCACTTGGATTTGCAGCTTTCTCAATACGACCTTTGATGCCTTGATCCTCAATGGACTTTTGTTCAATAGTTCCTATGCTTGTGAACTCTGTGCCATCACCTGTAACCTGTCCCAGCAGAGTTTCCTGTTGGTCTGTTTCCATAGCTATTTCATCTTGCACCTGCAGAATGGTGCAGTTTGGGCAGATATAGTCTTCTGCATTTCTTTCCAGCAGGCGCCCACGAGCCTCTGAAATACCTACACAATCCCCATGAAACCATTCCTCGCATCTATCACAACAAATCATAAACCTTTAAAAAACAAAGCATTAACAAAGTATCAGTAACATATATCAATCAGGTTTTGTAATATGTACCCTATTGCAGTAGTGGCTAACCTTTTTGGGCTCCAGTGCCAGAAACTCTGTGCATGCTTGGCGTTCACGTGCTCGAGTGCCAGCACCCAGAAAGCAATGTTCTCATGTCCCCTGCGCATGTGGGCACAATCCCCCCGTCCCCCCTTACCTGCACTGTACCTCACAGCTGATTTTTGGTTGGCTTGAGGCCTTTTTCAGTCTCCCAGAGGCTTGAAAAAAGCCTCTGCCGGCCAAATAGGCCCATTAGTGACAAAACGGGCCTATTCGGCCTGCAGAGGCTTTTTTCAAGCCTCTGGGAGACTGAAAAAGGCCTCAAACCAGGCCTCACAGCTGATTTTCGGTTGGTTTGAGGCCTTTTTTGGCCTCCCAGAGGCTTGAAGGACTCTACAGGCCAAAAAAGGCCTCAAATCAGCTGTGAGGCACGTGCATGCGCAGTGAGGTAAGCTTGCCTGTAGCTTGCATGCTGGCACAAATGGCTCTGCGTGACACCTGTGCCATAGGTTCACCATCACATCCCTATTGTATATATCTTATGAAGTTACATTAATTTAACCAAATCATAGAATTTTTTTTAATCATCAAAGATGTAGAACTTTGGTTTTTTTTACAGAATTTTATAGCTTTATCTTAGAAAAGATGAGATCAAGTTTTGCCTTATATATGATTTCTACTGTTATGTCCATCCACTCATAGCTTTATTCTCTTTGTATGCCATCGATATATACCTCATAGGAACAAGTATTCCTCTAGCCTTTATTTCCATTTTTGAAACTATTTTCCTCTGCCAGTTTTGGCCTTTCTGCATTCAATATTTTTGATTTTTTTTTTGCTACAATACAATGAGAAATCAAATTGTTTCAAAACTGCTTTGTAGTGGCAGTGCACTTTAAAACACGCAATTGTTCTCATACATTTAAATTAACAAACAGTTGTTTCCATCATCATTTAATTCTCCATTCTATCAACACTGTCTATAGCATTTGTTGCTGAAAGCACTAATAGGAAAACTGTTTTTTGATCTTTAATAAAAGCATACATTTAGAGTAGCTTCTCAAAGATTTACTGGACCCATTTTTTGGAATACTTTTGACATTATTTATGAAAGAATACCTGTTGTTGTGAGGCTGTTGACAGATACAATAAAGTGTACTGGGGTCGTATACTTCTGCTTCTGATTTGCCCTTTGTGCGTACTTCAAGTTCATTGGTGATCTGTGAAACACATTTTATTTCTTTCTTAATCTGACCTGCTTCGCTGGTTTCCTTGGAGACAGATCCTTGTTCTCCAGTCTCAGCATTATCTGTAGTTCCTGTTTCTTGCTTTACAGTTATTTCATGCTTAATTTGGCTGCTGGTCTGGACATCAGCTGTCTCATCAGGAATTTGTTCTAAATGTTTCTTCCTGAGTTGATTCTGTATATCTTTTAGCATCAGCTCTGAGGGTTTATCTTCCACCTGTTTTTTTCGCAGACGGTTCTGCAACTCTTTCAATGTTAACCCATCACTATCGCTGTCAGATGTATCTTCCTCATCCTCTTCTTCATCATGCTCTTTAGCACTTCTGCCTCTTCGAGCCGGCTGGCCTTTGCCTTCATTAGAACGGTTCTTTTGAGTTACATTTTTAATATCGGGAATGCTATCTACACTGCCTTCGGAAGCAGTTTCAACATCGGTAACATGGCAAGAAGCTGGCTCGTTGAAATCATCAAGAGCTGTGGGAAGATTCTTCCGTCCTCTGCGCCTCACAGTCGTAAGAAATTCTTCCACCCGTTCGGTACGCTTGGGCTGACGTCCGCTACGCCGAAGAGCCAGGCTTTGCTGCTGAGGAGATGCTTGTTCAGCAATGTCCATGTCGGCATCTCCTAAGCCTTCACGCTTTGCAATCGTAGTCCTACGAAACCCCCACGTTTTCTTGAACTCCTTGCTCGTGGGTTTCAGAGTTTTTTGTTCATCCTCGTTGCTTTGTTCATCTTTGTCATCCACAGCTAACAAAGGGGAAAGAATTATGTCTTTTATAAAGACCCAAATTCTGAAATATAGCATAACTTCCATAAACAACAGCACCCTGGTAGAAATATGAAATACTGCCAAATATTATTTGTCAAAATGATTTTAGGGGCACAATACATAGCCTCACTTTACTTGTAATCTATGAAGCTAAACAAAACTTCTCATCCCATCAACAGAAATAAAGGTAGTCCTCGACTTACATTTAGTGACCGTTTGAAGTTACAATGGCACTGAAAAAAGTGGCTTACGGCCATTTTCCATACTTATCTTTGCAACATCCCCATGGTCACATGATTTACCCTTGGATGTTTTGCAACTGGTTCATATTTATGACGATTGCAATGTCATGTGATCGATCACATGCTCCCCCAAAGATGAGGGAGCCAGATTCACTTAACAACTGCAGCGATTCACTTAACAAATATAGCAAGAAAAGTCGTAAATATGGGCAAAACTGACTTACCATATTTCCCACTTAGCAACATAAATTTTGGGCTCAATTTGTGATCATTAAGTCGAGGACTACCCATACATCTTTGAAAATATCAGCTACCTGCTCCAATTCTGTCTTTATAAAGGACAAAATTTGATTATTGGTAAGGGAGGTGGTTACTTCTGATTCTTGATGCCTGTGTACACAACCTGAAGCCTCATCATCCTTGTCAGCAGGGAAAGTGCAGTCACATTACCATGAGCATTGTCACAATATTACAGCAGTTGACTGTCCTGGCAATAATGATCAAGAAAATATGAAGGGAGAATGCCTGATGCATTCTCATCTGACTATGTCCAAGTCAGCTTCTGAATTATAAATTCAGAGGTAGAGCTAAACTCGTGTTTCCCTAGAAAGAATAGCTACTCCAAAATACTAGAATCCAACCCCGAGTTCATCAAAAGCTGCCAATGCAGTGGTGTAATTTGGACCTTTGCAGCCTAAGCAAAATAATGGGAACCATGCTTAGCTTCTATTAAATTTACTTCCCTAAATAAAATAATTTACCAAGAGAAGAATTTTCCATGTTAGACTGAGACTCCAGTGTCATAGATTCCAAACTGTCTTCTTCCATAGTACTGATATTACTGTTCCAAAAAGCCACCTCTGAAAACAGATAAAAAGTAATGATAAGCATGTATGGATGTTTGTGTGTGAGAACATGCCTTCAAGTCATTGGTGACTCTTAGCAACTGCCTGGAGAAGCTCCTGTAGTTTTCTTGGCAAGATTTCCTTGCTAGGCTTGAAAAAATGGGACTGGCCCAATGTCACCCAGCTGACATAAACGTAATTCTGATATAGCCTCCCTTACTAAATTTCATTTTAAACAGATTAACTATGCGAGCATTTTAGCGTCTCGTTCATCATGTCATTAGAAAGAGCCAATTCTTAAATAATCAATCTATTATTAGAGCTTTTTGAAAGCACTATAATCAAATGATCTGAAATATTTACAGTTTGTCTTTCAAGGCAACAAGATCTACATGAACAGGAGGTAGGATACAGTAAATACACTGTGAAAGAAATACAGATAAAAAAAACATATTCATTGAAAAACATCATCTTACATCTGCATTCTCTCTCCTCTCACAAAATTATCAGAAATACTTAAGATGATTTAATCATACTTGATAACCTACAGCTTCCAGTCATCCCTACCCTCTCAAAAGTTCTGGCTTCGCTCTTATTTCCTAGTAAATATTTAGCAATGTATTTTTTTTTAACTTTACCATCATCTCTGCTTTGTCTGATACAGGCATAATATTTGCTCCTAACAGAAAAACCTCTCCAAAATCATGATACCACTCAATCAGATTTTTTTCACTTGTGACACAGTTCTGTTGTGTCCCCTTATCTACAGAGCTCCCCTTATCCAGAACACCAGGAACTGGCGACCTATGGTTTGCGGGATGAATGTGGTCTATCACTCATGATTATCTGATTCATAGTTGCAAAAAGAAATATACTCCTCTGCCCTGCAAGGGAGTGCCACCCCTTGTGACCATTTGGATGACAGGTTGTCCTTGGCACAGGCAGAGCAGTAAGTACCCTGGAGCTGGGGTGGTTCCTGGTTTCTGGCTTACAGACAAGAAGGAAACTGATCCCTGCAGTACACTTTGCACTACTGAATTCTAGTCCTTTATCCTGTGACCAAATCATAATGAAAGGTATGGACTGCCTTTGGAAGCAGATGGAAATCATTATGCTAACAGTAGTTTGATAATATCACAGTGCCTAATCTTGCATTAGCTGATCTAGAGTAGCAATGCATCAGTCCTACCCAAGATTTTGGAGAATGATTTTTGCCCTATGTTCAATGGCCCTTGATGCTGGAAGCACCAAATACTGGGACCAGAATGGGATATAATTTGTCTTGTTCATGATAGAGTTCACACTCAACTTTTCTACAGCTTTTACCAATGCCATCTCAGAAAACAGCTTTTCTTTCAGCTTGTAATATTGCTATCACATCAACAAAGCAGCATGCTATCTCTTTCTCTCCCAATATGTCAATTGTTTGTCCTCAGGTAGCCCTTGGTGAAATTTAAAATCTCCAATTTGATTTAATGTCACACCACAATTTCTGAAGAAAAAGAAGGGTGTGGTATGGTATATCACAACATGCAATTGACATTTTAATGGAAGGGTTTACCTTTGAAGGCGAAGAAAGGTTAACAGTACAGACGAATCCCGTCTCCAGAATAAGCAAGAGAAATAGAAGAGTCTTCACTATCCTCTAAATGCTTTTTACCTGACACAGCATTAGAGGTTGCTGGAATTAGTTCTTCCTGTCCACTTAAGCCAAGGGAGGAATCACAGGAGGGCAGAAGTAAATCAGAGTCATTCAGCATAATCCCAACAACAGACGCTAATCTGGGGAAGCCAGAAGAGTAATGGTCATCTGGATGCCATCCTGAAGACTCTGAAACCAGCAATGCTCCACTCGATACAGCTGCCTGTTATAGGAAAATTTATTTATAGTTTTCTTCACCTAAATTACTGTTTAAGTTGGAAAACTAGGTATTAAAACTTTCATCAATAAATTTAAAAGTTAATTTAATTACATTACAAAGCAACGTGGGATCTAATACATATTAAGCATTTTATTAGGCTGTAAGAATACCAAGTCTTCATACTTTGATCACTAATTTATAGAAAAGCAACCACTATGACCTCAAATAGGTTTTTGCTATTAAAAATAATACAGGCAAAATTTACAGAACCAAAGCAAGTAATACACATAAAATTCATGTTCACTCTGTTCAGTAAATGATTCTCAGAATAATCTGTGTTCCTGAAGATTTGTAAGTTCTTTACTGTTGGGTTTTTTATTCAATAAATGCATAACATATTTTGTTTATATGGCATCAGCTATCTACCTCTCTGCTCCCCTCAGCTATTATTAAAGTAAATGTGGTATTTCCCAACTGACAAATCCCAGCTACCACAAAATCGAAAGTCTGAACATTCTAACCCATTTCCCTTAAAGGGACAGCACAGGAAACATTCTGCTATTGACTTTCAATATTCACAGAAAACTAACCATATTTTAAAGAATACCCTGATTTTATCTTGCTACAATGGCTATTAACAACACCCCTAGTTATTACATGCAAACCCCTCGAACAACTACTTATGTCCTGTCTCTGAAATCATGTTTCTCTTTTATTTGTAATATCTTAGTTGCCATCTGGATGCAAAAAAACTGAACAGTCTGTAAAATTAGCCCAATTATATTCCACAGCTGGCTTATTATCCAGTAATTTGTAGAGATACGCAAAATGTCTTTTGTAAGTTAAAACAGAAATTTCCTCCTATTTATGTAAAAAATTTTCACATTAAAAACATGCTGCATTATGGATACATCCAGATTAACACATATCATGGAAGACTAATCACAGAAGGCTTTCTAGATATTTATGAAGGTTAATGAAGTCAATAGAAAAAAGACAGGATGCTCTTGTGAATCCTGAAACAACATTGAGGTACTGGATACCTTCACTAAACTGCCTTGCGGTCCACTGCTTGAAGCAGTAACTACATCCCAGGAATCAGAGGTTGATGTCTGAAGAGATTCTGAGTTTAAAGAGCTTCTTTCCACGATGCTGCTCTGTAATAACCTCTCAATCTCCCTGTTAAGAATCTCCAACTCATCAGACATCATGCAATTTTAAAAGATCTGCCAGAAGAAGAGGGAAAAATTGGCTAATCATTTTTTGTTCAATTCACTCACATGCATACACAGACAAACCTTTAGTTATAAAAGTCTATTCATGTTTCCACAAAGCAGCAACTTAAACATTATTTGCAATCTGGAAAGAATCAATGGAATTTAAAGCTATTTATGCTAAGAAACCTTCTCCATTATTGTACTTATATCCCTAACACGCCTCAGTCTTAATAAAGACAAGCATCCAGAACAACTAGCAAACAGTAAATTTGACTCCTTTTTGGAACAATGGAGAAAAAAAGATTCTGCCTCCATATCTCCCATCAAAACTGGAATGCAAGAAAATAGGCTAAAAACTCCAGCACACAAAAACCTCCCCATTTTTCCCATCTAGTAATTCATTCCTGAAACATGTATTAAAAGAGAAAACAATTAACTCTGGATGGAGTAATGGAAGGCAGATCCTGATAACCCTTTCCTTCCGCAACTGCTTCTGCTTGTGTTGTTAGAAAAACAACTGTGAATTCCTTGGAGGGTAAGGACTACACCCATGTTTGAATCTAATTAATTCAGGTGGCATGGCAACCTTGTGGACTTCTGTTTTGATTAGTATTGTAAGAAACTGATTTTTTAAATCACACTTCAGTAGCTGAAAAAGTAGATCTGAAAGAAGAGTATTGGTGGCTGCCTTTAAAATAGCAGAATGTGGCAAAGTTACTTCAGTTGAACTTAATTAATGTGTTGCAAAAATAAATGTGCATTCATCTTTTTCTAGCATTTCACTCATGTATTTATAAATTTCTATCTCCATAGAAATACATGATACAATGCAGTAATGTTTGAATGGCACTGCTGCTTTGAAATGTCAAAATTATTTCAGCCAAATCTCATTCTATGTGGACCTGCTTTTGAATTTGTCATACAAGCCAATTCTTTTTAAAAAGAGCCACTCCTACTCTTACAGAATTGTAGCTTATGGCAGACAAATATTTTTATAATGAAACATTTAATATTTTGATATTTACTTAAATATTTAACATTTTGAAGGACTAGACTGGGGTGGGGGTATCAGCCATGGTACATGTACATAGCCAGGATTTTTCGCTGGAGTTTCGTTATTTTTTCTTTAATTACCCTGACCCTATACTGAAGTATATGCTACAGTTTTTGAATATCACCTGCCTCGAAATGGTGGGAAGCCATGGAAGGAATTGTTCTGTATATTCACCCTTAACTTATAGTTTGATCTCATAAATGACTGTGGTTTGAACTAAACCAATCATATTTGCCACCAAATTTTGCTAATTTAATGGTACTAACACAAAAGCTATCCTTTTGTCACATTATCATTAATCTAATTTGCTTCAAATGCTAGAAATGTTCAACCAACTTGAAACAGCAATAGCACTTAGACTTATGTACTGCTTTATAGTGCTTTGTAGCCCCTCTTTAAATGGTTTAGTCACCCTCTTGCCCCCAACAAACTGGGTCCTCATTTTACCAACCTCAGAAGGATGGAAGGCTGAGTCAACCTTGAGCCTGGTGAGATTCGATCTGCCAAATTGCAGGCAGCCAGCTGTCAGCAGAAATAGCCTGCAGTACTGCACTCTGACCATTTAATTGCTATTATTTATGCCTATAAATATTTTTCCTAAAATTGGTCAGGTTTGTAAGAGTTATGCACCGAACAGTGCAGACAGAAAAATTCTTGCATTCAACTGCCATTTCTAAATTTTGTAGATTGTTGAAAAGCCTGTTGGGCTTATAATTTCAATATCCCTGGGCCATGCCGAGTACAGATAACAAAAATTTCAAACCAAGATGTCAGCAGCCCCTTGAAATGGGCAAATCAAGATATGTTATTTTTTTTCCTTCCTAATCTTGAGTGTCTTTCTTTTATTGATTGTCTCGAATATCGATGTCTCTGTTTTAAGTCCTTTTAAGTCCTTTGACAATGATCCTTGTTCTTCATGCTTGTCCAGGCTGTTATTTCCTTCTTTTAATTCGTCCTCTCTGGGCTTCTTTTGTTCTTCCGCAAGCTGTAATGCCATTACTTTATTCAGCATTAACTCCACCAATCTCATTCTTTCTTTAAACATCTCTCTCACACTTTGGAGCTCCAACTTAACTTCTTTGCTCATTTCTTCCATTTCTTTGGTCTATGAAGTTATTCTTTATTTTATTAAAAGTCATTTTTTTGTTTTAGTCCTTGTCAAAAGTCTCCATTTAGCTGTAATCCCCTCTTCTTCTTTTTTTATAAAGCTTGCAGAGATCTTGTTACATACAACCAGTAATTTTCCATAGAAACATAAAAGAAAAAAATCTTTAATCCTTAGATGGTGCTCTATATCACTTTCTTCTTAGAATTCTTTTATTTTAATGCACTTTTCCATAATATTAATATTAGATTTAACCAATTCCAAATAAATCCAGCATTTTATCCAATGCCTGATTAATGTCCAATTCTGTATGTTATTCCAAATTTAGTCACTAATCACATAATTCTTTTATTTCTAGTTTTTTCTTTACCTTATATTTTCCTCTTATTTCTCGTTCGCCACTACCTCTTCCAAACGAGGGCTTTCTTTCCACTTTTCGGGGATATCAAAAAGAATTTTCAAAGTCTTTTCTCCAGTTACCCGCTGCTCACCACTTTCACTCTCCAGCACAAAATTTGTGCCCCGTCAGCTTCCCGTCTTCAGAGCAGCCATTAAAAGACTGCCGCTTCTCCCTGTTTTCTAGGGGTTTGCCAAGCCAGGGAGGGGAGATGCGGCTCCCCTTGACCGAGCTGGCGGTCTCCCCCTCTTCCCCCCACCCCTACAAGGTGGGTCAGTCCTTTAAGGACCCCTCCAACAGGGTAAGCACGGATGAAAGCCGTGCACAATTGCAGTCTCTGATCCGTCATCGACCAGAATGCTCTAGAGAAGATTTTTAAAACTACTACTAGCATAATATGTTATGAAGGGTAAGTACTGCATCTTCAGCTTTAAGAAATCAGGACATGAGTGTTTTATTGGGAGCCTCTGAAAGAAGACAGCAACCTTGGCTGACCTGCCTCCCCCATTTCTCTTCCAATTTGCAGTTGACAAGCAATAAAATGCTAGGGAGAGCATGATTTCTCTGTGTTTTCTACACAGCCATAGATTAAAATTATACCTGTTATTGTATTTCTATTAACAATGTTTTCATCAAATGTAATTTCAAGATGGCCATATGTAAACATATTAAAAATCTGGTTGGTTTGAAAACTGTATTGAGTTAAATTGAGTCCTCAACTTACATAAGTTCATTTAATGATCCTTCAAACTTACAAAGGCACTGGAAAAAGTGATTATTTTACCATTGTAGCATCCCCATGGTCATGTGATCAAAACTCAAGACACTTGGCAACTGACTCGTGTTTATGATGGTTGCAGTGTCTCAGGGTCATGGCATTCCTTTTGCAAACTTCTCACAGGAAAAATCAATGAGGAAGCCACATTTACTTTACAACCATGTTACTATTAACAACTGTAGTGTTTCTCTTAACAACTGTGGCAAGAAAAGGTCTTAAAATGGGACAAATCTCACTTAACAATTATCTCACTTAGCCTCAGAAATGTTGGGCTCAACTGTGTTCTTAAGTTGAAGACCACCGTACATAACAAAATGTTAACAGCTTTTTCCAGCCAAAGAGACCCTCTTTCTTATACTGTATCACAGTCTCATTTTAAAGCATGTCTCAATTTTGATAATTCTTTTTAGCATTGGAGAATGGGCTAAAATATAATGTTCAAGGCACAATCTAGGGCAGTGGTCGTCAACCAGTGGGCCAGGGACCACTGGTGGTCCGCAAAATTTTTTTGGTGGTCTGCAGAGAAATGTCACCCTCAAAGCACTCCCCCCAAAGCAATTATCCAGGCTGTGTGTGAACATAAGGCTGTGTGTGAACATAAGGCTGTGTGTGAACATAAGGCTGTGCTGTTCACATGGCCCATGGGAACATAAGGATTGCATCACTTGCACTGCGAACAACACAAGTTAGTGAGGGGAGCGGGGAAAGGGCAGAGGGGGGAACTTGCCTCATGTGTCCCACGTGCCTGGCCTGGCACCGGGCTGCTTCTTTCCGCTTCTTTCTTCTTCTGCTTTTGGCTGAACACAAGAAAAGCAGCAAAAGTCTTTCTTTCTCTCCCCCATCGCCACCAGAAATGAGTCTTTGGGATCCTGCAAGGCATCCTGCTTCAAGAGGCTGTGCCAGCAAAGGCTCATTTCTGGTAGAGTTTGGAGGAGAGAAAGAAAGACTTCTACTACTTTCCTTGCATGAACCCAAAAATATGTATCTCTCTCCCCCTGAAAATGGAGCTGGAGACAGTATCCTGAGATCCCAAATAAAGAATTATCGATTGATAGGAAAATGGGGTGGGAAATTTTCCTGCAGACTTTTTGGGGGATTTTCCCAAGATCTCTAGTCTGTGAGATTTAAAATTATGTGTTTGGTGGTCCCTGAGGTCCAAAAGGCTGGCGACCCCTGGCCTAGGGTACAATTATTTATGTCTTTTTTTAATATGAAAACTATTATTTTTGAAAGTATCAAAATAGCAACATTACACTGTTCAACATGAATGTATCATTTATTTATCTATTTATTCATTAGATTTACTTCAGAGTGACTCCAGAATGATTTTTGGTGGCTTATACTATAAAAGAGTAAAAGAGAAGAAACCATTCAAGTTGAAACAAACGAACTCCAAATACTACACAAAATATACTGGTCAGCTCAACAGCCCTTCCCCCCTTTACCAGACCTGGAAGAAGAGTCAGGTTTTTAAATATTTCCAGAGCATTATTAGGGAAGACCACAGATTTCTGGGGTGATGCTATTCCAAGGTATCACAATAGAGACAATACACTGCCTGTATCCTGATATGTGGAATTTTAATGGAAGGTGTGCACAGCACACTAATTCATCCTGATCCCAATGGAAAGATTATCAATGGTTAAATTATCAAAATAAAAAGAATGACTTCCTGAAATGCTGAACCACAAGAACCATAATTGATATCCAGAAACAATCCAATACAAGGAAGCTGTAAATAATGGACTAATATATCAGAAGTACTAAAAATTACTTTAATCATAAAAAGAAGTCACTATGATTAAAGGTTTTCATTAAACCTACCATCTATAATACTCTACTTTTAATTGTAAATACCAACAGCATGTATTTTAATGTTGTCTACCTATATTATATTAAGCAACATGGCATAAGTCTTTCAAAACAATTGGTTTTCCTGGATTTACAAATATTAGAATACTTGTCATATAACCGTTTCAACATAAATATTGCAGTTGAAATTAAATGGGGACTCTGAGGTTCATATAAGGAGAACATAGTGACCAATGAAAAAGATTGGTTTTCAAATTTCTAAGCGAAGAATCCAATATATTAATTCAAACAAGATTGAACAAAAGTGCTTTATAAACAGGAAGATTAGATATTACAATGTCTTAAATTCTCAAGGAGGATTAAAGACAAACCAAGAACTTAGAGAGCAAGGGATGAAAATAGAGTGGTGGCCTTATATACAACTTAAGACGAGGCATAAAAAAGACACAGAATTTGGAATTGAGGGAAAACCGAACCAATTAGATAAAGTATTAGAGGGAATGGATGAAAAATTAATTTCTAAAATGTATAATTATCTATTAGAATTTGAAATGACAGAAGAATTAAAGGCCCAATGATTGCATGGGCAAGGAATGTAGGGCACAACATTAATCTGGAAGATTGGGAAAAAGTTTGGAAACAAAATTACAAAATAATAAAATTGGCTGTCTATAAAAAAAATCAATATAAAATGTGTTACCGATGGTAGCTGGCACCCTCAAGATTAGCGAATATGTACCCAAACTTGAGTCCAACTTGCTGGAAATGTAAGCAAGCAAGAGGTACCTTCTTCCACACTTGGTGGCTTTGCTCAAAAAATAAAAAATATATTGGGAAAAAAATTAGAATTTGGATAAAAGAAATTATAAATATCCAACTAGAATTTAAGGCCAAAATATTTTTGTTGGGAATGTTAAAAGGGGACTACGCAAAAGAAACAAAGTATTTAATTCTCCATAAAGTTACAGCAGCAAGAATTGCGTTGGCACAATGCTAGAAGGGTGACCAAATGCCGACGAATAATTTGATTATTCAGAAAGTTCTTGACTGCGTTGAAATGGACCTACTTACACAAAAACTTAGGGATAAGGAAGACTCAAGACATAGTATAGCTTGGGAAAAATGGTATAAATTGATTAAAGATAAAAAAATCAGGGAATTTAAAAGATAAGAATTTGAAAAATGAAGTGGTTCGATTAAGAGTGTTTACCAAAAACAGGAACTGATTAGTAAAAGATCACACCTCTTAGTTGATTAAAAACATATACATTTTATTTTTATGTTTATTTGTAATATAACTGTATATTGATTTCATTTGTAACAAAAGGTTTATTCTATGTATTGTATATATTTTTCTTTTTAATCTTAATAAAGTTTCTTTTTAATTAAAAAAAAAAAGTCTAAGTATTATTGCTGTGTTATTTTTTTCCCCACAGTAACATTAACAATAAATATAGAAAGATCAATCTTTTGGGTAGCCAAAGAGAGGTATGGCTAGGCTGCTTTTTTACATCTCTCTCCCCTCCCCTCAAAATTTCAAAAAAGTATTTTCCTCTCCAACTGGGAAAGCAGAAAGAAAATTTGGCAGCCTTTATTCAACAAATGTACAAAGTATATGCAGCTATAAAAAATAGTTAATCTGATTATTGGAATGTACCATGAAGAAATGAAGGAGCCATTTAAAAAATGTAAGGTTAGGAATAAGGGATTAAATGCATAGGCATCAAATGCAAAGGAATGGCTGCTTGTTATACAGGCAATTCAAATCAATAACCTTGCATCAAAAATGAAATGTTACCAAGACTAATGTAACTGAATGTAAGACACAAATCCAGAATTAAATAAGTAAAAGTGCAAGATGGATATAGACTGATTTAATAAAGTAAATAGAATTTAATAAAGTCCTCTCTTAAAAATTAATAAAGTGCCACAACACCTGACACGTGAGAAACTATTGCAAGAAGCATCCTTCAATAATGATCGAATGGAAACATGAGGGGAAATGCCTCCAAACTCATAGATGGGAAAAACACTTTTATCAGAAGCAACTAAAATGGCAGAGACTTTTCAGATTCCACATTCTTTCCAGGTTCATGCACATGAATTAGAAGATTTTTTTACTGCTATTATCAGTACAAACCACACTATTTGATAAAGAAATGGAGAGTCTGTTGAGCTTGCCCAGGGACTCAGCAGGATTGAGATTGTACCTAAACCTTGCTTGATGGACTGGATTGTGCAGATACAACATGCCTCTTTTCTTGGTGGCTAAGAAAGGATGGAGGTTTGGGCATTAAAAAGTGGTTACATGAATTATCTCTTAACACAAGTTATTCTGAAAGTACATGGTCTGTATAGCATTACAGCAATATTTTGTCACTGTACAAACTATTCTTTAACACTAGCAAGAACAAGTGAGAATATTTGCAATGCTCCTGAGGACCAATGCAACTAACACAAATACCATGCAGAATCAGCTGGATAATATAACCATTGTAGTTTAGCTCTCTATATTTATATTTAAATATTAAGAAATAAGGCAATATATGATTGACCAGAAAAAAACTTGAAAATTGGAATTAAGTTATATCAAAACTAGAAGTGATGTAAAATAATGCAGGAAAGCATCACAATAAGAATAAAAAGACAGCCATATGGGTCCATGAAAAACATTTAAAATTAACACCTTTTTCAACCAAAATGGTCATAGTGTGAACATTTGAGTTCTTCTTAAATCTGGGAGGGAAGGAGAGGAGAGAGAGAGTAGAATATAGCATAATTACCAAATATACAGGTTTTCACTGCTTTCTTAAATCTCAAACAAATGAAATCAATCTGAGAACAAACAAACAAATCTGGAACCAAAACTTGTTAAGTAATAAGCCTTTTAATAAAGTTTCCTTGATCTACACTGGTCCTTAGAATCCTAAAAAAAATAGTCCAATTCTGAACAAAATGCACTGTAATTGGTTTTGACTTTTCTTGTCTACTATGTTCTACATAGTGCTTCCTACCAAGAGCAAGCCAATAAGTACAATAATACCTACAATCCAAACTTCTTTTTATACATTTATCCAGACCCTCTTTCTGGACAATTCCTTGTTCTTCTGGCATAGTATGTCCTAACAAAAGGTGGCACTTAGGCGAAATCATCTGGGCTCAGAAGCTAAACCTAACTAGGCCAAATCAGAATTTGGAGGAAAGACCATTATGGAATAAACCAAGAAATAAAAAAGCAGATGGTGGCTAACCAGATTTACACAGTTGTCAAGAAAACTGTGATAGTGTCTATGTAGTCCCTAGGAGTCGAACGTGACTTAAAGGAGCCTGAATGCTTTCTCCAAAATCCAGGGGAAAATAGATACTATTAGAACAGGTGACAAATTTATTAAACCTAAAAAGGAGGAGGGGATATCAGAAATTGCCACCAAAAACTTCTAGCAGCCATGTTTATAGATGCAAAATGGAAGTTCCTTAAACCATTTCTACCATATAATAAAAACATAATAAAAATTAACTATTTCAGATAATTAGTTTATCTGGAAAGAATAGGACGCTATGAAACTTTTCTATCTTTGAATTTCAGTATGTTTTTGCAGTTCCCACTGCAGGATTCTGTACCTAAACACAATTAATTCATACTTGGAAAATAAGAGACATGATATTTAAAGGAACTTTTTACTGATTAACCATATAGGTATGCTTAGGTAATAAGCATGCATGTAAGGGATATACAGCTTCATGCTTATGGAGTCCAACGTAATTGTGGTTTTTTTTTTTGAAGAAAATTTTATTGATTTTTAGAAACAAACACAAACAAACACAACACAGAACATGAAAACATAAAACCTCTTTTCTGAAAGCAACCTGATCCCGGATTATATCTGTACAGTCAGATTGTACAGACACCAATTCAAATTCATGCTCATTTTTATATACCATTCCATATCTTATTACCATTCTACATTTTCTATATAGCTTCTCCCCTCTTTTAACTTTCTTAATTTTATTTTTATTTGTTTCATCTCAAATCAGATCATTATATTTATATTGTCTGTCCTATTTCAACTGTCCATTATCTTTTCTCATTAAACAAAATTCCTCCTGTGGTCACTGATTGGAGTATGATGCCTTTATATCTTTCCCCTAAAATTATAACACTTAATATAGAACATAACTTCCATTCGGATTCTGCGTAGTACATTAAAGCTACATGCTACATTTTAAAAAGAAAAAGAAAAGAAAAATATAAATATATAATATAATTAAAACAATGATCTATACCAGTTCAATTCTATCATGTTAATGTTAATATTCATTTAAATTTTAAACATTTAACACATTACTTTTCAAGTAGGTATCATGCTTCTATGGGAACACTTATAAACTTTCCATAATTACTTCCCCCCCACTTCACTTGCATTTTAAAACATGTCATTAAAATGTTCCCATTCCTTCCTAATTCTCTCATTTAATTCACTCCATTTATTTTATTCACAAATGTTTCACTAAATCATATGTTGTTTCCAATTTTCTAACATTATTTCTAAATACAAATATAACAATACAATCATATGTACCTTTGCAGAATCACTTTTTCAATTAAATTTTACCCATTATCTCTAAATAAATCCTGTTTCTTTACATCTTGCTTCACACCCTTGTAGTTCTCTTCCCTTCCCTCCTCCTTTGTGCTTCTTCTCTCTGCCCTTTTTACCCCCTTGTCTCTCCACCTCGATTTCCCTTTTCTGTATTCCCTTTTTCTGTTGCTTTCTCACATTATATCCACTTTTCACCTTAGTTTTCCCTTTTTTGGTTGTTTTTTTAGGTCTCAAATTCTCCATTCTCTTTCCCCTTTCTTCCCCAAGTAGAGTTACTTGTTCTCGTAGGTAGAGATCGCCATTTCTAAGAATTGAAAAACGGAACCAAGAGAGCCCTTCCCTTCTTGTTCCTCTTCTTTAAATTTTGTAAATTCTATTTTCAATTCAACCACAAGTGATGCCACTGTAGAGGTTTTTTTTGTCTTTTAAAACAACCACCCAAGTGTTTTTAATCCTTCAAATATAGTTCCAAAAGTCCCAAAGTCAGCAAGCAATCCAAATATACACAAGCTCTTTCTTTTGACACCTTCTTCCTTTTTTCACTTTCTCTTCCTGGGACTATTATTTAGTTACAAAGTTCCAGTTAAAATGTATCTTTTAGAAGTCCTGTTAAAATTTAACTTTAGATTCCAGGCTATCTCCTCCTTCCAAATCCTGTTCTTATTCTCTTCCTCTTCCTTCCCACTTACAGCAAAAATAATAATAATAATCTTTCTCTTTTTTTTTTTCCTTTTATGTTCAGAAATCTTTATTATCCCCTTGGCATTAAGTTTTGCAGCTTAAATACCTGTTGATGCCAAAGAAGATTTTTCCGATTTCTCATTCATCTCTGTTTGCTGTCAACGTAAGGAAGGAGAGTGAAATTTTTTTTTCCCCTTTTCACTTTCATTCGCTGCTTCCAAATCTTCTTTGGGAGCGATATATCCTTTTTTAAAATTTGAGTTCCAGGATGCCTTGTTGTTTCTTATCTCGGTCAGCCAAAACTTTCACTTTAGCATTTTCTTCCTCCTGCACATTCTTTTCTGGATGAGGGCTTCTTTGAGGCGGCCATTTCTGACCGCTGCTCTACCGCTTTCGGGAAAGGGAGTTTAGCCAGCTGGGGAGGAAAGATGCGGCTTCACCGACCTCTACAGGGGGGGGGGGGGGGCTTAGCCCCGAAGCCAGCTGGCTCGGGGTGCTCCAGCAGTGTGCCCAGGCAGAAACCGTGCACGAGCACGGATTCCTACCTGCTACCGAAGTCCTGCAAACCGGAAGTTCCTTGAGTCCAACGTAATTGTTGAGCTTTCCACTCCTTCCTTCCTTTCTTCCTCTCCCCCACCCTCTTGGCATAACTAACTTCTTTTCTATCATCATTTTCAGGCTCCTTTGTTTATCTACCTGTCTCCTTCCTTCCTTCCTTTAAAATTTCTACTAAAAAGGAGAATTGTGTGAAAATGGGCATTGGTATAATTACCTGAGAACACCCAATCTATCTACGCTGCAAGAGTCCAGGATGGGTATGATTCCTCCCTCTGAGGTCATAGAGGTCTGCTACTATATAAAAAGCCAGCCCCTAGCTGACTTCCCAGCTGTTAGGAAAAGATTGTGTGACAGACATAACATGCATCTGGAAGATAAAACATGTCAATTAATTCACCTCCCCCCTCCCACTTCACCAGGACCAGATGCCCAAGTGTGGGACTGGACTCTCTTGTAGCGTAGTTATAAAGGGCTTTCTCAGGTAATTATACCAACGCCCATTCTCATCCACATTGCGATGAGAGTCCAGGATAGGACATACCAGAGCTTGCATGTCCACGGAAGGGCCCTTGTCTGGTCCTCTCACTCCAACAGTGGAACAATCTTCTGTAAGACCTGCCGTCCAAATGTTGCCTCAGTGGAGGCAAACGAGTCCAGGCAATAGTGCCGTATAAATGCTGATAGGGATGCCCAGGTAGCCACCTTACAGATTTCTTCAAGCAATGCTTGAGTGTTCCAAGTGGCTGAAGTAGCTGTACTTCTAGTGGAGTGAGCCGTAATGTTTTTGGGTACCGGTCAGGATGAAGACTGATAGGCTTTAGGGATACAGGTTCGAATCCATCTACTAATAGTAGATGAGGAAGTCTTACTCCCCAAAGATGAGGGCTGAAAAGAGACGAACACTGCTTCAGATTAATTCCTAAAGGCTGCAGTATGTTTGATGTAAATATGGAAAGCTTGCTGGATATCCAACATATGCCATTTGTGCTTGAAGTCATGGCGAGGCTTTGGGAAAAAATCCGGCAATGCAATGTCTTGTGTCCGATGAAACCAAGAGTTCATTTTGGGAACATAGGGTCCAGCCTAAGAACCACCCTGTTCTCCTACACAAGTCCTACCGAGCTAAGAGTGCCGCTAGTTCCAACACCCTCCTGGCCAAAGTAATGGCCACCAGAAAAACCACTTTGAGGGTCAAAAATTGAAGGGACACTGAATTAAGAGGTTCAAATGGCTGTTCTGTAAGATCCTATAATAGTTTAGGGAAGTCCAAATGGGGTATCTATAGACCACTGGGGGGGGGGGGCGGAGATTAGAAGCCCCCTTCAGCAATCTGCAGACTGATGGATGGTGGGATTAGAAAAAGTAACTTTCCCAGGACAACACAGATGACAGAACCACCACCTGATGGTGAAGAGTGTTAGGTGCTAACCCCTGATCTAAGCCATCTTGGAGAAATGTCAAAACATCTGCAACAGATGCAGAAAGGGGGGCTCTTGGGCTGACTTGGCACATTAAGTACAGAAGACCCTCCAGATAGCATCGTATATGCAGGTAATGGAATGTTTACGGGAAGCTTGGATAATCTCTATCACCCTGTCATGCAGGTCAGAGTCCCTCAAAGATTGCTACTCAAGGGCCAAATGGCTAAGTGAAACCATTGAGGGTCCGGGTGGAATACGGCTCCTTGATGGAGGGAGATCCTGTTGCCAGAATCCTCCACGGCTGGGCTACAGACAGATTCACCAGGTCGGCGAACCAGGGTCTCCTGGGCCAATGGGGCGCCAGAAGTATTAGCTCCACCTTTTCCTCCAACATCTTCCGAATGACTGCCGGAATGATCAGAAGAGGGGGAAAGGCATAGGGGAGACCTGGAGGCCATTTGCTCCAAAGAGCATTGGTCCCCTCCGCTCCCTGAGTCAGGTACCTGGTGAAGAATCTGCTTACCTGAACGTTTTGAGGAAAGGCAAAGAGATCTACTGCTGGGGTCCCAAACCTGTGGGACAGCTCCAGGAACAAGGATGGATGGAGACTTCAAACCGACTGGTCAACTCTGGATTGACTCAGCCAGTCGTCCTGGGTGTTGTCGACCCCTAAAATGTGGTCCACCCTGATGGAAAGAAGGTGTCTCCCCACCATCCCAGGCATTCTGCTTCCCTCATCAGGGCCCTGGACCTAGTATCCCCTGCCTGTTCACATGTGCCTTTGCGGCCACATTGTCAGTCATGCCTAGCACATGACAACCTGCCATCCTGCTCCGAAAATGCTTCAGGGCTAGGAAGATGGCCCTGAGCTCTAGCCAATTTATGGGGCAGGCCCTGTCTACCTGAGACCAGATCCCCTGGGCTATCGCACCAGCTAGAAGGGCCCCCCAACCCTGGAAGCTGGCATCTGTGGTGAGCAGGATTCTGTCTGGTTCCTTAAATGGATGTCCTTTCCAGACAGCCGGGGATTGCCACCACCTGAGGGAGTGAAGGTCCTGTGGTGGAACCTGAACTCTCACCGTCCTGAGCATCCAGGATGTCGACCCCTCCCATCTGGAGGCAAAGAAGCTCAAATGCCCTCTGATGGGTGGCGAGAAAGGGCATTCACTTTGAGCATCGGAAAGAACAACCTCCTCCTCCTCGAAAGGGCTGTCTAGCAGAAACCTACTGCTGTCTACCTGCTGCCTCAGCTGTTCCTGACAAAGAGGGAATGTTCTCTGGCCTCGGGAGAAACGAGGGGAAGGTTGGTAGTAACGGAACGGGATGGTATTTTGACTTCTTCCTCGCTGAAGAGAGAACCCTTCTGTCATGCCCCTGTTGGAATCTGATTCCGAGGTCAAGCAGTTGACAGAGAGTGGAAGCGTGGCTCCGGTGGCTGTGGAGGAAACTGGGGAAAGGCACAGTCTGGCTGGGCATTCAGAGGAAGACCCTGGCCCACCTCCTCTTCATCCTAGGGCACGCAGGGAGGAACGGAGAAGGGAGCAACCTGAGTTACGAAGATTACGGGGGAGAAAAGGGCCCTGATTCCCTTCATTAGTTGCAGGATTTAAACAGGATTTTAAAAGGGTGTTTGCACAAAGCACCACCTTGCTGGAAGCAAAGTGTACATTATCTTTGTCAAATCTTATCTGGATTCTGGCGTTCTTCCAACTGTGTGTGTTTCATTATCTTTTAAAGTCTGCAATTCCTTATCCTGCCCTGTCTCATTAATTGCTGCAATGTGGTTTGTGTTGGTTTTTATTTATAATTTAGATGTACTTTAGGTTTGGACTAAATTTCTTCCCTTTAAAAACTATTCTTAGCAGAGGGTTTTCTCCAGCCGATGATAACTGGACATTGGGGGCCAGGTTGGAGCTATTAAAGGGACTTTACCTACTTTTGTGACTTTGTAGCTTTTGTGCCACGCCCTGGCTCATCACACTTTCTCTTGTCCATGGTTTCCACTAAGTAAGGCTCCAGGGCGTCACCAAACAACTTTTCCCTGGTGCATGGAGCAGATGCCAGCTTCCATTTTCTGCAGGAATCAGACTGCCAATTCTGCAGCCAAAGGAGCCTTCTAGCCACCACTGATGAGACATGGCCTTGGATGCAAATTTGGCTAAATTCAGCATAGCATCCTCCATGAATTCTGCCACTGCAATGATTTTATTAAGGTCTTGATATGACCTAAAATCAGTGGCAGGAAGCTAATCTTGCAGCTGGCTAAGTCATCGCAGAGATGCCCTTGTAAAAAATGAAGCTGTTGTGGAGGCCCAGACTGCCCAAGCCACAGCTTGGTGGTTACGCTTGACTGTTTGTTCTGACCGTTTGTCCTCCACCTTGTTTGTCCTCCACCCCCTCTGGCTCAGTGGGGGTGCCTATTGTTGAGAATGATGCGACCACCGGGGTATCCACAGTTGGAAACAGGAGAGAATTGGCCAAGGAAGGGCCCACGTTATAAAACCATTTGTCATGTGAAGGCCGAGGCTCTGCCACAGGGGAGGCACACTGCTCCTTAACCAAATCCAGGAATAACAAAGGGGATGGAAGTACCTCTGTGTGGACCACTGGCTTAGAGAAAAGAGAGTCACTGTGGTTAGAAGAAGCCACCTGGGGTTCTGGAGCCACCTCCTCAAGACTTAATTGGGCTGTGACCAGGGCCTTATTCTGAAGCAACTTGAACAGAAGTTTAAAAACCGCTACTGAGGGGGGTTGATCAGATCTAGGTCCTTCTTCCTCAGATAAATTGGGAACCCTGATCTCCCACTCCTCCTCCTCTGACATGGAGAAATGACAGTGTTTAGAGGGATTGGTGTAATCCTTGTCATCCTCGCCCCAATCAGATTGGGTAGATGGGTAACTGAATTGACGATGTCTGGGAAAACCTCTCTGAGCTGGGGGGACTGCTTGGGAGTAGCCAGGGACCAAAGATTGTCCAATCCCTAAAGGGCAAAGGAATTGCTGAAAGCCCTCAGCTAGGCCTTGCCTGATGGCCACAAAGACTATGTCTCTGATATCATCAGGTCTGCCCCCTGCGAGATCCACTGGACACAGGCCTGCAGCAGTGGGGGTGTAATTAGCCTAAGGCCTCCCTGAACCAACTGACCTGTTGGGAAAGAGGGACCTGAGCCCTAGGCAGCCTGACTGAAGTTGAGTCCAGACCTACTTAAATCCTGGGATAAAACTTCCTCTGACACCCTGTCTGGAGATCAAGCTAAAAAATGGCTAGCAGAGCTGGATTCAGCCTCCCCCTCCCTAGCCGTGACCTCTGGGCAAACCTGAACTTCCCCAGACTGAGAAGCCTGTTAAATCTGGTTCCTCATTGCTCCAGTGTCTTGGCAAACTTGGTTTTTCCAAAGCAGCGTGCTTTCTCTTCTCAGCCCCGAGTTCTGATTTGGAAGTCTGTTTGGGAGCCTTGGCCCTGATCTTTGCTGCAGCTTCCCTTTTTGCTGAATGGCCCCTTTGTCTTCTTCTTTTCCTCCCTGGGGCTTGAGAATCCTGGGCTTCTTCCAGGCCAGAGGGGACTGACTGGGCCAATCCGCTTTCCATCCTTGAAACAGGACAAACACCAGGGGTGCTGGGAGCTTACCCTGTAAGAGTGCTGCCTGTTGTGAGGGCCAGGTGAGCTGTGTTAGCTGTGAGGCCCTGGTAATGGTTGCTTCCCCAAACAAAATGGCTGCCTGCCACGCCACCTGCCATGTGTGTTAGCCCTGGGACAGCCTGGTCTGCTCACTTGTTCCTTAGGCTCTACCAGGTCCCGAGCAATCAATCAAGTGAAGAAACAGTTGTGAAGCAGAAAAGGGGAGCTCTGAAGATCAACTGTGAAGCGGTCTGGAGCATGCTGAGAAGCCGCCGCTCGTAGCGGTTGAGAAACTGCGTGGGTGGGAGGCTCAACCGAACACTCCCCGAGGTCGCAGTTTCTCCAACGGGCAGCACTGATTCCTCAAAGCTGCCAGAGAGCGGATCCCCACTCTCCTTGGAGCACAGCTCCACCAGATTCCCAAGAGTTGTGTAGAAGCCTTTCTTTCTGTTTTCAGGCTTTTGGAGAGATTGCAGTAGCTGTAGGAAAACTAACACGCTTTAAACTCTTTTACAAGCTCTCTAGACACCAAGCTGAGTCAAAAGCTGGGGAGCCAGCTAGGGACTGGCTTTTTATATAGTGGCAGACTCAGCTCTATGACCTCAGAGGGAAGAGTCATACCCATCCTGGACTCTCGTCGCAGCGTGGATGAGAAAGAATAGTTGGTAATGTTATCTGATTCTTTATCTCTGCATTACAATCTGGGTGTCTTAGTTTACAACCAAATCTTATTTACATTATTGTTTACTGAAATACCAGTACTAACCTTTTGTGATGGCTGTTTTTTGGAAGGGAGTGCAACCTCTAGTTAGTGTGAGTTTATACTGGTACAAATAAATGTGTATAAGAATGTGTAAGTACCTCACTCCCATTTACTGGGAGAAACATTAATTTGGATATGCTTACAATATTTTTCTGCCTCATTCTTTTCGCAAGGATGGTTAGAAGGAAGACTATTTTAAAATTTTACTTCTCAGTATATTTCAACTGGCTGTTTAAAGTACAGGCATAATTGGAGAAAAGTTCAGTCAAGCTGAACTTTCAAAATAGACTTAGACTCTATTTCAAAATAGACTCTTAGACTCTATTTCAAAATAGACTTGGGGGGGGGGCGCTTCTGAGGATCTCTAACTAAGTGAGCTACTTGTTTTGAAGTCCCACAGTTCCCAGTAATTGGCAATGCTTCCTGGAACTAATCCAAAATAAGGCACAAATGTCCTTTTCCCTGCCAGTTAAGTTACATCACTATTCCAGAATTATTAAACCTGCCTAGTAGAAAATTACACCAGATAGGTCTCAAGCTTCAAATACAGTTTAACCAATCTCATTACACGAACACTGACAGAGATTAGATTCTGTGGATTAAGCAAAGTTGGATCAAACAAAAATCTTACCACACAAACTCTCTGCCACGCAACAGGATTACCCACATATTAAGTAATGAAAGCTACATCACTGCTGTTGGCCCCAGAGAAGAAACAGATCAGAAATGAGCAGTCTACTTTCATTTAAAAGGAAAAAAAAAGTTGCTCAAACTGAAGAAGTTCCTCAGCTAAGCAGCAAAATATTTCAAACCAACAAGAAATCCAGTTGCCTCAACTTCCAGGCTAGACTTAGAGTCTCTTTCAAGAGTTGACCATCAGCAATCTCTCTTTATTATATATATAAAAATGACCACTGCTTCATTTTTATTTAGAAAGTAAATAGATCAAGAAAAATCAAACTAAGCAATTGATGATTAGTCTCACAGATCATTTTCTGCTATATTCAGTCCTTTACTTACAACTGAGCCCAAGACAGTTAAGTGAGTTGTGCCCCATTTTATGACCTTTTTTCTCTAGTTGTTTAGTGAATCACTGCAATTCTAAAGCAAATGAGAATATATACACTAGTATAGTTAACCAGGATAGGATTCGTAATGGAGGATGATTAGTCTTTTCAAAGTGTTTTAAAAAACGAACAATAGTGTATGAGAAACTTGCATAGATTGTAGAAGGACAGCAAGAGACACCCAAACATATGACATGGGAACTGCTAATTCAATAGGGTTCTTTCAGTAGTCGGAGTTTCCCACCCCCCTTCCGTTCCACCATGTTTGATTCCCAGAGCCTGCCTGCATAATAAATAAATTAATCCAAGGTCATGAGCTAGTTTTGTGCCCTAGGCAGGATTTGGTTCTGGTCTGATTTATTTATAATTTTTACTTATTTACTTTCTATCCTGACTTTATTATTTTTTATAACTAACATGAGGCTATGAATATATCCAATACCACTTCCTCCTCCTCTTTTCCCCACCTGTGAGGTGGATTGGACTGAGAGGATCGGTCCAAAATCACCCAGCTGACTTTCATGGCTAAGGCGGGACATCGTTTCCTGGTTTCTACCCTGATGCTTTAACCACTAGACCAAACTAATTCTCCAGTAAAGTGTACAAACAAGCAAAGTCTCAACACAGCATGTACCCAATAGGACTAACTCCCGTAAGCCCAAACCAATATGATCAATATCAAGTATTCATAATGCAAAATGGGAACTGAGGGAAGAAAATATATAGAAGGGTAGTACATTGGACTTCATGATTGACAATTGTTAAAAGCCATGATCTAGACCATATTATTATAAAATTTCAAAGTAGATCTCCTAATATGGAATTTAGCTTCCTAATCCACTGAATAACTTACTTTTAGCTAGTTTTTTTTTTTTAAGTTGGATTCATACAACATGTACTGCCTGAACATAGTTGGTAAATTTGTAACTCATTACATGAACCAAGGATCACTGAAAACCTATAAGCATATAATTAATACAGTAGTCAAAATACCTCTTACTCGACAAAACAGGTCTAGATTTTGCTCACTCTCACCCTTCCCCCCACGTTAATGAATTAATTTCAATCTATTGGTATGCTCCATTTTTAAGCAGCAGCTTAATTATCATCTGATTCTAAATAATCTGATAAAAGAGTTGGTTAACACTAGTCTTTTTCATACTGTTTTTATATGTAAGATGACTAACAAAGAAGAAATATTAAAACATGAAAAACAAAACATTTTGGCTTTATTATCTTTAGCTACCTTGAAACAGGCTTTCATGGAAAAAATGTCCATTGAAAAATTTGAGGGGCACAAATCTTTGCATTAATTATAGATGAGACATATGCAGTACTAATTTCCAGATTAAGGCTTTCTACAATTGAAGCATCCAGTCTAAATAGCTAGATCATTTATTTGCAATGTTGCTAAATTGTTGCATTTGTAGTGCAATGCATAATGAATTATTAGGACTGATGATGTTACCTGATTTGGGTAATGAAATGTCTGCAAGAAAACAACCAAGCTTAGAAGAGTACCAAGAACCACGCAATGAATAATCTGCTAAAACTTTGATAATTCTGGAGTTAAATGTTTACAACAGGCTACTATATACTTTTTGTCAAACTGCAGATTTACGATTCTTAAAATACACTATACATTCTACCCTGGCAATTACCTTCAATAATTCAATTCCATAACAGGGCCTGAAGGGTATGTGTGTGTGTGTGTGTTTTTTAAAGATTCAGTCTGTCAGTCCTAGTACTCCTTAATATAGCTGTTTCTTTGAGATAATATACAGGTCATATAGTTCTTATTCACAATATGTACTACCAGAGATGATTTCTCATGTCAAATCAAGAGACTGGACCAAGTCTATGTGTATATATTTAGCCATGCAAGAACAGTAAAGCATTTCTATAGAGGAGCCCAACAGATTTCTTATTTTCATATTCTGTTGCAGCTTACCCATGGTCCAATTACTGTCCTGAAGCTTAAACAACAACAAAACACAATACTGTTTTTAATATTATAAAAGTTTTATTTATCTATCACACATAACTCTTTAATTTTATCAATTAAAGTAAGAGTTTATGTGAAATCTGTACATAGTCTGCAGAAAGAATAATTGTTTAGGAATTTGAGTGAAAAAAGTTTATACCTATTTAGAAATGTTTTTATAGGATTAATTTCAATTATACAATGTCAAATACATGCTTGTTGATTAATTCATTAAGCACAATGTTAAGTCAGTCTGTGCACACAATATTTGTTTCTGTTCTATTAAACTGTACCCATCTTCATATTTTCATCGTTTTTCTGAGAATACTTTATCATGCTTTTTGCTACAGTGCAGAACTACACTGTACAATTGTGTTCAGAACTACAATTTATCAACAAAACTGCCTGAGAACTAACAAGAAATCAGTAGATATTAAATGGTTTATTTAAAAATGATTAATTTCAAAACTATATATGAAACATAAAAGTTAAGATTATATACCCCTGCTATTTATTAGAGCATCAATGACACCATTAAATGCCTTCTGCAACACTTTGGAACAATTTATAAGTTAATGTTTCAAGATCTGTAAATTTGCTGTGTTATGAAAATCTATTTTCATGCTGACCCATCATGAAATTCTATTTTCATACTGACCCATCATACATGGTGCCAAGGACAGCAATTGTGAAATGGAAGCAAGTATGTTACAAAAGCAAAAGCCAATGGCAGATGCGATTTTATGCAAGTGATAACATTTTGGAATTCATAAATCTTCAATAAACTTACCATTTTGCTAAATCCTATATTAGTATATTATGTTTTAAGGAAGAGTTAAGCAAGTAAATTTAGTTTTTTAATGTCTCGGTAAGAATAGTTCCTCATAGTAGCAGAGCAGTAACTCAAAAATTGTCTGTACTGCTTTTTCAGAGGAAAATTTATTTATTTGATTTGTCAATCGCTTACAAAATAATAGATATAAGTATAAGCATGAGTAAAAATATAGGAAATAGGTACAAATAAATGGGGACAATGCATTATACTAGACTAGACCAACAGAATCAAATATATTTATCACTATTACATAACATAAGGTCAGTTTCATATATTATTAAAATAGATATGTATTGTTGCCTAAGTTAAAAGGGTGCAATTCTGAAAACACTGTATGTAAAACACTTACATATTTACAATTATTTCAATGTAAAATACAGCTTTACAATATCAAGTGACCTTCCACAATCCCTCAAATAATAGCGTGAAACTATCTCAGCTATCTTCATGACCAGCAATCTTGAAATGTGAATAACATATTTAGGAGAGATGTATATGGAGATTACCAATCACTGAGGTCCAAAGGTGCTTTTCCAAAAGGCAACCAGACTTTCCTGGTTTTTTTCCTTCAAACCATTTCGCTTCTCAACCCAAAAAGCTTCAAGGCTAGAACTGAAGAAACCTTTTGGATGAGAAGTGAAACCTTTTCAAAGAAAAAAACAAGAAATTCCAGTGCCTTTTGGAAAAGCACCTTTTGGATATTTGGGACAGACAGCTGAGAGAAAAGTTACTGCCAAAGTGGGAATGGTCTCTTCCAAAATATTGAAGAGATGCAACATCTTAGAAAAGACTAAATTTGATGTAGCTTCACTCTTCAGGGTAACTTTAAGAAGAAGAAAAAGGTGCAATTCCCATACTCTGCAAATATAGTGAGAATTTGCAGGTCTGGAAATGATTTCAAACTGTGCAAAGACTCCTTTGAAAGGACCCTGGGTTGTTATATGCGATTCATGGACTTCATTGTTTCCCGAGAGAAAGATCTAGCTAATAAGCTCCAATCATATTCTCGGGACGTTCTAAGAAAATGTCAGGGAAAGTAAAATATAGTTTTCTTCAACATAAGTTCAGCTCTGGTGATTTTATTGTTGTGAAATTTAAAATCAAAATTGCTGGTGGTCTATCAATTAGGCCCAACCCTACCTAATTTTCAATGTCAATGAAGGTTGACTGGTGTGATATTACAAAAGTTCAGATTCCCGACATAATCTCAGACCACTTTTGATCCCTGCAACACAATACTGCGGTTGATTCAAAAGCTTTCTATCCAAACTTTCACTAGCAACAAAGGGAAATCCAAGGCATTCTATTTCCCCCTTAGCTCCCCAAACCACCTCAGAACTGGCTACTGCAGTCTATCCTATGCAGCTATATTTAGGATTATTTCATGAGCAGCTGATTAGCTTCCAAGCTCTAAGACAAATTAAAAGTGCTAGTGATCACCTAGAAAGCTCTATATATGCCACCTATATGTCTATATGTTTGAGAGAGAGAGAGAAAAAAAGGGGAGGAAATACCTTGCTAAGCATGATTCTTCCATCCAGTTCAAACATCAAGAAAGGATAAGACATTCTTAAATTACATACTGACATGTACTGTCCTTATACACATGCCTGGCTCCAACACTCCTTTCATTCTGGAAGGTCCTTAAAATTGTTTTATTTCAGCAAACTTATGGGCAGCCATCTGAGTGGAATATTGTTAATTATTTAAAAATTAATGTTATTATGGAGTGGGTTATTTTGTCTTCCCTCCTTTTGATGGGGGTGGTTTACAATTATTGCAAAATAAATAAATGACTAACAATCTTTCCTAAATTTTACTGAGAGATAACATTGCTTATGATCTTTCAAACTGAAACAAAGATGTCAGTGTTCAATGTTTCTGTAACTGTCAAACTATGTCACAAGATTTTATTAGATAGAATATAAATGCCATGTTTTTCTTATATGTCTAATATTGAACGACATCCAGTCCTGGTGAACATTTTACAGTCCACATATTGCAGTTAATGTCTATTTTATCTTTGCAAAATAATAGGAACCACAAATTAAATAATTTAATCTTCAATTAATCTATGAAATTCTTGAGAAATTTATCTATAAACATATTAGGAAACATAGAACAGGAATTAAACTGTACTAAATATTACTAATATGGTATTATTTATAAATTATTTGTGCTTGGAAGGAGAGTGGATCAATAAAGGATTTTGATATTGCAAATTTTCTTTTCCCCATTTTTCTACACATTGAATATAGATTTCCACATCCTTTATAAAGTTCTTTTTAATATTATAATTTGTACCCAATTAAGAAGTTTTAATTCATCAATCCCTAAATACACAGAAAAGAAATACTAAGGAGAAATACTGTTCGTTCTCAATCTCCCTCCTCAAAAAATAATTACTGGGTGAGAAAATTGAAAACAAAGTTTAGCCAGTAAAAAAATAGGTTTCAGCCAGCAGCTAGCAAAATCAAACAAAGCAGGTGTTACTGGGAGGGAGCTACTGATGTCAAGCATGTCTCAGAATTACATGAAACATCAAGAAAATAAGAGTCAGCTAGTTTCTTGATAGCACAATCCTATACATGCATTGCCAGTTAGATTGTATAAACCTCATAAAATCTGTAGCTGCCAACAAAGCTTATCTGGACCATACACAATTTCTTAAAGCCATCTATCTTTGGGGTTGATTTGATGAGAGTGCAAACTTTTGTCTGGAAGGAGGGCAGTTCTATTCTATTCCAGACTTGCCCACGGGGCTCTCTGCATCTTTGCATCTCACGGATAGTACCTCAAAAGGCCTACAAAGATGAAACTCTCTTCATTTGCAGGGCTTCCTCCAAATCGAAGTCAACAGGAGTTCTGAGCAGAGGTCACGATTGCGATGTGAAAGCACGTCCAAAAATACCTAGAGACCCCCACCTGCAAAACCCCCACCAGGCCCCACAAGCGAAAGTGGCGGTTACGTCCCTGGTCTTTTAAAGCCAGGCCTCCCCAAATTGAGCTCATCAAGCCTTCTGTGAAATTTGAGTTTATCTACCGAAAACCCCAAATAATCCAATACTACTTGAACTAACCAGTACTACGAATGTTAACAAAAAAAAAAAACCAACAACCCGACCACGATCCCTTGGACAGTGCCATCGATCCTTGAGGGGAAAATACTTAAAAGCCAATTTTAAACCCCCCCCCCCCCCCTTTAAAATCTTTATTTAAACGTTTCCCCGATTCCACCACCCCACCCCGCTTCCAGTGGTGTGAGGAGAAAAACGTGAGTCCCAAATCCCCACCCACCACCGGCCCAAAAAATGGGGTTGAGGAAAAAAAAAAACTAGGCCGGAGCCTACGACGGTCCGCTGGGGCGAGGCGGGGCCTCCCTCCGCGCTCACCTCCCCGCCAGGCCTGGAAAGCCGCCCTTCTCGTCCCATCCAGGAGAAGCGAGGCCGAGAGCGCTCCTCCACCTCACTCGCCCGGGCCTCTCTGAGGACGAGGACGACGACGACTGAGGTGGCGCCGCCGTCACGTCACGAAGCCCCTTTGACGTTAAGCGATTGTGGGGTCACCGCCGGGGAGCGCAGAAAGGCCGCTTCCCGTCAGCCCCGCAGGAACGAGGGAACGGGTGAGTCGCCCCTTCTTCCGTTTTCCAAGAAGGCCCCGACGCCCCGGGCTCGCCCGCGTGCCTCACTCACCGGAGGAGGGAAATGGGCCACAAAGAGACGCTGAGGGGAGAATCGGGGGTCGCTGCCTCTCCTCGGCCTTGCCGCCTCAACTGAGAGCGGCGGCTAACGCCGCCATTTCCTCCTCCTCTCCTCCTCCTCGGGGCTCGCTCTCGGCAGCGTCGGGCGGGGAAACTTGTTGCTCCGCCTTCGCTGAGGTGACTGCTGAACCCGTCGCCAAAATGGCCGCCGTCCGATGAGGCGGCCAGCGCTCGCAGACGCCGCCGAAAAAGGCGGCCGCTCTCTTCCGCAAACACACTGGCACTTGGGAGGACTGGCTCGCCGCGAACCATAGAGACACACTTCTTTCTTTTGGGGAAAAGGGAAAGCGCGGCCGAGATGACGGAAAAAAAAGAACGCGTGCTCCGCCGAGGGGCCCCTTGTGGTTGGAGAAGGAAGCGCTTCCCGGCTCTTAGCTGCGCACTGTAAGAAGAGACGTGTGCCTGAATCCGCAAATCAAATCCTTCCCCTAAATCTAAAACATAAAAACTCTGCAGATTCTCAGTCATCAGACTTGAAATATGCCACCAGACTTGAAATTTTAGACCTAGACAACCTAGAACTAAGCCGATTCGGTTCGATCTAAGTATAGTACATAAAATTATATATTGCAATGTCCCTACCTATCAATGAATACTTCAGCTTCAACCAAAACAACACAAGAGCACAAAATAGATACAAACTAAAGATAAACCGCACCAAACTTGATAGCAGGAAATACGACTTCAGCAACAGAGTGGTCAATGTCTGGAATACTCTACCTGACTCTGTGGTTTCTTCCTCAACCCCCAAAAACTTTAACCTTAGACTCTACTATTGACCTCACCCATTTCCTAAGAGGTCTGTAGGGGGGCGTGCATAAGCGCACCAAAACATGCCTACCGTCTCTCTCCTATTGTTTCTTTTCTTATTCGTCTCCATTTCATGTGTTCATAACAATGTTTATACTTATACCTGTTGTCTAATAATTGTTTGACAAATAAATGGTTGTCCGAAAAGTGCTTTTTTCTTTTCTTTTTTCCAAAAGGCAACTGGACTTTCTTGTTTTTCTTTGAAGACATTTCGCTTCTCATCCAAGAAGCTTCTTCAGCTCGAAGTTGGGATGAGAAGCGAAACGTCTTCAAAGAAAAACAAGAAAGTCCAGTTGCCTCTGGGTGCAGAGGATGGGGGGAGAAGCACCTTTGGGATAAAACTATATGCTTTGTATCTAAATGCAAGTCAGTATCTCAGGCGATCAAGGCCTGCTCCTTATGTCTTTGTAAAAATGTAAATGTAAAAATGCCTCCTCGCAAGGGAAGAGAATGTGGAAGATGTTGCAACAGAGTCTGTGGAGGTAGTCATTGAGTTACAATCACCATTGCGCCCAAAATTTAGATTGCTCAGTGACACATTTGTTTAGTGGGTTTTGCCCATTTTATGACTTTCCTTGGCACATTCCTTGTTAAATGAAACATTGCGTTGGTTAAATTAGTAGCATGGTCATTAAGTTAATCTGGATTTCCCCATTGACTTTGCTTGTCAGAGTTTTGCAGAGGTGAAACTCACGTGAGCAGCCTTTGTGAAACTCTTGACAAGCAAACTCAATGGAGAAATCCAGATTGACTTAACGACCATGCTACTAATTTAACAAATGCAACCATCATAATGAACCAATTGCCAAGTGTCTGAATTTTGATCATGAGACCATGATGCTGCTGCAATGGTCGCAAGTGTGAGAAACAGTCGTAAAGTTACTTTTTTCAGTAACTTTGAACGCTCGCTGAATGTAATTGCTGTTAAGTTGAGGACTTCCTGTATTTATCTGTGCCTTTCAACATTTCCAAAGGAAAAATTGCCATCTGTAAGGCTGAAGCCCACAAAATATAAAAGGGATTAAGGTCAGACAAATTATCAAAACATCTGGTCAATACTCTGAATATCCAAGGCTGAGAAATGGGCAGCAAAATATACTTTTTATCACGTCAGGGCTGGAGAATCAATCAATCAGGTTGTCAACCCTGAAGTTGGCCTGACCGAAGCCATTTTGTCCGCTTCAGTGTTGTCACACTGGAGCTGAGGGTCCGGGAGGGGGGGGGTATTTGAGATACAGGGGACTTTGTAGCCAAAACAAAATACTTTCTCTAGAGAACCAAGGACATTCTCACACCTAGGCAGAGGAAGGCAGAATGAAGTCAACAGGCAAACAGACAGCGACGTGATTGGACCATGTGACTGACTGTTTTGAGAAAGTAGAAAATCTTTTACTTTTAATAACATGAAAACCACGGGAGTTTTCAGAGTTGGTTTTCGCCAGATATGTGCCAATATGGTATTTCCAATAAAAGGAATCTTTGAGGGATTTGAGTTGCCTCAGAGTCTTGGTTGCTATGGATTTATTACTTGGAACCCTCACACAGGGTTTAACATTCTGTAGCTTGATTCTTGACTTTGCAATAACTGACCTTTTTTCTTTGAAGAGTTTCTGAAACTAAGCCAAAGCAACACCTGAACTCACTAGCATGTCTTTGCATTCAGAGAGAGAGAGAGAGAGAGAGAGAGAGAGAGAGAGAGAGAGAGAGATTTAGTGCAGGGTGGAACTCAATGAAAGACAGAAATTTATATTAGTTTCTAACATTTTGGAGTACTTTCTGCACACGGTTTATTGGATTTAATATAGGTAGCCCTCGAGTTATGACCACAATTGAGCCCAACATTTAGGTCACTCATTGATTAAGTGAGTTCATTGCCCCATTTTACAACTTTTCTTGCCACGATTGTTATTGCATTTCTTAAGCTGGTAACACGGTTGTTAAGTGAATCTGTGCTTTCCCATTGACTTAGCTTGTCAGGTCGCAAAAGGGGATCACATGACCCCAGGACACTGCAACCATCATAAATATGAACCAGTTGCCCAAGCATTGAATTTTGATCATGTGACAAACACCCCAAAGATGCTGCAACGGTCATAAGTGTGAAAAACGGTCAGAAGTCCCTTTTTTCAGCGCTGTTGTAACTTTGAATGGTCATTTAAATGAACTATTGTAAATTGAGGACTATCCATAGAGGCAATCCTTAATTGGGACCCAGAATTTCTGTTGTTATGCAAGATGGTTGTTAAGTTGCACCTAATATTATGGCCTTTTTTGCCATGATGATTAACTGAACCAATGCAGCTTTTAAGTGAATCACTGCAGTTGCCACAGTCAGGAGACTGCAAGATCTGACCTTCACTGGGTGACTCTGGGATGGGAGTTTGAGAGTCACACAGTGAAAAAAGGTTGAAACTACATGGAGATTCCTCTCCTCCTCTTTAAAAAAGAAATTCAATAAACAGCAGTTAAAAAAAAACCAGACCGCCTCAGAATTAGCTCTGAATGTTAGATTTTTTCTTAATATGAAGGGGAAATCAAAATATGTCACTAAATTCCTTCTAATAAGAATGATCTTCTATATTGCCATTACAGGAGGAATCCAAGCCACATGGACTTAGAAGTAGGCTGATTAATAGTCATCAACAAATCCATTCGGTGTTAAAGATCATTTAATATAGGTTTCTGATTTGGGAAGGAATGGTATACTAAATAATTCTGCTTATATTCTCAGCCTACTGTTGAAGATGCTTTAACAATACTGATAAAAGCAGAGATTCAGTACTATCTGGGGTGTGTCAAATTTTTCAATTTCCAAACATTAGGAGTGACATGCCTTGGGAACTGTAAAGATATCTTAGTTGCTTTAATATAATGTACATAACTTAAATCCATAAATATTACTTTTTAACATTTGCTTTGTTTCATTTGATTCTGGCAACCATCTTAGTCATATTATTTTCTAACATTTTAAATTCAATGAGCATTTTTCATTCTGTTAGTTAAAAAGATGTTACAAATAGCTCTTGTGGGAGGTATACCCAAAAAGGACAGTGCCAGAAACCTCACAGCACCAGAAACCTCAGAAATCAGTGGCAAGAAAACTCAAGTCAGGCTTTTCCCCTTTAAGAAAACCAAGAATCACCAGCTGAAGGAAAAAACTCAGAGTAGCCTGTTAAAGGCTGTTACAAAGGTAACAAAAGCTGATCACAGAAATACTTAAGTAGAGCCATTAAGATAAGGGGAATTAGCCTAAAAATAAACTCTCCAAGATAGGCCGAAACTCCCTTTTTCCTGCCCCCTGGCAAGCATCAGGGGAGGAAGGAAAAACTCAGAGCAGTCACTAACCAGGACAAAGCCATCAAGCCATAATAGAAAATTAGCACCCACCTCCCTCCTAGAAGAATGAAATATTATACGAAATATTAAAAAGAAAGAATATTATACCTCCCTGGATGAGAAAAGGAAAAACATGCTCTTGGAAAGCAGCTCCCATCTTTGTTAATAGTCCCAGAAAAACAGCCATCTTATGTACAAGTCAAAAGACATCTACAACACAAAAGACGTTCAGCTCTAGGGTGATAGAAATTGCCCAAAGCCCCTTCATTATATCACCCAGCAAGACTCAACCAAGACTGGGACTCAAGACAACCTACAAAGTTACCCCTGCATGGCCCCATGGGAGTCTGACAACCAATCAGGATACATTTCTTGCCACAGAAACAGGAAGCAAGTTCAAAGCCTGTTAGGGATAACATTGTTCACCCTAACTGGTTTAGGTGAAATAATAACTATGAATCATAGTTAGTGTATGTTAGAGTGTATACAGCTTTAACTGGGAAATAGCAATTAAAGGAGTGGTTAAGAAAACAATATAAAAGTAGCAAGACTACAGCTTGCTCTCTCTCTCTGGCTTTGATGATCCCTGATTACTGCTTGGAATCAAGACTGCATAGCTCGAACGGGAGAGACAACAAAGGACTGATTTTGTAAGTGAACTGACATAGGATATTCTACATGGACTTTGCTAAATGAATATTCCTGAATGGACTGACTACATGGTAAATGAATATTGGACTGTTATTTGATTATGCCATAAACTTATATTGGAATAAAATATATTCTTGATAGCACAAGCGTATCTGTTATTTTTACTGTATGTTAATAAACATACAAGCTTAGCTCACTCATTTATTTGTGTGCCTATCTGACTAACGCTGCACATTCTGTTTAGCTTGTCCACCTAACCCTGGTTGGGGAACCCAGGCTTAACACTGGTTATGGGCCCAGAGGCTGCAAAGTCAGTTTAAATAGGATACAACAGATTTATGTAAAAAGTGAGAGTTTGTGTTGTTATACATTACAGTAAACAGACAGCTGTGTTTTATTAATTATATTTTTATATCCATATAAGAAAACATGGCACAAGTCAATCAACAAAGTTTGTCCCTTATATCCAAGCTGGATGGAACAAACTATGTATCATGGTCTACAAAATGTAGTCTACTTCTACGAAGTGAAGGTCTGTGGAACATAATTGAAAATCCACCAAACGTAGAAGAATGGGATCCAGAGGATGAGGAAGACAGACTAAAGATAGAAGAATTTAAGCATAAAAATCAACAAGCCATTTGCATAATTGGGTTAACCTTAACTGATCAACAGCTTGTTTATATCCACGGAGAGAAAACGGCTTTTGGGTGTTGGCAGAAGCTGAAGAGAATTTATGTCCGAGATAATGTTGGTGCTCACATAAATCTAACACGGAAGCTTTTCAGGACACATCTCCAAACAAATGGTGATATGCTGAGTCATTTAAAAACTATGCAAAGCATTTTCCAAGAATTACACGAGAAAGAGCTTATATTCTCTGAACAACATCAAGTTTATATAATTCTATCTTCCCTTGATGAAAGTTATGATAACTACGTAACTTCACTTGAAATTTTGCCAAAGCAAAATTTAACATTAACTGATATAACTGGCAGATTGATTGAAGAGGCCAGAAGAAGGCATGAAAGAGATGAATTAAGGAGGGAGCAACCTCAAAAAGAAGATAATAAACCTCCTACTGCATACGCAATTAAAAAGTGCTTTAATTGTGCAGGAAGGGGACATTTGGCAAGATTTTGTAAGAAGGCAAAACGCCAGAACGCTGGCCAGAATACTAAAAATCATCAAAGACTACATAAAAATTTAGAGTTAGCCATGTATACTAACGGAGCTGTAAAAAATAATTTATGGATGGTTGACAGTGGGGCATCCCATTGTATAACAAATGATAACAAAAATTGTCTAAGGGAATAAGTTTGAAATCTTGTAATAAGTATTTGCAATGTAATGCCTGTAATCAAAATAAGAGCAGGGTTACACCGGCTAATAGAGTTGATGGATTTACTACTAAAGAGCCTTTAGAAGTAGTATTTGCTGATTTAATAGGTCCGAAAAAACCAAGTGTAGGAGGAGCTCGCTACATACTAAGTATAATGGACCACTATTCTAGATATGGGTTTTGCTATTTAATGAAGAGCAAAACTGAAACATATCAAAATCTATTTAATTGGTTAAAATTCTCAGAAAGAAAAACTAAAAAGAAATTAGTAACTCTCATCACAGATAATGGTACAGAATTTACAAATAATAAATTTAAAAACAGACTTAGAATGTTAGGTATTCAACATAAAATGTCTGCACCATATAGGCCACAACATAATGCCTTTATAGAGAGAAGAGGCCAAACATTACAATCAATGGCACGAACTATGATGTCTGATTCAGGATTACCTGACAATTTATGGGGAGAAGCAATAATGTGTGGTAATCATATATTAAATAATGTTGTTAATTCAACAACAGGTGAATTACCATTCACACTGTGGCATGGTACAAAACCTGATTTAAGTTACATGCACACATTTGGAGCACCAGCATGGGTGCATATCCCTACACAACTTAGATACAAAGGACAGCATAGAGCTAAAAGATTGATTTTTGTAGGTTACACATCTAATCATCGATCTTATAGATTCTGGGAACCAGGTACAACCAGAGTTTACACCAGTGCTAGTGCAAAATTCCTAGAACATGTAGAATGGAATAGATTAGAGCAAGATTTAAATAATGAAGTATTTATTGAACCCTACAAAAGGCAGAAAGATGAGATTAGCTATAAGAAGAGTCCAATTAAAGAAGAAGTCCACGAAGAGCAAATAGGACCAGAACAAGAGGAAATAGTTGATCAGGAAGAGTTACATGATCAAGAACAATTAGTAGAGGAAAGTCCACCTGTAAGTCCTATAATACCTAGACGTACTACACGTGTAACTAGACCACCTGATAGGTATCAAGCAAGTATAGTTTGCCAAGTAACTAAAGTTCCAACTAGTGTAGATGAACTTAGGATGTATCCTGCTAAGGATCAGGAGAATTGGCAAAAGGCAATGGAAAAAGAACTAAATTCATTAAAGGTAATGAAAGTTTATGAAGATGCCAAATTACCTCCAGGAGAAAAATCCATTGGGTGCAAATGGATATTTAAAGTAAAAACTGGAAATGATGGGACTGCTACCCATAAAGCTAGGTTAGTAGCTCAAGGATTTAATCAAACTGCATCTGATTATGATGAAATTTTTGCACCAAACCTTAAAGCTACATCTTTAAGAGCAGCATTAGTGTGGGCAGCTAAGAAAAACTATGTCATTAACCATTTAGATGTAGAAACTGCTTATCTACATGCACCATTGCAGCACACTATATATTTAAGAAAACCAATTGGTATAAAAGACAATAATGTAAATAGTAATGATTGTTGGAAACTCAAAAAGAGTCTTTACGGGTTGAAACAATCTGGGTTTGAGTGGAACCAAATATATTGTGAAAGAGTTAAACAATATAGGTTTTAAATCTGGATTAGCAGATCCGTGTGTGTTTAAAAGAGAAAATAATGGAACGGTATCATTATTATTATTATTTACTGATGATATTGCTTTAATAACTAAGACTAATAATGAAGCTAATGAGATTATATCATTATTAGCCAAAAAGATAAAAATAAAGCATTTAGGTGAAATTAAAAGGTATCTAGGATTGACAATTAATAAAACAAATAATGGTTTTAAGATATCTCAAGAAGATAAAATTTGCCAATTAATTAAAACTTATAAGATGGAACTTTGTAAACTGGCAAAGACTCCAATGAGTCAGGAAGTTTGCCAAACTAATGATCAAAGTCCCAAATTTGATAAGTCCATATATCAATCTTTGATTGGTAGCTTATCATATATAAGCAATTGGTCAAGGCCAGATATAGCTTATAGTGTAAATCAGCTGGCACGTTTTAATTCGGATCCAAAAGAATGTCATTGGAAATCTTTAAAAAGAATATTGAGATATCTTAAGGGAACAATAAACCATGCATTATATATAGAACCAAAGGGTGATTTGAGTCTTAGTGCTTATGCAGATGCAAGTTTTGCAACTGATATAAACACTAGAAAATCAACATCTGGGATGGCTATATTATTTGGTAAGACACTAATAGGATGGAGGTCAATCAGACAACAGCATATTAGCTTATCCACGATGGAAGCAGAATTTTCATGTCTGTCATTATTATGCACTGACTTAATTTTCTATAAACAGTTATTACTGGACATGGGTATAACTGTAAAAGAATCCATTATGGTGTATGAGGATAACCAAGCAGCTATAAAGTTAGCTACTAGTATTGCTGTAAAAACTAGATCAAAACATACTGACTTAAGATATTTGAATGTAAGAGAATCAGTGAAAAATGGATTAATTAAATTGGTATACTGCATGTCAGAAGAAAACATTGCAGACCAATTTACAAAAGCTCAAGGAGCAACTAAGTTTAAAGAAAGTTGCGAAAAATATTTTCTAAAGATGTAAATGATTCATAGTTATTATGTAACCTAAAAGAGGAGAATGTTAGGGATAACATTGTTCACCCTAACTGGTTTAGGTGAAATAATAACTATGAATCATAGTTAGTGTATGTTAGAGTGTATACAGCTTTAACTGTGAAATAGCAATTAAAGGAGTGGTTAAGAAAACCATATAAAAGTAGCAAGTCTACAGCTTGCTCTCTCTCTCTGGCTTTGATGATCCCTGATTTCTGCTTGGAATCAAGACTGCATTGTTCGAACGGGAGAGACAACAAAGGACTGATTTTGTAAGTGAACTGACATAGGATATTCTACATGGACTTTGCTAACTGAATATCCCTGAATGGACTGACTACATGGTAAATGAATATTGGACTGTTTTTGACTATGCCATAAACTTATACTGGAATAAAATATATTCTTGATAGCACAAGCGTATCTGTTAATTTTACTGTATGTTAATAAACATACAAGCTTAGCTCACTCATTTATCTGTGTGCCTATCTGACTAATGCTGCACATTCTGTTTAGCTTGTCTACCTAACCCTGGTTGGGGAACCCAGGCTTAACAAAGCCCAACAGAGGGTATAAATCTCTCTCCGTCTCTCACTCATGTGCTCCATTTTGCCCAGGACTTCAAACCCCATGTGGTCCAGTCCACCATTAAACCATCCTCCCAAGCAGTCTCCATGTTTCCAGTGTCTTTTTTCCCACTTTTCCCACCGAACCCAGATGGACATTACAGTTTTCAAGCACCAGATACAAGTTATCCTTGATTTAGAACCACAGTTGCACCCCAAATTTCTGTTGCTAAGTGAGACATTTGTTAAGTGAGTTTTGCCCCATTTTATGACCTTACTTGCCACAGTTGTTAAGTGAATCATCGCAGTTGTTACGTTATTAACACAGTTATAAAGTGAATCTGGCTCCCTCATTACTTCACAAAAGGGGATCACATGACCCTGGGACATTGTGTTGGAAGAATTATCCTTCTGGGTTCAGTTCCAAGTGGGGGAAAAAGACACTGAAAACATGGAGGCTGTTTGGAAGGTTTAATGGTGGACAGAACCACATGGCCTGGCGCTCTAAAGTGAAAAGGATGGATGATCACATGCTTCAAGGTGAAGGAGGAGATCAAGAAAGGGCTGAGGTGCTAAAAACTTCCGGTTTGCAGGGCTTCGGTGGCAGGCAGGAATCCGCAATCATGCGCGGTTTCTGCCTGGACTTGCCGCTGGAGCACCCCGAGCCAATTGGCTTCAGGGCTAAGCCACCCCGTAGAGGTGGTAAAGAGGGAGGAGACTCCAGCAGGGTCGAGGAAAGCCGCATCTTTCCTCCTCAGCTGGCTAAACTCCCTTTCCCGAAGGCGGTAAGAGCGGCGGTCAGAAATGGCCACCTCAAAGAAGCACTCATCTGGAAAAGAAAGTGCAGGAGGAAGTTAAGAAGTGAAAGTTTTGGCTGACCAGGATAAGAAGCAACAACTGAGGCATCCTGGAATTCGAACTGTATAAAAGATACATTGCTCCCAAAGAAGATTCGGAAGCTGCGAATGAAAGTGAAAAGGGAAAGGTTTTTTTTTTTCACTCTTCTTCCTTACGTTGACAGCGAAGAGAGATGAATGAGAAATCAGAAAAACCCGCTTTGGCACCAAAAGGTAATTAAACTGGAAAATTAAAAGTCAAGGGGACAATAAAGATTTCTGAACACTTTAAAAAAATTTTTTTTGCTGTAAATGGGAAGGGAGGGGAAAAGAATAAGAGCAGGATTTGGCAGGAGGAGGCTGCTTGGAATTTAAAAGAATCTAAAGTTAAATCATAACAAGACTTCTAAAAGATACATCTTAACTGGAACTTTCCAATTAAATAGTAACCCCAGAAAGAGAAAGTGAAAGAAGAAAATGTTCAACGAAAGAGTTTGTGTCTATTTGGATTGTTTGGTGACTTTGGGACTTCTGGAAATTACATTTGAGTTCAAAAACAATTAGGTGGTTGTTTAAAAATTTTTTCTTTACAATGGCATCACTTGTGGATGAACTGAAAATGGAATTTAAAACATATAAAGAAGAGGAATAAGAAGGGAAGGGCTCTCCTGGCTCCTTTTTTCACTTCTTAGAAATGGCGATTGGTACCTACAAGAAACTACAAGAAAAGACTGCGCAACAAGAAGACTGGAACAAAGAAGAAGCCATCTTTAATGAACAAGTAACTTTATCTGGGGAAGAAAGGGGAAAGAGGGAAAAAAGAATGGAGAATTTAAGACCTAAAAAAACAACCAAAAAAGAGAAAAATAAGGTGAAAAGTGGATATAATGTCAGAAAGCAACAGAAAAGGGGAACACAGAAGAGGGAAATGGAGGTGGAGAGACAAGGGGGTAAAGAGAAAAGAGTGAAGAAGGAAGGAAGGAAGGAAGGAAGGAAGGAAGGAAGGAAGGAAGGAAGGAAGGAAGGAAGGAAGGAAGGGAAAAGAAGCTACAAAGGTTTGCAGCAAGATGTAAAGAAAGAGGACTTATTCAGAGATAATGGGTAAAAATTTAACTGAAAAAAAGATTCTGCAAAGGTACATAAGATTGTATTGCTATACTTGTATTAGAAATAATGTTAGAAAATTGGAACAACATATGATTAAAAAGTGGGATAAAATACTTAGTGTAATTTAGTGAAACGTTTTTGAACAAAATAAATGAAATTAAATAAATGAGAGAATTGAATTGGGAAGGAATGGGAACACTTTAATTACACAATGTTTTAAAATATAAGTGAAATGGGGGAGAAGTAACTACGCAAAATTTGTAAGGGTTCCCCTTGAAGTATGATACCTATTTGAAAAGTAATGTATAAAATGTTTAAGATTTAAATGAATATTAATTTTAATGATAGAATTGAATTGGTATGGGTTGTTGTTTTAATTATATATTTATAATCTCTTCTTTTTTAAAATATTGGATGTAGCTTTAGAATGTACTAAGCAGAATCCAAATGAAAGTTATGTATTACATTAAGTGTTATAAATTTAGGGGAAAGATATAAAGGCGTCATACTCCAATCAGTGATTACAGGAGAAATTTTGTTTTAATGAGAAAAGATAATAGACAACTGAAACAGGACAGACAAAGGATATAAGTATAATGATCTAAATTGAGATGAAATAAATAAAATAGAATTAAGAGGGTTAAAAGAGGGGAGAAGCTATATAGAAAATGTAGAACGGTAATAAGATATGGAACGGTATATAAAAATGAGCATGAACTTGAATTGGTGTCTGAACAAAGAGATGTAACCTGGGATCAGGCTGCTTTCAAAAAAGATGTTTTATGTTTTTCATGTTCTGTGTTTTGTTTGTTTATGTTTGTTTTTAAAAAATCAATAAAATTATTGAGGAAAAAAAAAAAGAGCTGAGGTGCTGACAGTGCCTGGGTTTTATAACCTTTGTTGGGATTTGAATTGGGAGTTTGTATTCTGATTGGTTGTCAGACTCCCATGAGGCCATGCAGGGGCAACTCTGTAGGCTGTCCTGAGTTCCAGGCTTGGTTGAGCCTTGCTGGATAATGATGCACTGAAAGGGCTTTGGGCAATAGTTTTACCTTGAGATCTTCGTTATGTAAAGTATTCTGGCCCAGGCCTTAATGGCCCACCCATTAGCAAAGGTGGGGGTGAGCTTCTACTTCTGAGATGAGTTTCTGCTTCTGAGTTTCTACTCTTTTTAGGGGAAATATTCTGCCTTTTTAATATTTCCTAGGCTATTTGAATTTTCTAGGAGAGGGGTGGATGCTAACTTCCTACAACTGCAACCATCATAAATATGAGCCAGTTACCAACTGTCTGAGTTTTGATCACATGACCATGGGGATGGCTGCAGTGGTTCTAAGTGTGAGAAATAGTCATAAATCACTTTTTTCAGTGATGTAATTTTGAATAGTCATTAAATGAACTGTAGCAAGTCAAGGACTACCTGTATTTCTTTGCTATAATTCTGTTTTCTGCCACATGTGACAAAGAGTACTATGATTACTATTCATAGTTGTCGTCTCCTTTGATAATTTTGGGATGAGAGAGATGGGTTTTATTTGTTTAGACACTACAATGCTGGTTTGCCCAATACTGTTAAAAGTCAACAAAAAACATTAAACATCACTGATCAACTTGGAATACATCTTATGGATTATGAAATGAATTTGTTGTGTCTTTCCCACTCCTTTCAAATCATTCAAATTCAAATCATCAAAGGTCAGCAACCCAGACTAAATAAAACTTACTAAATAAAACTACAAACTAGAGCTACAAACTGGAACATGCAAAATAAACATTGTCTAGCTTCTCTTCAGATCCTATAAACCAGATCAGGAAACCCGGAGATTGTGAGTTCTAGTTCCACCTTACGCACAAAACCAGCAGCTGGGGTAACCTTGAGCCAATCCCTCTCTCTCAGCCCTGGTTACAATGCAACCACAAACCACTGCTTAAATCTTGCTAAGAAACGGCAAGGACTTGTCCAGATAGTCACCAAAAGTCAATATTGATTTAAAGTGTACATATACACACATTCCCACACACCTTCTATCACATTTGGCCTGCAGACTTTCCAACACACAGGAGAAGGCAGCAAATAACAGTACTCTCTAGGTAGATATTTATATATCTCTTTGCTGCCATCTAGTGGTCCAGAATTTTGGCAATCCAGGTATGGGAAACTTAACCAAATTTGCTCAAGGTAACCCCAAAAACGCTTTTTCCCAAAGGCAACTGGACTTTCTGTGAGATTTTTTTTTTTTTTGTCTTGGAAGACATTTTACTTCGCGTTGAAGAAGCACTTTCTGCTAGAATATGAAGAACCTACTTGGATGAGAAGTGAAACATCTTCAAGAGGAAAAAAAAAACCTACAGAAATTCCAGTTGCCTTTGGGAAAAAACACCTTAAGCATATAACCAGGGGTGGGCTGCTTTGGGTTCGCCTGGATTCATAGCTAATGTTATGGCCGGTTTGGTGAACTGCCAAATCCCACCCCGGGCTGACCCCGTTCTACCCTCCCAAGAGTCTCCACGCAGTCCATTTTGGATGCAAGGTAAGTGCAGGGCCCACGTGGAGGTTTGGGATGGACAAAAAATGGGCCTCCCGGAAGTTCCTCTGGAGCCCGGGGGAGGCTGTTTTCGCCCTCCCGGAGGCTCAAAGAAAGCCTCCAATGGTCCGGGGAGGGCGCCCACCCCACCATGGTGCAGGAGGCCGACTAGGGCACACCCACCATAACCATGCCCACCGTGACCATGCCCACCCAGCAACCAGGCAGAGAACCGGTTGCTGAAATTTTTGAAGCCTATCCCTGGATATAACCATGACCTAGATGACAGAGAATCTCCATAGACATTTGCCCCAAATAGGCAAAACCTATTTTACTCAACATTTTCTAGCCCCATCTCCTAATCCAAGGTGAGAGCTACCCTAGGTGAGAGATACCTTTGGCCCTTGAGGGATATGCAACTATTGAATTTCAGAATTAGTAGATAATGCCAGATTATTTTTTAAAATGTTTTATTTTATATTTCATTTACATGTAATAAAATTAAAGCCAAGTTGGACAATGAACAAGCGCAAAGAGAAAGAAGTCTTTGAATTATGGATTTGAATATGGTGACTAACTGGACTTCAGGAAGAAAAAAATGGATTACTCCTAGATTAAATAAAATTTCTGGAGGCATTGAAGAACAATCAACAAACTCAGTTGCTTTGGTCATGATGACACAGGAAAAAAGAGGTTGGCAAAACAGTGTCTAGTGTGAAGATCATTAGAATGCCCTTTGAAAAGCTGTGCATTGGCACCAGGGATGGGTTGAAATGAAGGATACATAGTTATGAAAAGTCACAACAACACAATGGCATTTAATAGCTAACTGATCCCTCCCTAGTGATGTAATGTATTTCCTTGCATATTCAATAATATATTAAAACTACAATTTGGAATTAAATTCTAGATACCTGTAGGGCAGACTTAAGGCTGATAGATTCCAAAGGTTGAGCATCCTTATCCTAACCCAAAAAGCAATACGTAAAAGGATTACTATTTTAAAAATTTGGATCAGCCTCCCCTCAATTAAATACCTTTAACGTAATGCTGTTGCAGCATTAGAATCCTCTGCAAAACATTAGGTGAGCAGGGTTTTCCAGCTGACTGGAATTTGAATGATGAAGTATGTTGGACAGTCATTCTAAATAACCAACCAAACCTAATACATGTGGAATATGACTATTTATTCAACTTCCTTCATCTCTCTGAAAGATGCTACATAGGTGGAAATTCTATTACAATATCTGGTATCCAAGACTTTAGCAAGGTGACATAGTGGTTAGAGTGCAGTACTGCAGCCTACTTCTGCTGCTGCCTGCAATTTGGCAGTTCAAATCTCACCAGGCTCAAGATTGATTCAGACTTCCATCCTTCTGAGATGGGTAAAATGAGGACCCAGATTGTTGGGTGCAATATGCTGATTCTGTAAACTGCTTAGAGGGCTGTAAAACACTGTAAAGTAGTATATAAATCTAAGTGCTATTGCTATTACTCTAGGCTACCATGCATCTAGGAGCTGTATTATTTTCAAGGGTCCCCCTGGGTGGTTTTGTTTATTTGAGAAATATTTTTCTATTCTGGTTGAAGTTCCTCATATGCAACAAACACCAAGGGGAATTTATTTGTTTTACTTGCAAAGACCATCGAAGCTGCATGTATTACTGGAATTTAAATGGTAAGAAATGCAGAATGGATGAAATTAGAATAATTTAGAGATTGGAAGCGGCAGTCTTACTTAAGAGAAGCACAGTATGCTCCCTTCCCTCAGTAGGTAGATGTTAAAAAAGAAGTTTCTTTTAAAATCAAGGGATATCTATTCACAATATAATGCTATTTCAAATGGCCACAACTAAAATCTCACCATCATGGGTTGGATTCAGTCATTTTGCTATAACAAAGAGAGTCGGTTTGCTTGGAGCTTACTGAATTTAATAAACTCAGCCGGCATAGTTGTAAAGTAGAATTTATAGTTTTGTGTGTTTATGAACCCTAAAATGTATGGTTTGGACAATTATTAAATGTTTAAACAAAAGGTTTTGTACAGGGTGCCTAAACAAACAATGAAAGATGTCAGAATCTCTAAAATACTATTCGTCCTGAGGAAAAAACAGTTGCCACAAGTACATTTGTATTGTGGTGTTTGGAATAATGCAGAAGTTATCAAAAACAGTCATCAGATGAGGAAAAACTGTTTTAATACAGTAGGATGGATTAGCCCCAGAAGTAAAATAGTTTGCCTGTTTGTGGCTTGGCATTCAAGGCGAGGGGATTTTAAACTGTGGATTTGTATTTATTTTACTTACTATATTTTTATCTTACCTTTATTACTTCATAACTCAAGGCAGCAAACATATCCTTCCTCCTATTCCCCTATTTTCCCAACAACAACCCTGTGAGGTGGGTTTGGGCAGAGAATGGATCTGCCCCAGGATCACCAAGCATCTTTCCTGCTAAGGTGGGACTAGAACTCACTTGTCTCCTGGTGATTAGGCCAAAGTCACCCAGGCGACTTTCACATTTCAATGTTTTTAATGTTTCATATCACTGTGAATGGGATAGCTGTAAACATCTTTTTAATAAATAGCTGTACTTATTACACTGTAGTTCATGCAGTAAATCATCATTCAACAAACTGTGATTCAGTGTCCACCAATGACACCATTCAGTGTCAACCATCATTAAATAGATTCAGTGTCAATCACAATCAGTGATTCCATGTGTCAACCATTAAACAAACTGTGATTCAGAGTATGTCAACCACTATTAAACAGTGATTCGGTGTCAACCTTCATTACACAAACTGATCTCAACTGTTAAACAAACTGCAATTCAGTGTGTCAACCATCAGTAAATAAACTCTGACCCAGAGTGTCAACCACTAACTGTGATTCAGTGTGTCAACCACTATTAAACAAACTGACTACAGAGTGTGTCAACTTTAGGAACCTGACACCAACCACATGAAAGGTCGCTCAGAGGGAATAAAGTACGAATTTAGAGTTCTTCCTCCGGGCCGAGGCTACGGAAGACGCCACTCTCATAGATTCCAAACCACTCGCTTCGTCTTCGCGTTCCTCCGGGCAACCATTTTCTCCTTCCCTCTCCGGTGCATCCAACCTCGCACTTCCGGTCCCCTTTCTTCATTCTCGTCTCTATGCCCCACCCTCCATTGCCCGCGACTTTTCCGAGGTTCGGCGCGGCGCGATTGGCGGCGGCATTCTCGCGAGAGGCGCGGCCCGACGGGGTGAGAGCGCGCGGGCGAGGAAAAAAAAAAATAGAGGGAGGGGGGGCGGAGCGGGTGACGGGGCCTGGTTAGCGTCGAGGTCCCGGTGGCGGCGGAGGAGGACGAGGCGGCTGACTGGCTCGCTCGCTTCGGTGGCTGAGTGGCAGAAAGGGTGGACCGGAAAGGTACAGTTCTGGCGAGGGATGACGGCGGCTGAGGGGAAGGAGCCATCTTGGGCCCGCTCGGCGCCTGTGAGAGGCTCGCTTGGCCGCGCGGAGGGGCCCGCCCCCTCCTGGGCCTGCCGCGAGCGCGGAGAGACAGGAAGCCCCAACCTGAGGCGCTCGGAGACCCAGAGCGTTTTCCGGCCTACCTTCTCTACACGTCCTCCCCCCCCCCCACCCTTCGAGCGACGGTGCTTCCCGGGGAGCCTCTCCTGCTCTTCTTCCCGCTCCGGTTCTCGCCTTTAAAGCTGCCCCCGGGAGGAGTACATAGAAGGGCGTCCCGAGGAAAGAGTGCTTAGGCCTTAAGCCTCGAGGACCGAGCTCGAGCGTGTCAATTTGAGGCGCCCGCCTCTTTCAACCCAACAGGGTCTGCCTGTCTTAGCTAAACTTCGCCGAACTTAGGAGGACGGGTATTTCTGGCACATAACGTAGAAAATGGCTTGGCGAGTGCTAGTTTCCGGCCTTATACAGGCCGTGCCTCGACTTACAACAATTCGCTTAGCGACCGTTCAGGGTAGAGGATCCAATTTAGCACAGGGGGTTGGACTAGAAGACCTCCAAAATCCCTTCCATCTCTGTTATCCTGTATTCCTTCCCCCCCCCCCCCCAATACTAGGTCCTTCAAGAGATACAGGTGGTCTAACAGCTCATTTAGTGACAGTGCTGAAAAATGATTTATGACCATTTTTCACACTTAACAACTGTCACAACATCCGCTGTGGCCCCCTGATTTACATTCAGATGCTTGGCAACCGACTCACAGTTATGACAGTTGCAGTGTCTTGGGGTCATGTGATCACCCCTTCTGCGACCTTCTGACAAGCAAAATCATCGGGAAACCAGATTCACTTAACGACTGTGTTACAAATTTAACAGCTGGGGTGATTCACTTAAGAACTGTGGCAAGAAAAGTTGTGAAGCTGGGTAAAACTCACTTAACATTCAATGTCTACATTTTGGACTCAGTTGTGGCTGTGAGTTGATGAAGCTGTAACTGGATTGAGAGGTTCTTCCCTTTCTGAAAGATGTTGGCTGGGTGTTGCCTGATCATTCACAGAAAGTCATTTTGGAACTTCCTGAAAGTAAATGGATTTTAAATGGCTTGTGGAGGTTTTATGTGAGATGCCAAACTCTCAATCTAACAATTAAAATTGCGAACAAATTTGTGCCATAAATAATGGTAGTCTTGTAAAGATGATGCTGGTGGGTGTTTTATTAATTTTTTATCACACCCATTTCCTTCCAGTATGACTCTGGGGTGGCACATTATGTTTCTAAGATGTCCCATTTCTTTGATTCCAATTGGATGTCAACCACCCAACTTTTATTACGCTTGCTGGTTATTGATTGGGCCATTTCCATTAACTCATGAATGTTCTTTTTGGAGGGCTATTTAAATATAAATCATGATTTATCATGACTCAGCAGGTGGCAGCACCTGACTGATCTTGCCTCAGCAAAAAAGAAAAGCACAGCTGGGCCTGAGTGAGGGATGGGAGACCATCAAGTAATGCCAGGCTTGTAGGCTGAATGTGAAAGTAAGAAACAATTGTGAAAAAAAGCAATTATAAATCACTTTCTTAATGCTGCTAGAAAAACTACAGAAATGCTCATGTTGGTGAATTTTATCAGCTATATGTACAATTTGCGAAAAAGGTAGATATGCTAAAGTTCTTGAGCTAACATTGTTTGCAATTCTAGTAAGTTCTTGAGCTTCACTTTCTCACATAGAATAACCTTTTTCACTTAGGCTTCATTTGCCATTCTTCAAGTCATTTTTTTCAAGCTGGGGCAGTTTGAAAAGTGGTTTTAAATTATAGCAATATGTATCTCTTTTAAAGAGAGGAGAATGAAAAGTTCTGAGTATGCAGATAAATGTGGGGCATATTTACGTCATGACAATTTGTTTGATTACTGTGTGTTTATAGATTGTTAAGAGATGAGCCGTGAACCAGAAAGTCAAAATTGTGCTCTGCTATTTCACCTCAGTATGTGTCTTTAAGATGCATTTCCTAATTTTTCAACTGCAGCTCAAAGATAAGATTCCAACAAAATAGATTATTATTATTATGCTGTATGGTATAAGAATTACCCAAGTAAATACCCCAGAACTTATACTCTTGCCTTTATTCATGTTTAAATTATTGCAGGAAGAATTACATATTTTGGTGAATGGTCATTCCACATTTTTTATCTGTCTTCGACATTCCTATTTAGAGAATTGCTGTCTTAAAATTATCCTGAAAAAATATGAGGTCCCCATTTTTTCACTTATGTTTTGGGGAATGAACAATATTGTGGACAAGTCATGACATATATTGTGCTGGAAAGCAAATAAATATGACTCCCTGATTAAATCAATTATACTGTTAGATCCCATGAATCTTATGGAAGTGGACAGGTTCTTACTGTTATTAGCATTGCCTCCTATATATAAAATTCATAACCCTTCTGGCTGGCAAGGCCATCTGTAGTTGGATTTAGTAATAACAAATTCATCCTTGAGCAAAGACATAGTGAAAGAGGTGATGGTACACCCATCTTAAAAAAAAAAATTCACTGGATACAATAGTACTGCACAATTTCTGCCCAGTCCCCAGCTTCTGTTTCTGGGTTGGGGAAGGAAGAATAAGGAGAAGATAGTTGGGCTGCAACTTAAGTGGAGTATAGAAGAAACAGATTATCTGGACTATTTTGACTCACCCTTTTTGGCAGGGATATTCTATTGAGGCAGCTTTGATTACATTTGTGGATGATTTCTGGTAGAATAAGGGTGGTGCAGTTCTCCTGGATGTTAATCTCTTGTTGACTTCCTGTACCACTGATCATCATTCTTTGGACCAGTTTAGCATTTGAGTATGGAAAGCTCTGTTTTGCAGTAATTCTTCTTTCTGCAGCCAGTCGGCCTGGATAGGGAAAGGCAGGTCAAACCCGTGGCCCCTGCTTTCTAGAATTCCTTAGGGCTCAACAGTTTCTACATCAGGAAACTTAACATGCATATACACAATCTATATGAACATCCATAATGGCTTATGGATGTTCTGGTATTATGGAGGTAGTTGGTAGTTATCATTGGAATCCATGTGATGCTGCTGAGGTGCAAACCTAGTATACTTAGAGATTTTTAGTGTCTAGCTGGTGAGAAATGGGATCAATCCTAGCAAGATAAAGTGGCTTTGATTCAGGAATTGGACACCTCATCTTTAGTTCTCAATTGAGTTCTATTTCCCCAAACCAAACTAGCACACAATTTGGGAATCCTTTCACACTAATGGTTCCTGATGGAAAAGTGTGTGGCAACTAGGGCTGGGAAGTTTTTTGCAGGGATCAACCTGATGTACTAGTATGATTATTTTAGGGCCGACCGACCATTCTAGTGGTTTAAAGTACTGAAGTACAATCTACGTAGGGTGTCAAAAATCAAGAATTCCACAGTTCAACCCTGATGTCCATTTCTGTACTCCTTTTGGGACTTGTTACAAAAAAAACTTTCTGGACATGTCTGAAATCTGAAGATAGCTTTAGATAACTATTTGATGAACCCCAGATCAGAAAACATCTTAATGTCTTGGTCAAGAATGGTAGTAATTCTAAAGTGGACCTAAGCTATAAGGGAAGCTTGCCCATTGGTAGAATCAATATTGAAAGAGGAATTTCTTGTTTTACAAGTATGTAAACACGATTGAAGTATAGAATGAGAGAACTTAAAATTGTTGCATCAGAATTGTATGGTACTCAGTGCCATTCATGCGCACAATCTGCATTTTTCAAACTTGAAGCAAGTGTCAGCAATAAATACTTCTCTTTATAAAACTCTATTAACCGATCTTCTGCATTATTGCATTTATTCAATGCAAATATTCCAGTATTTTCATGAACCTTTATTTTTTCAATACCTGCATTCCATTCAGCCAATAAAAATATTGTACTGTATTATTAAGTCCGTGAAGTTTTTAGCTCTATTTGCCAAATAATTCCTCAATGTTTTCCACTTCATAGGAACTTGGAAATCATGATATTCACTGTAAAACTACAAATTCTGTATATAGACAGTCACTGTCTAAAATGGTATAGCTTAAGCAGGGGATTAGACTAGAAGATTCTAGAACAACTTCAAGATCCCTTCTAACTCTATTCTGATTGATCTGCTGTTAAGTTATAACCAACCATATGCTGAAGCAATGTTTTTTGAGTAACATTGCTATCTATTCCTTTGCATAATCTCACATACTCATCTGATTTAAAGTGGCCCATTCCATAAAGCTAAGGTCATATATGCCTAAAGTATGCAATTTAGTACCTGTGACTTTAATTGGCTTGATCACATAGGTAATAAACACAGGAGGAGGAAGTGCAATGAAATAAGACAGACATTTCCAGAAACAGACTAAAACAGTAAAATGCCAAATTTTATCTGTATAATTGATAGAACATTAGTAAATTAAAGAGAGTAGGTATAGTTGCAAGATTTGTTCTGGAAAAGACACAGTGAGAATATTACTCCAATATGCTTATCTTGTATGAAAGAAAATTTGAATGATGGAGAGAGATAAGTGATGTGGAGAGATAAGAGATGTTTATGAAAATTGAAGGGGGAAAATAATTTCCAAATTTTGTAACAACAAAAGATCCAAGTGGCTTTCAGAAGAAATTATAACAGACAAGAAAAAAAGGAAGCTTGGTCCCACAGATAAATTATATAAATGTAGCATTTTCAGTATCAAGCAATCATGTCTGAATAAGGCTCTATATACCTCAGTCAAGATTGTTAACAAGTAGGGGAATATAGTGCAAAAGTGAGAGATAGTTTTAAGAACAGAGAAATTACAGGAAATGTTACAGCTAAGGCATGAACAGTTGAGTAAGCCTGGAATACAAGCAAAGGATATTTAAAGAAAATGGGAAGATACATTATCTATACATGATTTACTCACTGAAAAAAAAAAGTATGGCCATGCATCTTATATACAATAATCCAGGGTGTCCCATGATCAGTAAAACAAAATAAGATTTAAAAAGCAATATACAGTGACAATGTCTGTGATACCCTGCATGCATAACAGTGCTTCCACGAAACAGTTTCATTCTGTATTTGCTAAGCATTCATACCATAACCCTGTGCCTGGGGAAAGAGACAGCTCCTTGTAGCTTATAGAAAAAAACAACAACACTTAGAGAGGCTGTACACAACAGCTGACTGCAACAGAAAACAAAGTGCAAAATGCACTGAACCAGCTGTTAAATACCAGGTGCTCCTGAAATGCCTATTGTTTAAAGTTGAGGGTGAAAGACAGGTAAAAGTGCTAACAGTTCTATGTCAACAAATATGGAACAAGGTTATATGGTCTAGAGCACAGGTGTAGCCATGTCACGTTGCCATGGTGACATTTTGCAACAGTTTTCCCATTTGCAGAGCTGGGGTAGGCATGGCCTACAAGTGATATATCTGGCCTGTGGGCTGCCAATTTTAACACCCTTGGCCTAGAGGTTGGAATATATTCCTATACCAAACAAAAGATATATAAAGCAATGTGTCAAACCAGGCTAATTCCTCACACAAGTCAAAATATTACTTAAAATCTTACAGAGCAGAGCCATAAGGAGAAGCAACTTTTAGAAAAGGCAGTAGGCTACAAGATCAGATCGGTAACCTAAGATGGAATACAAAGACAGCAAATGGGATTTTCTTTTGCATTATTGACTAAAGCAAGGCTTTTGTGTTAAACGTACCAGAATCTAGGTTAATGGGTATATAGTAGAACACTCACATATTCTTCTGAGAGCTCTTTATCATGAGCAAGAAGCCTATTGTAAGGACTGACTCTGGAAAAACAAACAGGTACAAAATAGGAAAGAGAGTAAGTCAAGGATGCATATTGTTTCCATATCATCTGTTCAGTTTATTCAAGGAATAGAAGAATGCAAAGATTGGATAAATGACAGCTCAAGTCCACATAGGCATAGCCATCTTGAGAGTGGCACGTGACTGCAGCTTGTTAGCCAAAAACAAATAAGAATTTGAAGAAGTTAAAATGATAGATTCATGTTATCTAGCATGCTTATTGAATTTCCATTTGACAGCAGAGAGGTCCATTAGAAAATGCAAGTCTTTCATCAGAGTTAGAGAGCTGCATTTAATCATATGACTGCAAATTAAACTTTAGTTTTTGATGCCACTTTTTTTTACTGATGCTAAATGGTTAACTACAATGAAATCTCAATCTAACTGACCATTTGGGGTTGTGTGTCCTTCATTCAAAAAGTGTGTCAGCATAGTGATTTATATCACCTGAGTAATGTAATATAGCTGTGCAAATATTGCAAAGCATATCATCTGCAAAATAACATTGTTATTTTCTTTTCTAGTGAAGGATAAAAATGAGTTATGCAGAAAAACCCGATGAAATTACAAAAGATGAGTGGATGGAAAAACTCAATAATTTACACATCCAAAGAGCTGACATGAATCGCTTAATTATGAACTATCTTGTTACAGGTAACAATCACTAGATTTATAATTGCCTCTTAATTTAAGAATGGTATTTAGAGCAGCTTTTCCAGCAAGTGTTTATGTTCAGTGATAGCACCATGCTAGAAGAGTCTTACGAAGACCAAAAACACAGCTGCTACCCATTCCACGATCTGTAATTATGTGCCATATTATATAAACAAAGTTTCTTCAGTTTTGATAATGTAGACTCTTCCTACAAGCTTACAGGCAAAAGGACAAGTAGAAAAAAGAGGAAAAGGAAGAAACAAAGAAGTCCTACACAGTTACTAATTTTTTCAGAAAGTTTTTATTAACTTCAAGAACTGACCACCAAGGAAGTTAGTTTTGAGAAAGGGTTGAATAAGAAAATTACATTTTCTAATCTTTTTTGCCCTCTTTTGCAGTCTGAAACTTCAACTCCCTCTTTATTGTAAAAACAAAAACACCAAATGTCAGTCAATGCCGAAAGCCTTGTAGATGACTTTTCTTCCCCTCTTTCATGACCAGTTTCTTTTTCCATTTCATTTCAGAAGGATTTAAAGAGGCTGCTGAGAAGTTTCGGATGGAATCTGGAATTGAACCTAGTGTTGATTTAGAGACCCTGGATGAAAGAATAAAAATTCGGGAGATGATCCTCAAAGGTCAGATTCAGGAAGCCATTGCACTGATCAATAGCCTTCATCCAGAGTTATTAGACACAAACCGGTACCTTTACTTCCATTTGCAGGTAAGCTAACAGATTTAAAGATGCAGGGGTTATAGTTAATGTATCTAAATAATACATTTATCGATTATTTAAGAACTATAACTGAATTCATAATTTATTTTAATTTGTCAGATAGACGTTTTATATGCCCTTTGGCCTTATGAGAATTGTGATAGATAAAATGTGAAAATGTGAACAGTGGAATTGTCTAGATCGCTGGTGTCAAACTCGCCACATCACGTTGCTGTCATGTGACTTTTGTAATGTTTTTTCCATTTGTGGAACAGGGTGGGCGTTGCCTGCACATGGCCCATCTGGCCCATTTAAATGTATTATCCTGTGCAGTTCTTTAGCTGAGCATTAACACTCCAAATATCTTAATCCTGAAAGGCTAATCTTTGAATGATAGAATCACATTAGAGAGGTCCAGGACATGAAGTGTCCACATTCTTTTACTGACACAAGAAACGCTTGAAAAGCTAAGTCGCATAGCTTCGCTTCTGACCGTTCGATTTTTTAAAAATAAATTTGAAGATTTTTGATCAAAGCCGAATATTCAAATGATGCTTGTAATACAGGCGATAAACTGTGTTTAACTTTCTATTCCCCCCGCCCTCCCCGATCTGTGCAGCAGCAACATTTAATTGAACTGATTCGGCAGCGGGAAACTGAAGCCGCTCTGGAGTTTGCTCAGACTCAGTTAGCAGAACAAGGAGAAGAGAGCCGGGAATGTCTGACGGAGATGGAGCGCACGCTTGCTCTCCTTGCTTTTGATAATCCAGAGGAATCCCCTTTTGGAGATTTGCTCAACATGATGCAGCGACAGAAAGTAAGTCCTAGTTATGGAATTAAAATTAAAGATTACAGAACTTTTAACTGCTTGTGCATTTACATTTATTGCTTCGTATGTTGTGAAGTAGAGGTGGCTTTATGTCTTTTTAGTTGATTAAGGTTTTCTTTTAAGAGCTTGCTCAGTCAGCTCAATTGCTTAGTTAACTATTATTTTAACGAATCAGTTGTGAGGATTCAACTTGAGTGGTGAAGTAAATATGCCCAGGAGTGATGAATATAAAGAAGAAAATTACTGCCTACTTTTCTAATAGATAACTATAACAATAAGGAGATTCTAATAAAGGAGAATATTTGTAGTTCAGGGATGACATAAGCGGTCCTGGGTGCTCTCTGAGCTTCTCATTTTCTTGCAGACATTTCATTACCCAACTAGGTAACATCAATGCTAGTCAAGCACTGATAATGTTACCTAGTTAGGGTAATGAAATGTCTTCAGGAAAACAAGCAAGCTAACGGAACACCAAGAACCCCTCATAATAATATTCTTGCCATCATGTTTCATGATGTTTGCCCCAAATGGAACAGAATACAATTGTAAAATAGTGTCTTTTAGTGTAATCTAGTGGTTAAGGCACCAGATTAGAAACGAGGAAACTGAGTTCTAGTTCTGCCTTAGGTATGAATGCCTGCTGGGTGCCAGCATTCTCAACCCAACCCAATCCATCTCGCAGAGTAGTAGTTGTGGGAAAAATGTGATCTGACAAGCAAAGTCAACGACAAAGCCAGATTCACTTAACAGCTGTGTTACTAAACTTAACAGCTGCAGTGATTCGCTTAGCAAATCTGGCAAGACAGCTTGTAAAATAAGTCCCAAAGGTGGTTTTTCAGGAGGCAGCTTGTTTCTTTTTAAGACGTTTCGCTGCTCATTCAAGAAACTTATTCAGTCCTGACAGAATAGTGGGGAATGGAAGGATAACCCACTATCCTGTTAGAGCTGAAGAAGCTTCCTGGATGACAAGCAAAATGTCTTCAAAAGAAAAAAGAAAGTCCAGTTGCCTTCTGAAAAAGCACTTTGGGACAATTATGACCTGGATGACTGAGAATCTCTACAGACTTGTAAAATGGGGCAAAACTTAATCTCTTGTTTCATAGAAATACGTTGCTAATCCATGTTATTTGTCTCTTTCTCTAGGTGTGGAGCGAAGTAAACCAAGCTGTGTTAGATTATGAAAATCGTGAGTCAACCCCCAAGCTGGCGAAATTATTGAAGCTACTACTGTGGGCTCAAAATGAGCTGGACCAGAAGAAAGTAAAATATCCCAAAATGACAGATCTCAGCAAGGGGACAATTGAGGAACCCAAGTAAAATGTGCAGATGGACACTAAATCTCACATCTGCACAGTGATTATACATTTTTAATCAGTCTGTGACTGAAATATTTTTACTACAGTTCAGGACTTTTGCAATTTGGTTGTGTGTTTTGTTTTGTTTCTTTCCTTGGCAAGCATATGTAAAGGGAAGGGGTCCCTTTTAAAATGCACCAAATTGGCATTGGAAAAGCATTACATCACTTTGTCCATCTGACTTAGGCTATGCACTGTCGTACTTTTTTTAGCCAAATACCAAGGTTCTTTTTTAAATACTGTGCTGAAGGTTTGCAACATCTGGCCACTGAAGCATATTTTGGTAGCCAACGAATTGATGTTAAAGCTCTTGGCAACTCTCCAGTTAAACTTCACCTGTTTTTCACTTGAAACATGGACTTATTTCTGTGTTAATTTATAGCCAAATATGCATTCCCTATTTATAAGCTAGCGATTGGTTAAAGTGATCATTTTGTAAGCCTCCTGCCAGTGTTGTTTACTGCATAGACTATAGTATAGAAAGCTTGTAAGCTGTAATTGAAGATAACTGCCCTTGCTTTTCATACCTTGGTGACTTATTTATATGGGGCTGAATGTTATGTTCACGATGGGCCTAGTTCTCTCAGAAGCGTTGCTAAAAATAAAAGCATTTTTTTTTTGTAGTTTTCAAGAATGACCAAAATAGCCTCTGAAGGCAGACATAATCACATTATAGGTAGGCGTCCTTTCCCCAGAGTTTCTTTGTGGTTCTATTTCTTTATGTCAGTTGCAATCCTTCTACTGCTTGGGGTGACAATTATAGTCTTAAAGCCTGTAATATATTTACGGACAATATGGAAATGGAAATAATGTTAGCCATTCCCAACAAGAAGAAATAGCTTAATGTAAAAATCCAGTGGAATAGTATAAATTTTAGGGGGCCATAATTTTTAAATGATGGAATTACTTTAACAAGTTTCTTTAATTAGTACTTTGATTTTACAACTCTCCTCCCTGGAGCTCCCCTCTTTATGGTGGGGGTGTTGTTATCATGGTTAGGATTTATTTCTGCCCTTGTTAAAGCCCTTGTAATTCCATGAGTTATTTCTTACTCAGTTGCTGCATTGCAGTTTTCTTTATGGGTGGTTAATGGCAATGCAAGGCTGGTTTAAAAACAAATGCAAGGCTGGTTTAAATTGTTCCCCTATTTGTCTGGTAGTGATAAGTGATAGCCTGGCCAGTTTCAAGATTACCATCCTGCAACTAATTCAGTTATCTCCAAGGTTGCTGAAGCCAAGGTATCTCCAGTTGCCAAGCTGTTAACTAATCTTATTGCCAGCTAGGATAAATCTGCCTTTCTGTGCTCATTTTACACATTTTCTGCTGAAAGGATAGAAAAAAAAATAGAATAGTCCATTTAGGTGTAGCCTAGTAGTACCAGTGCTCGTGGTGAATAAATGAGCAATCTATAGAATGCAAAGGTTTGGTTTTCAGCAAGGTTTTGCTACAGTCATTGCTTGGTGTAATAAACTGCCAGAAGCTTCTCTATATTCCTCATAGAAACAATTGAGAGTGACATAGCAGAGGGATATGTATTTGTATGCAGCTGCATTCTGGATTAAGGCCCACGGGTAGACTAGTGTGAAAGTAGTCCGAAGATAAGATGGCACTTGTATTTTGCACTGATGCTTGTACAGCCTATCAGAGAGAAAGCTCTGACTGAAAATTACTTTACATTTTGGGAGATCACTCAACACGGGCTTTTAGTGTTCTGGGTTATTTTATATTCTTCAGGAATGTTTCCTAACAACTCAACTGGGACTGATAAGTTCTTTTATTTGACTAAGCATAGCTACGCTGAAAGTCAAAATGTCCAGGCTTTCTTTAGATATGACCAATTATCTTCCCTCTTCTGGAAATGTAGAAAGTATAAAGCAATAGTTTCTAAATTTGGCCATTTTAAGACTTGTGGATTTCCAGAATTCCTCAGCCGGCCATTCTGGCTGGGGAATTCTGGGAGCTGAAGTCCACAAGTCTTAAAAGTGGCCACGTTTTGAGACCCTGGTTTAAAACATCAGCTTTCAGTGTTGTCTTGACCATGTTTCTCTACCAGATATCCTGTGTTGCAGCCATGTTTAAGAGGTCTCTTTTATGTTCAAGCATTCTATTGAAGTCATGGTTGCATAATAACTGGAATATAGTGTTTTAAGAGCCAAATATGCGATATAACTATGACAGTTTACTTAATTTGGTTTTTGTTAGAACATCTCACACTGAAGCAGCTTTAATCTATAAAGGTTTCTTGGGGGTAACTTCAGAGAAAAATATTTAAAATGATATGAAAGAAAAGCTATGCATTTTACAGAGCGTGCAAAGGTGTAGTCCCCGTGGTACTTTTAGGGATCTTTATATTCACATGTATATAAAATAGTTTGCATATACAAATTATAATATAATCAATTTGAATTATTCTCAGATGGGGAGGAGGGTGTAAAATATAACTTATGAAAATATTCACAAAAATAAAACCCCACAGCCCTCACTACATAAATGAATTCTTGTCATACACACGAGAAATGTCTTACTTAGTGGCTGTGAAAAATGGTTGCAATTTATCTCCATAATGTTAGATCTCCACTCTTAACTGCTTAGCATTAAATACAACTTTGATCAATACGTTTTTCTTCTAGTTTTTTTTTTTTTTTAACGAATCTCTTTGTAGAAATAATGTTTCAGAGAATATAATTGTGCTAATCACTCCCATCAGTCTGTAAGTTTTACAATCCATGTAGCGAAGGCTGTGTACATCGTGTATATTTTTGAGGGGTGTGTGCAAAACATCTTAGATTCACAATGGGTTGCTCTGCCTACTCCATAAGGGATCCAAGCTTGAAAGGTAGGTTCAACTTTCACAGCAACATCTATAAATACAGGTAGCCCTCAACTTATGACCACAATTGAGCCCAGAATTTCTGTTGCTAAGTGAAACATTTGTTAAGTGAGTTTTGCCCCATTTTACAACTTTTATTGTCACTGCTTTTAAGTGAATCACTGTAGTTGGCAAATTAGTAGCATGGTTGTAAAGTGAATCTGGCTTCCTTGTTGACTTTGTCAGGTCTCCAAAGGGGATCACATGACACTGCAACTGTCATAAATATGAATCAATTGCCAAGCATCTGAATTTTGATCATGTGACCATTGGGGATGCTGCAACTGTTGTAAGCGTGAAAAATCGTCATTTTTTTTCAGTGCTGCTGTAACTTTGTTCCCGAAACGAACTGTTGTAAGTCACGGACTACCTGTAACATAAAAATGATGCTGGTTCGTGCAGTTTTTGGAGAAGGTGCTATGTTTTGTAGGAGCATTGTTGGAATGAATGAAAAGGAGACAAAGCTCATCTTAAAGGTAATGCGGTAAGGGGAGCACGTAAGGGAATTTGATCTGTTAGACAAAGCTATTCAGATTTGTTTTCAGGTGGATCCCAGCCTCATGGCATGTCTGGTGGAGATGTCAAAGGAGGAATTACCTCTGTTACCCTAGGAACAATTTGAATCTGCTGGACCTGAGGAAATGGACAGGGAGCTTACTGCTGTGAGCTCAAGCCACCTGCTGTATTCCTAGATTAATGCAATTATCTTAAAACAGTTCAATAAAGTTTGGTGGGGGGTTTTTCCAGAGGAAAAACAAACTTATTTTGTAATTACAGGGATTTTAAGTTTTGTGACCTTCAAGGTTAGCATTTGAAAAAAAAATATTGTTTTTTGCAATGGAATTAGGTTTTTGGTTAACAAAAAACACTGGCCACAATTAGAAGGTCACTAGTTGATTATGTTGGCAACCTATTGGTGGCTTGTATTTATTGTATTTTCTGTACTAGAGCCTGACAGGGACATTTAGATGGCATCAGGACAGAAGAATACTTTCCACGTTTATTCATTTGTCATGCTTACATTCTAGGTTCATCCTGATTTGAAAACTATAGGTAATAATTTTGTGTCAAACCTTTGATAGACTCCGGTCACTGATTGTGTTATCAAGTGGTTGCCAGTTCCTAAGAACTACATAGATTCCACACACACCTCTAGTCCCAATCTGGTCCTTCCAATGGTGCACCAGAAGGCAGGACAAGAAACACTGGGTGGAAACTAAGGAGAGAAGCAACCTGGAATTGAGGAGAAGCTTCCTCACAGAAGAATTAACCAATGGGAACAGATTGCATTCAGACATTATAGGTGCTTCATCACTGGAGGTTTTTAAGAAAAGACTGAACATTTGATTGAAATGGTATAGGATCTCCTGCTTGAGCAGGAGGCTGGACTAGAAGATCTCCAAGGTCCCTTCCAGTTCGATTCTGATCCTGATTCTGACTAGCACTGATGTTAACTAGTTGGGTTATGAAGCATCTGCAGGAAAACAAGCTCAGAGAGCAGCAAGGACTCCTCATGTCAATTTTGGGCTACAAATATTCTTTTATTAGCAAGGTACATCAACTGATGAAGTGAAGGCTCACCTCTTTCCACCCCACTTTCTGGGAACAGATCACTATTTTAAATCCTCCAATGGTCCAGCAGGACATCATCTGAGCCCACAGCCAGTTCACCTGTGGGTGATGGGGTTCAATCACACACTGGATTGCACATCCAGCTGGTGTGCAGTAGAACCAGGAATCCCAAAGGTGCTTTTTTCAAAAGATAACTGGACTTTTGCTTTGAAGCTGTTTTGCTTCTCATCCAAAAGCTTCATTTCTTCAGAGTGCTCCAGAGAACCGGAGAAGCTTCCGGGATGAGAAGCAAAATGTCACCAAGTCCAGTCTATTGGGGAGGAAAGAAAAAAAACCACACTTGGGATCCTAAGAATCTCCATAAAGCCCTGGAAGATCATCCTCTTGAGTCGCTGACAATCCACCCGAATTTGCGCATTAGGACATGAACAACCCCTGCGCCACATCCAACACTCCTTTCCTCGCAGCATCTGAGAAATAAGATCAAGTGAGGAGGCACTAATACCACTCTATAAAGGCTTAGTAAGATCACACCAGAATACTGTGTCCAAGTTTGGTTGCCACACTATAAAAAAGATGTTGAGACTTTAGAAAGTGCAGAGAAGAGCAATATAGGCAATTAGGGGATTGGAGGCCAAAACATGGAACGGTTACAGGAACTGGGCATGTCTAGTTCAGTAAAGAGAAGGACTAAGAGAGACATGATAGCAGTCTTCCAAAATCTGAGGGGCTGCCACAGAGAGGAGGAGGGGGTCAAACTATTTTCCAAAGTACCTGAGGGCCAGACAAGGAATAATGGATGGAAACTGATCAAGGAGATTCAACCTAGAAATAAGGTGAAATTTTCTGACAACAATCAACCAGTGGAACAGAAGTTGCCTTCGAAAAGAGCTTCATCCCTGGAAGTTTTCAAGAAGAGACTGGACGGCCATCTGTCAGAAATGAGATAGAGTCTCCTGCTTGGGCAGGGGGTTGGACTAGAAGACCTCCAAAGTCCCTTCCAACTCTTATTCTATATTCTAATGTCCTCAGATCATTACTAATTCGCAACAACACCTCTGTCCTTATTTCTTCCTCCTCCTCCTCCTCCCCCCTCGCCCAGTTTTCCAATATTTGAGGGGATGCCACAAAGAGGATGGACTCAACCTATTTTCCAAAGCACCCAAAGGCCAAACAAGGGACAATGGAAGGACTGAACAAGGAAGGAGAGATTTCATCCTAGGAATAAGGAGACATTTTCTGACGGAACAATCCACCCACGGAAAAGAAGTTGCCTTCAGAAGTTGTGGGAGCTTCATGACGGGAACTTTTCAAGAAGAGAATGGAAGGCCCACCTGTCAGAAATGGTGTAGGGCCTCCTGCTTGGGTGAGGGGTTAGACGAGATGACCTACCAGGTCCCTTCCAACTCTGTGAATCTGTTCCATCCCCCGCGCGCCCCCAGCTCGACAACGGAGCGGCTGGTGCCGGAGAGAAGGAACGGAACGGCTGAATGAATGGGCGCCGCTGCTGTCGAACGACCCGCCCTTAACGGCGAAGGGGAGTCCCCCACTTCCAGCATCGCCTCCCCTCGACACACAAACACACACATACACACACACACGCGCGCGCGCCGGGACAACGAGGAAGCCGCTCCGGGACAGCGATGACGCCTCCAGTCCGAAGTTGCCCCCTCGGCTGCCAAGAGAGCCGCGGCCGTGATCGTTTCTTCTTGCGCTTCTCTGAAGGCCGATCCGGAGCGACCGGGGAGATCCCCGGGTGAGTTTACTTCAAACAAACCCGAGTTCGACGTTTCCTTTACAGCTGCAGCCCGGGTTACGAGACTTCCTGGAAGGGGCCCCGAGCAGGAACAGACAAAATTGACACGTGGATCTTTAAAAAAAAAAAAAAAAAAACCCCCCCCCCCCCCCCCTTCGTCTTTTTTCCTTTCCAAATCGAGGGCGGCCGGCGAGGTGATGCTTTAAGTGTAACTTGTCTCCGGTGTGAACCTGGGATTAGGCGTCGTGGAGACAGAGGATTATCCTCAGGGAGGATTCCCCCCTCCCTCCTTTTCCCAAATCAACCGACAACCGCCTCTCTTCCTCCGGTTGTTGCTTTTTCAACCCCTTTTAACTTTGAAGCCCGGTCTCTTGTCTCGGAAGAAGAGGAGCTGGTGACGACTTCAGTGGTTGGAAAAAGTTAGAAAACTTTGGGAAAAGTTAGATGAGAGCTTCTGACTCTCGTTTTGGGGGGATTTGGTGTGGTTTGTTCCATTTGTGGATTTACACACACACACACACACACAGAGCCTTTGTTTAACTTAAGCCTTTGAATGGCCTTGAGCATCGGGATCAACAGAACCCAGGATTTGGGGGCCAACCAGCTGGCATCCCAACATCACAAGGAGCATCAACTGCCAGCCGCCAGAGGCCAACAGCAAGAAGCCCTGAAAAAAGATGGAGTTATCGGGGATGTCTTTTGGTCCAGGTGAGAATCTTAGCTTTGGGAACCTTTTCCAAAGTGGCCTGTCTGTAATTGTAACTGTGAAAGGGATCTCGGAGTCTTAGTGGACAACCAGCTAAATAGGAGCCAGCAGTGTGCAGCAGCAGCAGCCAAAAAAGCCAATGCAATCCTAAATTGTATAAACAGAGCGATACAACTGAGATCAAGGGAGGTACTAATACCACTCTATCAAGCCTTAGTAAGACCACAGCGAGAGTATTGCATCCAGTTTTGGTCACCACACTATGAAAAAGATGTTGAGACTCCAGAAAAAGAGGCAGAGAAGAGCATCCAGGATGATTAGGGCAGAGGCAGGATTCAAATTTTCAACAACCGGTTCTGTGGGCGTGGCTTTGGTGGGCATAGCTTGGTGGTCATGTGACTGGGTGGACATAGCTTGGTGGTCATGTGTGACCAACTCAATATCACTCACATCCAAGCATCTCCTCGCCTGACCTCATTATTATGGGGATGCTGCAACAGTCGTAAGTGTGAAAAATGGTCATAAGTCCCTTTTTTCAGTACCATTGTAACTTTGAATGGTCACTCCACACAAGCAAAGTACCAGCAAAGGATGGGAAAAAAACTCCAGAGAAGTTCCAGAGACAGGAAGTCTAGTCCTGCTAAGAATGTAATAAGGGTTAATGGAGAGGCAGTTTCTATAAGCAACACCAGAATGTTTCCTTCCTGCCTTCCTTACAGGATTAAGCCAGTAATTTGTTCTAACAACCGGTTGTCCGAACTGCTTAAAATGTTAACAACTGGTTCTAGCGAATAGGTGTGAACTGTTGGAATCCCACCCCTAAATTAGGGGACTGGAGACAAAACATATGAAGAATAGTTACAGGAACTGGGCCTGGCTAATCTAGGGAAGAGAAGGACCAGGGGAGACAGGATAGCAGTCTTCCAATATTGGAGGGGCTGCCACAGAGAGGAGGAAGAGGTCAAGCTATTTTCTAAAGCACCCAAAGGCCAGACAAGGAATAACGGATGGAAATTGAATAAGGAGAGATTCAACCTGGAAATAAGGAGAAACTTTCTGACAGTGAGAACAATCAACCAATAGAACAGAAGTTGCCTTCGGAAGTTGTGGGACCTTCATCACTTGAGACTTTCAAGAAGAGATTGGACTGCCATTTGTCAGAAATGATGTCCAACCCACTTGGTCAGGGGGTTGGAATAGATGACCTACAAGGTCCCCTCCAACTCTGATTATCTGTTATCTGTCTGTCCATGGTTTAAAAGCGACATGAATGGTTGTAAGTGAAGGGCTGCCTAGCTGAGCTGATCTAGAAAATGTAAACATGGCTGAAATTGATTACAGGTAGTCCTTGACTATTGGTTTAATGACTGTTCAAAGTTACAATGGCACTGACAAATGTGATATGACCATTTTTCACAGTTATGACCTTTACAGCCTCCCTTTGATCATGTGGTTAAAATTCAGGCACTTGGCAACTGGTTCTTACTTATGACCATTGCTGTGTTCCGAAGCTCATGGGATTGATCCCCCTTTGCAACCTTCTGACAAGCGAAGTCAGTGGGGGAAGCCAGATTCACTTAACAGCTGGGTGACTAACTTACCAACAGCAGTGATTCCCTTAACAACTGCAGCAAGGGAGATTGTAAAACGGATAAAGAACAAAAAACAGCATAGGGGCAGGTGGGAGGGCTGATCCTGAGCTTTTCTCTTCTTTCTCCTCTCAGCTGATCATCAGAACTTTTTTTTTTAACTACCGGTTCCGCAAACTGGTAGCAATTTTTGCTACTGGTTCGATTGAACCAGGCTGAACCAGTAGCATTTCACCATTGTGTCATACCTTTGAATGGTCACAAGTCAAGGACTATCAGTGTCCTAGTTTAGACTAAGAAGAACCTCATGATCAAATTGAGACCAAGACTCCAAAATGTATTTTATTTTTCCTTTATGTACACTGAGAGCTTATGCACCAAAGACATGCCACACCCACAATTATAAGATCACAATTTCAGCAGTTTGCAAGTGGCTCCCATTTATGACTGGTTGCGGCATCCTGCAGTCATGGGGTCATAATTTAGGGCTTTCCCAACTGATTTCCACTTTTCCAACAAAAAATTCAGTTGGGGAAGCGGGAGTTGCTAAACGACCATGTGACTGACCTTACAACCCCAGTAAAATATATATATATATATAGTTGTAAAATAAGGTCCGGTCATGTGATAACTCACTTTACGACCGCCCCGATTTATAATAGAAATTCCAATCCCAGTTGTGGTTGTAAGTTGAGGACTACCTGTATACCCACATAGAAACTGATACTTGTATAGCATTATAAACTTTCTTGGGTGTCCAAAATTTTGGCTTGACTGGGCCGCATTGAATGAAAAGCAATTGTTTTGGGGCACATCTAAAATATATAATATGATTAATGTATATCAATCACATAATAATGTTCAAAATTTATGATCTGGTGGGACTGCATTAAGGCTGCATGTGACTTGTGGACATTACTGTTCCAGAATTTAGCTTGATTTCAGTGGCGTTTCCATGCAGTTTTGTTAGTAATAATATGGAAAGGATTTACTATTATTCTTTTCCAGTAATATTCTTCTTAATTTCCTAATTTAACATATGGCCTGGGGGTTTCCTGGTGAGATCTCCAAATAAATCTGAACTTTCTTAGCTTTTCAAAACAGCCAAAATTTGCCAGATGCCAAACAGGTGTCACAACCATGGCCAGAGAGAGAAGAGCAACAAAGATGATGAGGGGACTGGCGGCTAAAACTTATAAAGAACGATTTCTAGAACTGGGTTTATCTCGTCTGATGAAAAGAAGGACTTGGGGATGACAGGATAGCAGTCTTCCAATATTTGAGGGGCTGCCACAAAGAACAGAACTGTTCTGACCCAAACCTTGTTCCAAACAAACACCAAACAGATAAAAGCAAAACCTTTTAATGCTTCTCTGCAAATTCCGTTAATTCACGGTTAAAAGGCTATTAAAATTAATTGTCTCTGATAAGACCAAGCCTTACCAAGGCTGTGCAAGGCTGCCAAAAGCACTAGATTAAGTCATCAAGAAAGATGCCAAGCAAAAAGTCTTCAAACACAAACCAAGATAGTCTGAACTTCCATAAGGCTTGAAGTGCAAGAACTTCTTTACTTCCTGCCTCTCAGGCTGGCTTTTATCTCTTCAGGGAGGGGCCATTACCTTGCAGCCTTACTCCCGAGTCACCCATGCTACTGCAGCTGCTCTTTCCTATGAACAGCCCTGCGCATATGCGCACTGGGCACAGGCTCCTCAGGGGCCTCTTCATCACTGCTGCCATCCTCCACAATCTCCGAAGGCAGCACTCCACTCCCTGATGGTCCTGGCCCCATCCCTGCATCACACGCAGGCCCCTCATCTGAGTCCTCGCTCTCCGAGACCTCAGCCGTCTGCAACCTGCTACTGGCGAACCACAACAAGAGCAGAATAACAGAGTTGAAAGGGACTTTGGAGGTCTTCTAGTCCTACCCCTTGCTCAGGCAGGAAACCTTATACCATTTCAGACAAACGATTGTCCAATCTCGACCTCAAAAATTGATTGAGGACTCCCAAAGTTGGTGTGGCTTCTGTCTATCAATCTAGACTATATCAGAAATTAAAACTGGGGAATTTAAAAACATGTATTTATTTAACTTCGTGGACCCCCTGAAAGGATCTCAAGGATCACGCTTTGAGATATGATGCCCTATAAATCAATAGAGTGCAAATGTCCATTGAATCCAAATGCTATTGGCTGAGGAATTCTGGGAATTGGAGTCCACACAACTTAAAGTTCTCTAACTTGAGAGAATACTGGTCTTAGTCAAAGTACTGCATCAGAGTACTTTGATTGGCCAATCAGTACTGTATCCATGGGGAAATTTGTGTTGGAATAAAAGAGGAAAGACTTCTTGAACCCAGTACAGCTAAGGATCTCTTCTGGAGGTTGGCTAGGGAATCAGAAAAAGGCAACATCATGAGAACACAGCAGAAAAAAAGAATGTTGGGGCATGTTTTGACCACAATTAGGTGCAAATGTGGAAGTCTCTAAATAAAACTTCCGATCGAAAACAGTTATATCAGTGACAAACTGAAAATCCGTTAGTGTTAGTGCAACCATAAAGGCCTTACTTAGCCATCGATTGATATCGATTATCTTCAAGTTTATTTCCTACCTTACTGCAGTATGTAGAAACCAATTTGGCCGGTGTTTCTTAGCCTCAGCCATGAATTCTTGCTTAAATATGCACATTTGTTGGTTTACATGTGTTTCCCAACTGTTTTGTGGACATTAAATAAAAGCAGTTCATTGACCTGTAGATTATTTGAGTTGGATTTTGCAATGATGAATCAAAATCAAAGATAGAGGGAGGAATTTTTCTTCTGGATCTCGATCTCTCCCTCCCCCCCCCCCCCCCCCCCCCTCTCTCTCTCTCTCTCTCCCCTCCCTCCCCCTCTCTCCTCTTTTACAAATACACAAAAAACACAGTTTGATAAGAGTTCACTGTCTTTCTCGTGCCTCTATTTTGCCTATCTCCAAGGCAGCCGGGATAAAACCAGAATTTAATCTGGATCTGTGATTTGGTTAATCATTTGCATCCCCACGGGATTTTCTGCTGCTTAGTTAAAGATTTTGAGTGTTTGCTTTGAAGGTGGCAAGACAAACAAGAATAGGTGCTTTTGTTCTGGAAGGAAGAAGATGATGCAGTAGTTTTGTTAACTGTCTCCCTCATTTTAAAGATAAATGAGCTTGTCTGTGTACATTGATCCATTAAAAAAAAATAACAGAACTACACCTGTAGCCACAAAGAAACAGGGTGGTTTTTAGCAGTCCTGCTGACCTAATTTATGGGGTAGGTTAAATCATGTGTTGTCCCAGCCTAGAACATGGCTCAGATAAAGCCAAGATCTGTTCCTGGTTTGGCATTAACAGCTGTAGAATATACCAGTCCAGTCCAGCTTCATGGCTATCCAAAAGTGCTTTTTCAAAAGGTAATTGGATTTTCTGTCTTTTGTTTTTCATTTAAATATGTTTCATTTTTCACCCAAGAAGCATCTTCAGTTTTGACTGAAGCTGCTTCTTGGATGAGAAGTGAAACATCTTCAAAGAAAAACAAAGAAAGTCCAGTTGCCTTTTGAAAAAAACCCTTTAGGAAAACCATGACCTGGATGACAGAATCTCTGCAGATGTTCAGCCATTGATGGCTGTTGTTTTCAGGAGGAGGGCAGAGTGCTACAGTGACTCTTTTCGTTAGTTAGCATTACTGAAAGCTGGTTATGAATCCCTACTTGGATGCCATTCTCAGACCTGCCAACCCCTGATAAAGGAAAATCTGGAGACCCATGAAAAAAAAACCTGGAGATTCTATGAAAAATAGTGAGATTCACGGTCACGTGAATTACTAACCAATCAGAGCGTTATATCCGGTGGTAGAAAAAGCAAAATGGAGGCGCCCAGAGTCAAAAGTAATGTGCTGTATGTATATATGACTGTATGCTAATATCGATATTGCATGATCTGAGAAGTGGCGTCATGTCGTTTGTGTGAGAATCAGATTTATGCACGTATAAGCCGACCCCCAAATTTGGAAAAAAAAAAAAAAAGCGTTTTAAATTCGGCGTGAGATTGAGGAGCCTTGTCGTGAGACCGTGAGAAATGACAAAAAATAGAGAGACTCACGGCAGAACCGTGAGAGTTGGCAGGGCTGCATTCTCTATGTTTCAGCCCAACCCTCCTCACAGAGTTGTTGTGGGCAGGGAAGTTAAACTAAGAGAATACTGGTTGGAAGTGCAGTCAATAAATAACATAATGATTAGTCTTCCAGGAAAATGACACCAGGAGGTGGTGAGCAGGAATGGCCACCAAGCTAAACTATTCCCCTGAGATGGTATCTCTGCTTTCCTTCCTTCCCTCCCTCCTTCCTTCCTTGTTACTCACTTCCTCTTTTCTTTTCTTTTTTTTTCCTTTCCTTTTCTTACTTTATCTTGCCTTATATCTCCCTTCCTTCCTTCCTTCCTTCCTTCCTTCCTTCCTTCCTTCCTTCCT
>BLBF01000049.1:9584504-9607242 GCA_015471245.1 Laticauda colubrina
CTTCCTTCCTTCCTTCCTTCCTTCCTTCCTTCCTTCCTTCCTTCCTTCCTTCCTTCCTTCCTTCCTTCCACGTCTGGAAGGAGTAAAGGATGGCCTGTCCTTTTTTCTCGGGTACAATTCCTGAGTTTCACCCTAACTGGGTTACCCCAAGTCATTTGAATTCCATTTCTGCCTGTCTGCAACCAACAGCCCTCCAGGCAAGGAGCAGGAAGACCCAGCTGCCTCAAAGGATGCTGGGATACCACACACACACACACAGACACACACACAGACACACACACAGACACACACACAGACACACACACACACACACACACACAACTTGGGAAACTGCAGCTAGCCATGACTTCCCGTGTTCACCGGTGTCTCTTTTCATGGTTAGAGGTTTGATTCTGTTTAACTCAGAGGCGGGCTACATGGGTTGTGCCAACATGGCTGCTATCATAGCAGACAAACATCACATTTACTTTAAGACCTCATGGTCTAAGTAGATCAGCCAGCCTTTCCTGGCCAGGTTGCTTTCCAGGACTTCAAGTCCCAGAATACTTAGCGTCATCCAGGAGGGCTGGGGAATTCTGGGAGCTAAGACCACACCCATGTGCCCAAATTGGGGAAGAATGAACGGAACTCAGAGGGTTTGAGAAGTGCATCAAAATGGCACCAAATGGCAATTTTTTTTTTTTTTTTTTTTTGGAATCCTTGGCCTAGATGTTTCTAAGCAAAAGAGGTAGTGGGAAAAGAATAAAAGTGGACATGTTGTTCACTTTGTAAGGTTGTGAGAGGTGATTGCAGGCCACTTTGGTCTTTTTATGACTATCTAGGCCTTCCCAGCTGTGCTTTCCAGCTGTTTCGTTCTCAATCTCCCAAAATTCCTTGCTTGCATGGTGGCAGCCATCTTGGCTTGGAATGCACAAAATGGCTGGAAGGCATCAGTTTGGGGAAATCTGCAATCTTCCCCCCCTCAGCCCCAAAGGCTAAGAATGGATAGAATGGGAACCTCTGAACTCCAGATCCCATTTTCCTTAGCTAGGGCAAGTGGTGATGGAGGATGAGAGTCATAGTATAGCGACATCTAGTCTGCCCTAGCTTGTGTAAGTAAGGCTGGGGAATTCTGGGAGTTGAAGTCCACACAGCTTAAAGCTGCCAAGGTTGTTAAACACTGTTGCGTTATGAATTACACATTCTTTCAACAGTGCAAGGAGGAAGCTAATATTTATATTGCAAGTAGGTTTAATCCTACAAATCATATTTGCCAAGTTTTGGTGCCGTTGTTCAAAACTCAAGGAAAAAAAATGTAGGGCAGTAAATTTTGCATTCTATTATTTAAGAGTTGGAATTTAGAGTAGAGTTGAATCAAAGTCTTTCCTGTTCAGGTTCGTCTTCGGCTTACGACCACAATTGACTGAGTCCCACATTTCCGTGGTTAAATGAGACAGTTATTAAGTGAGTTTAGCCCCATTTTACGACCTTTCTGGCCACAGTGGTTAAGTGAATTGCTGAATTAGTTACCTAATGGCTAAGTGGATCTGGCATATCAGAAGGTTGCAAAAGGGGATCTTGTGACCCCAGGACAGTGTAACCATCACAAATATGAAATTAGTTGCCCAGCATTTGAATTTTGACTATGAGACCGTGGGTTTTTTGCAATAGTCATAAGTGTGAAAAATGGTCATAAGTCATTTTTTTCAGTGCCGTTGTATGTAACTTTCAACAATCACTTAAAGAAGCTCTGTAAGTCAAGGACTACCTGTAGTATTAGTGACATCAGGACTGCCATAGGTTGCAGGGAAGGTGACAGGAAGTGGGCATGGCTAGTGTAGTGAAGAGAAGGACCATGATAGCAGGGTTCCAATATTTGAGGGGCTGCCACAGAGAGGAGGGGATCAAGCTGTTCTCCAAGGCATCTGAAGTCCAGACAAGAAATAATGTAAACTGAACAAGGAGATTCATAGAAATAAGGAGAAACTTTCTGACAGTGAGAACAATCAACCCATGGAACAGAAGTTGCCTTTGGAAGTTGTGGGAGCTTCATCACTGGAGGCTTTTAAGAAGAGATTGGACTGCCATTTGTCAGAAATGGTGTAGGGTCCTACTTGCAGAGTGGTTTGGATGCAAATGTGCCTGCAGCCATAATGCAATGTGTGGGTGCCCCCCCAGCCCCATACGCATGCACTTGTGACCTCCCCAACACTTCCCCCACTCCTGCACATGCACACGTGAACCGCCCCTCCTCCCATGCACGTGCACCAGATACTGGACAATCAACCGGCCGGTGGGAGGTGCGTGTGCACATACGCAGGGTGTTCTGTATAAAATGGTTTATTCCAAATCCTCGAATGTGATTGGCCAGAAAAGCTGGCATAGGGATTGGTTCATTAAGAACCAATCCAAAAGAGCCGCCAAAAGGCGGCAAAATCAAGCAACTATCATTAGCTACAAGCTGACAGGCAAGCCGTATATAAAGGCTGCCGCAGCTAGAGCCAAACTGTTCCGTTTCACAATAATTCTTGAAATAAAGACTTTTACTGTTGGAACTCAGTCTACCTTGCGTTTTTCCGGATGGAACACTGCCGACGAGGGTGGGATCATCCTAAAACGTGAGACTGTGCACGCGGCGAATTGAAATCCAGGCTTGAAGCGATGGCCGGGAATAATACACCGCCCGCACCCTTCAATTCCAATGAAGAGGATTGGGAGTCCTACGTAGAACGTTTCCAAATGTACTTAGAAAGTAACGAGATGGAAGAGATCTCAGACCAGCGTAAGAGGGCTGTCTTCTTAACGCATTGCGGACCAACTGTGTTCAAGATGGCCAAGGCATTGGCGAAGCCCAGAGATGTAAAACAAATGACCTGGCCCGATCTCCAGCGAATGTTAAAGGCTCACTATGCACCAGTGGTGTCAAATCTCATCAAACGGCACGAATTCTACCAAAGGGACCAAAAAGAAGGTGAGACCATCGCTGATTTTGTGGCAGCCCTCCGACAACTGGGGGGAGCGTGCGAGTTCCTGAACTTAGATGAAGCCATGCGAGATCGAGTGGTACTGAGTTTAAAAGACTCTAATTTACAAAGTAAATTGCTAAATAAACCCAACATAACCGTGGCTAAAGCAATCACAGAAGCCACAGCCGCAGAAGCCGCGAAAAAGTCAGCGGCCACCATGAAACAAATGAACTCGAACAATGACGAAACAAGCATAGCCAGAGGAAAGAAGCAATTTCCCGCTACTACACACCACGGAGATTTTGACGAGACATCAGAATCCGAAGAGGATGATGATGAGGTCCACCGCCTGTACGCCAACAAAAAAAGGCGTGAAAAAAGAAACTGGCGGGAATGCGCCGGTTGCAGAGGAAACCACCCTCGAGCCGATTGCAGATTCCTTGATGCCATCTGCCGAGCTTGCAAGAAAAGGGGACACATCGAGAAAGTCTGAAGGAATCGAAAAAATAACAGCCCTAACAGACGCAGTAACTCTCCCCCACAAGCTGAATCGAAACAAGCCGAGAAAAAGTGGGAGCGCAACAAATGAACCAGTAACCGAGAAAAGACCCATCAAACTGTCACTATCGGAAGCGCTCAGACGGAAAGCGGGAAAAAAGTTAAAATCATCGTAAAAATTGAAGGCAGCCCCTGTGAGATGGAAGTCGATTCAGGGTCTTTCCTGTCAATGGCGTCGTGGGACACAATCAGACAACTGGTCCCAAATATCAAATTAAAAGAACTCCAGGAACAAAAATTAACTCTGAAGGACTACCAGGGGAATCGAATCCCTGTGGTAGGTCTAGGACATTTCCGAGTCGCCTACAAGCAGCATGTCGAAGTCCTGCCTCTGACAATAGTCGACCAAGACCGACCCAGACTCCTGGGCATTGAATGGTTCGCACCATTGGGCATCGGAAAGACCGGAGTGGACCGAGTAGCCACAACCGACTGGGAAGAAAACCTGATCCACGAGTTCCAGGACGTTTTCGATGGCACCCTAGGCAGGTATCAGGGGACCCCAATTTCCTTGAGCTTAGACCCCCAGGTGGCCCCTAGAAGATTAAAGGCCAGACGAGTTCCCTTCGCATTAAAAGCAAAAATAGAGGAACAATTGAATAAATTAATTGACCAAGGGGTTTTGGAACCTGTTGACCATGCTAAATGGGAGATGCCAATAGTAACACCGGTTAAACCTGACGGGTCGGTACGCATCTGTGGAGACTACAAGGCTACCCTGAACCATGCGCTGCAACAAAGCGCAAACCCGGTGCCAGTCGTACAACATTTGTTACACTCACTTGGGGGAGGAAAATTTTTTGCCAAACTAGATCTAGCACAAGCTTACCAACAGCTTCCAGTAGACCCCTTAACGGCCGTGGCACAGACAATAGTGACTCACAAAGGGGCATTCAAGTGTAACAGACTTCAATTTGGAGTGAGCGTTGCCCCAGGCGTTTTCCAAAGCCTCATGGAACGCCTATTAAATGGAATAAAAGGGGTCGTACCATATTTTGACGACATCCTGATTTCGGCTAAAGATACGACCCAACTAGAAAAAAGACTAAGAGATGTACTAACAAAATTTAAAGAATCCGGTCTGAAAGTTAAAAAAGAAAAATGCTGCTTAATGACTGATTGCGTCAAATTTCTGGGCTACTTAATTGACAGAGAGGGTATACACCCTACTGAAAAAAAAGTCAAAGCCATTAAAGACGCACCACAGCCAAAAAACAAAATGGAATTGCAGGCATTTTTGGGTCTAATAAACTTCTATAAAGTATTCCTCCCCCAAAAAGCAACGATAGCGGAACCATTACACCGTTTGCTGGATAAGAAAACTAATTGGACTTGGGGTCATAGAGAACAAAAGGCATTCCAGAAAATAAAAAATTTATTAACATCAAACACCGTTCTTATCCAGTTTAGTAACACACTTCTATTAACGGTCACCTGCGACGCCTCACCGTTTGGAGTCGGTGCCATCCTGAGCCACCAATTGCCAGATGGGAGAGAGGCACCCATCGCTTATTACTCAAAGACTCTGTCTAAAACAGAACGTAACTATAGTCAACTAGACAGAGAAGCCCTGGCAATCGTCGCCAGAGTGAAACGTTTTCACGAATACCTTTATGGAAGAACATTTTTGATTGTAACGGATCATAAACCGTTACTAGGAATTCTGGTGGGAAACAAGCCTACACCGAACATTTTATCCCCGCGGATGACTAGATGGTCAGAATTCCTAGCAGCATACTCTTACACATTGACGCATCGACCCGGGAAGCAAATCTCCCATGTAGACACATTAATCAGAGCACCACTGCCAATGATGGAGGAAGACCCGGCGCCAACAATGACCACCCTGCAAATAGAAACATGCCCCGAACTACCAATATCTGCAAACAATGCCACCAGAGTGACCGCAAAGGACCCAGTGACTGCCCGCATATTAAATTGGGTAGGTAAAGGCTGGCCGGAAAACCAAAAAACTGAAAACTTTAAATCTTTCCGGATCAGACAAACCAAACTTTCAATTCAAAAAGGCTGTTTATTGTGGGGTGATAGGGTAGTAATCCCTCCTAAACTGCAGACTAGAATGTTGGGTATGCTTCACGAGGGCCACGCTGGTATTGTAAAAATGAAAAGCCTAGCTAGAAGCTATGTCTGGTGGCCTGATCTAGATAAGGACATCGAATACTGGGTTGCTACTTGTACTAAATGTCAGAAAACCAGACCTTCCCCACCACAAGCACCCATAAGGGACTGGGAGACCCCAAGAGGTCCCTGGTCTCGGATCCACATTGATTTTGCGGGTCCTACTAGGGGACATACCTTTTTAATTGTCATAGATGCATACTCAAATTGGCTGGAAGTTGTAGTAATGTCATCTTCGACAACCGAGGCGGTCATTAAACAACTTAACAAAGTCTTCGCAACCCATGGATTGCCGGACATCCTAGTGTCCGACAATGGGCCACAATTAACCGTCATCCAATTTGAACAATACCAAGCCTCCCTAGGTATACGCCATGCACTGACCGCACCGGCTCACCCGGCAGCAAATGGTAGGGCGGAGAGAATGGTCAGGTTTACTAAAGAGGGTTTAGAAAAAATGGACCTTGGGGATGTCCAGGATAAAATACATATCATATCACACCCAGCACTGTAACCAACAAAAGCCCAGCGGAATTATTAATGGGGAGAAAACTTAGGTCGCAATTAGATAGGTTGCACCCAAATTACACTTTGGAAAGACCCCCCGACTCCTTCAGCCATTTCTGAACATTTGAAATGGGCGACCTAGTCAATGCAAAAAATTTCACTGGGGACCCCTTATGGCTTCCAGGCACAATCACACAAATTACAGGCCCCCGGTCCTACCGCCTAACCGTAGACGATGGCAGGGAATGGAAGTGGCACATAGACCAGCTTTGTTCCCGAAACATTGAAAGAAATACAAACTCACAACCACAAATAATAAAAATCGACGAAAACAAAACCAAAGAAGGGGGGGAAATACAAGAAAATAATAAAGAACTTTTTAAAATAAACCCAGAACATCTAACCAATCAAAAAGAGCAAAAAGGAAACTTACGGTTAGATGAGACTTGCGGGAAAAATCCAGACGAAGGGGCCAGCCGAGCCAGCTCGACCTGCCCAGAGAAGCCAGGAGGGAGCGGCAAAACCACCGGCCTGAGAAACTCAAGCGGTAGCAAAATGGCCAACTCACCTTTCCAGGTGGTTCCATGGAAAAGAGCTGGAGAGACAGCAACCCCATCCGAACCGGTTGAAGTCTCCAGCGAAAATGAACCGCGCAAGTCCAGTAGAATCAGAAGAAGCCCCACCTACCTGCGCGACTACGTCACCACGTAGGACTAAACTAAGGGGGGAGGGGTGTTCTGTATAAAATGGTATACTCCAAATCCTTGAATGTGATTAGCCAGAAAAGCCAGCATAGGGATTGGTTCACTAAGAACCAATCCAAAAGAGCCGCCAAAAGGCGGCAAAATCAAGCAACTATCATTGGCTACAAGCCGGCAGGCAAGCCGTATATAAAGGCTGCCGCGGCTAGAGCCAAACTGTTCCGTTTCACAATAATTGTTAAAATAAAGACTTTTACTGTTGGAACTCAGTCTACCTCGCGTTTTTCCGGACGGAACACAGTGAACCTGATCTGGGCAATGGCTCATGTGCTGGCAGAAATGGCTCTGCGTGCCTCTTCTGGCACATGTGCCATAGGTTCACCATCACAGATCTACAAGGTCTCTTCCAACTCTGTTATTCTATTACATTCTAAATATAAGGTTGTCTAAGCAGGGCTTAGGTAAGTGCCTTGTGGTGGATTACACCTTCTTTCCACACTGCAAGCAGGAAGCAAATATTTGAATTGCAAGCAGAGTTAACCCTATAAAACGTATTGGCTGAGTTTCATTGCCATTGTTCAAAGCTGAAGGGAAAAAAATTGGGCAGGGCAACAGTTCATCTAATGACCATTCACAGTTACAACATAACTGAAAAAAAGAGACTTATTTTCACACTTATAACCGTTGCAGCATTCCCATGGTCACCTGATCAAAATGGAAATGCTTGGCAAGTGGTTCATATTTATGATGGTTGCAGTGTCCCAGGATTATGTGGTGACCTTCTGATGTACAAAATCAATGAGGAAGCCAGATTCACCTAACAACCATGTTCCAAACATAACAACTTCAGTGTTTCACTTAATAATCCTCACAAGAAAGGTTGTAAAATGAGGCAAAACTCACTTAACAAATTTCTCACTTAGCAACATAAATATTCGGCTCAATTGTGGTCGTAAGTCAAAGACTTCCTGTTTTTAAGAGTTGGAATTTAGAGTAGAATTGTAAAAAAATCTTTATTGTTAAACGGTGGAATACCTTTTGGTTTGTTAGAACAAGATCCAGAATGGAAAATAGTTGTGTAATTGTGATGAAACTAAATTTAATAACCAATAAAAGGAACAAAAAGATGAGTTCTGAAGTCAAAGTACGATAAATTTAGGTTGTTTCTCTGCCCATTCGTCCTACAGATCAGGCCTCATGGTTCCTGATAGTGACACTAACTTAATTATAGGTTGGCAATTAAGTGCAATTAGTAAATGCATCTACTAAGAAGGAAGTTGGAGTTTAGGAGTGCTTAAAGAGAAGATTTGGGTTGTAAAATTAGTCACTTGTTTGCAAACAGTTCATAACTATCTGAATTATTTATTTCCTTATTAAATGTTATTTACTGGCTGTAATCTAGGGATCGGCAGCCTTTCAGTATTCGTCATTTCTTTATTCTGGTTGATTTTAGAAAAAGAAGGAACTCTCACACACACAACACACAATTAATTTAAAAACAAAAACAAAGTATGATAAGTCTATTTTACCATGTGTAGGAGAGTTTTCTATTTTTCTCTTTAAAACGGAAGATAACCACGACAATGACTTTTGGCAGTGATGTTCAGAGAAAGTTGGTGGTGGTCCCTAAAAAAGATATATGGGAAGAAATATCTATCTGATTCCGTTCCAAGCTGAGAGAAAGACACTGGAAACATGGAGGCTGATTGGAAAGATGGTTTAATGATGAAGCAGAACCACCAAGCACATGGTTCTGGTCAGGGATGGGCTCCAAAAAGTTTAGCAACCGGTTCTCTGCCCACTTGCTGGGTAGGTGTGGCTATGGTGGGCATGGTCTAGTCTGCCTCCTGGACCACCGGGGGGGTGCATTTCGCCCTCCCCGGGCTCCAGAGGCTTTCCTTGAGCTTCCGGGAAGGTGAAAATGGCCTCCCCTGGGCTCCTGAGGCCCTCTGCAGGACTTGTTTCCGGCCTTCCAGAGCTTCCAGGAGGCCCATTTTTCGCCTTTTCCAACTCTGCGTGGGTCCTGCGCGTACCTGGCATCCAAAATGGGCTGCGTGTTGACTCCTGGAAGGGAGGGGGTAGGGTGGGTGGGGCCAGCCAGGAGTGGGATTTGCCAGTTCACTGAACCGGCCATAAAATTAGATACCAGTTTGCCTGAACTGAGGAGAACCGGAAGCAGCTCACTCCTGGTTCTGGTGCAGCTGACCACATGGACTTGAGAGTGGTTTTTATACTTGTCTTGGGCTTTGCACTTAAGCTTCTTGTTCCTATGCAAGAAAATGTATTCTATTGACTGTTGTCAGAGTCCCATGGAGGCCATATAGGGGTTATGTAGGGGTCATAGCTGGTTCTATAGCCATGATGGTGAACCTATGGCACGCGTGCTACAGGTGGCACGCAGACCCATTTGTGCCGGCATGCAAGCTGCAAGCAGACTTACCTCACTGCACATACCTGTGCCTCACAGCTGATTTTTGGCTGGTTTGAAGTCTTTTTTCGGCCTCCCAGAAGCTTCAGGAAGGCTTCTGCAGGCTTCTGCAGGCTTTTCAACTAGGCCCATTTCATCACTTCCTTTTTTTCCGGAGATACCGGGAGTGACGAAACAGACCAAATTTTTGGTTTGAAAAGACTGCAGAAGCCTTCCTGAAGCCTCTGGGAGGCTGAAAAAGACCTCAAACCGGTCGAAAATCATCTGTGAGGCGCAGTGCAGGTAAAGGGGTGGCAGGGTGGGGGTGGGGATTGCGCACACATATATGTAGGGGACATGGGAGAGAGGTGCATTGCTGGATGCTGGCACGCGAGTGCGAGTGTGCAAGTGCGTGCACAATTTTTGGCACCGGAGCCCAAAAAGGTTAGCCACCACTGCTCGATAGCTTGTCTGAGCTAAGTTTGGTTGAAGTTTCTGAGGGTGATGCTATGTCCTTATGAGATTGTACAATGTAGTGAGCTCTGTGTCTCAGTGGATTAATCCTATTATGTCCTGAAGGATCATGTCTTAATCAGTGGACCGCGGGTTGGTCCACTGTTTCCAGAGTTCCCCCTCCCAGACCAGATCTAAGGACCCCACAGGACAGATCTGGCCCACAGGCCTTGAGTTTGTCACCCCTGTTTTATAGGATGTAGGGTTTTTTTCAAGGACTGGACTATTTTACTGAGTTACCTAAATAAATAACATGCTAATATTCTCTGTCTTCTGATATTTACAGGCCTGAATCCCGGTTATGGACCACAATGCTGCTGCTGGGAACTTGCCTGCTTTACTGCGCCAGGGTCCTAATGCCCATTTGTGTAGTCGCCATGAGCTCCCACTTTGACTGGGACAAGAAACAGTCCGGAATTGTGTTGAGCAGCTTCTTTTGGGGTTACTGCCTTACTCAAATTGTTGGAGGCCACTTGAGTGACCGGTATGGACAATATTACATTAAACCAAGGGTGTCAAACTCAGTTTCATTGAGGGCCTCATCAAGATTGGGTTTGACCTCGGGGGGGAAGGGAGACATGTCGAAGGAGGCATAGCCACCTCGATGTCACTCATGTCGGTGGTGCCTGTGATGGCCAGAGTGCTTTGTCAGTGAAAATGGGCTCCTGAGCTCTGTTTTCAGCTGCAACCAGGGTGGGATTCTGCCGGTTTGGGCCAGATGTTAAATTTACATCTGGTTCTCCAAACTGGTTGTTGAACCAATTGGCTGGCCTTACCCATCCCTCCCCTCTCCGGAGTCTCCACATGGCTCGTTTTGGATGCAGGTAAATGCAGGGTCTACGCATTTGAGGTTTTGGGAGGGCGAAAACCAGACTGAACCAGAAGTTCTGGAAGTCTGGAAACAGGCCTCTTTTCGGCTTCTGGAGGACCTCTGGAGTCCGGGGGAGCCCATTTTCACCCTCCCAGAGGCCCAAGGGAAGCCTCCGGACTCTGGCGGAGGCGAAAAACGTCCCTCCCAGACGTTCCAGTAGGCCACGCCCACCATGGCTATGCCCACCCAGCAACCGGGCAGAGAACCGGTTGTTGGGATTTTTGAAACCCACCCCTGGCTGCAATAGCCTCCTGCAATCTTCTGCCAGTAAAAAAGGATCTCGGGAAGGCACTGCCAGGGGTGGGATTCAACTGGTGTTACTATTGGTTCGGTGACTACATTTTGCACGCGCATGAACTGGTAGCATCCCACCCCAGGGCGTGGCCCTCCCAAGCTACATTTCTGCTGGCAGAAGCACCACCGACTGGTCCTTCTCTGTTTCCAGGGCAGCCCCACAGGCCAGATCTAAGTATCCCGTGGGCCAGATCTGGCCCCCGGGCCTTGAATTTGACACCCCTGCATTAAATGATCTTAGCAATGCTTTGGCACCAAAGAAACTTATTTATTTATTTTATCATTATTCAACATTCAATAAAAAATAATACTCTGTCATTCATTAATGACCAGGAATAAGGATGTACCACTTGTCTCTCAATGAAACATGGATGAATTTGCATTTTTGATAAGAATTCAAATTCTCTTTCATTGGGGCCATCATCTTATTTATTTGATCGATCCTTCTTTTCCATCCGTCAAAGCAGCCCATTACAAAACCTCATGGATTATCAGCAATTACATATTTATCTCGCTGAAGCCAAATGTCTAGGGAGAATCTCAACCAACCAGGTCCCAAAAGGCAACTGGACATCTTGGGTTTTTTTCTCCTTTGAAAAAGTTCTGAAGTGAAGAATCTTCTTAGACAAGAAGTAAAATGTTTTCAAAGGAGGAAAAAACAGTTACCAAGAAAGTCCAATTGCCTTTTGGAAAAAGCACCTTTGGTTTATTGAAGTCAACTCTTGAATGCTTTCAGATACGCAGTTCCACTGCAGGTCAGACACCAAATATTCTGTATAATATCTGTGCATCACGACAGTCTCTTGAAGAGATAAACATTGTTTCTTTAAAAAAGAATAACCCTGTAGGTGGAATGGCACATAAAATAAAAGCATTTTTTTTCTTTTGGAAGGATTGATCCTGTGCTTAAACCACGGCAGGCATAGGAAACATTGATTCCTTCTGCAAGGATTTTGGTACATGTACCTTGTCTGTGGAGATTCTCAGCCATCCAAGCCATGCTTATCCCAAAGGTGCTTTTTTTCAAGAGGCAACAGGACTTTCTGTTTTTTGTTTGAAGATGTTTCGCTTCTCATCCAAGAAGCTTCTTCAGCTCTGCACGCACCTTGCGTCAGGCCCAGTAGTTCCTGTTTTCAACCTCCGCTTTTTGCACTAAACCAGAGGTCTCCAAACCTGACAACTTTGAGACTGCTGGACTTCAACCCCCAGAATTCTACTCCCTGGCCATCCATAGAATTCTGGGAGTTGAAGTCCACAAGTCTTAAAGTGGCCAGGTTCAGGAGACTCCTGTCCTGAAGGAAGGGTCAACAAGGAATTTTGGTGTGCAGAAAATGCTCTTGCTGATCGATGTCCTAATCGTCTTTCAGGATAGGAGGTGAGAAAGTCCTTCTCCTCTCTGCCTCAGCCTGGGGATCCATCACCGCCATCACGCCACTCCTCATTTCCTCAAGCTCCGCTCACCTGACTCTGATGACCTTCACACGCTTCCTTATGGGACTATTGCAAGGTGAGACAATCTGTTTCCAAATGCTTGACTCAGATGAGAAAACTGGAATAATGGGGACATCATCATCATCGTCGTCGTCATTATTATTATTATTATTATTATTATTATTATTATTATTATTATTATTGTTGTTGTTGTTGTTGCTGTTGTTGTTGTTATTGTTATTACTATTACTATTATTATTATATGCAGTGTAAATTCAGCACCAGAAAAGTAAAAACAGATGACTGAGGCTTCATTTAACTTTTTTATAAACTTATAAAGTAAATTTTACAATACCAAGGAAATGTAGATTTCTCCAACATGGAGGGAACTCAAAGGTTCAGAGCAGAACAACAACTCAAGTGCTCAGAAACAGACATCAGTTTCACTTTAGTTCAGCAGGCAAGCAAGACACACAGCAGAGGAGTGAAGCAGTTTCATTTGCAACAGACAGACTCGGAGCTTAACATAGCTTCAGAGCTGCAGAGCTTAATATAGACCCATTCCTAGGCTACTTCTAGTTTCAGTTTCCAAACAGTCCTCTGGCTGACTTAGTTGCTATGCCTATTCATTGGCTCACCTTGTTACCATGCTCTATTCCAGTTTATGAATACACTCTGACATTATAGGTACCCAGATTGTTGGGGGCAAGAGGCTGATTCTGTAAACCTCTTAGAGAGGCCTGTAAACAGTGGGTGGATCCTGCTGGTTCGGACCGGTTCTGGGGAACCAGTAGTTCTGGCGATCAACTGGCCCTGCCCACCCACCCCTGTTCTTTCCTGTCCTATATTTCTGTGTTCTTCAGCTCATCTAATTCGCATGGCACAGTGGATTGCGGCACTTCAGTTGTTTTACTCATCAGCTGTGCTCTAGTAGGTAAGAGTTAGGGCCGTGATGGCGAACCTATGGCACGTGTACCACAGATGGCATGCAAAGCCATTTGTGCCAGCATGCGAGCTGCAGGCAAACTTACCTCACTGCACGTGCACACGTCTCACAGCTGATTTTTGGCCAGTTTGAGGCCTTTTTCAGCCCCCCAGAGGCTTCAGGAAGGCTTCTGTAGGCTTTTCAGGATGAAAACTAGGACCGTTTTGTCACTTCCTGTTTTTCTAGAAATACTGGAAATGATGAAACAGGCCCAGTTTTTGGTCTGAAAAGCCTGCAGAAGCCTTCCTGAAGTCTCTGGGAGGCTGAAAAAGGCTTCAAACTGACCTAAATTCAGCTGTGAGGGACAGTGCAGGTAAGGGGGCATTGCCTATAAAGCGCTGTGAAGTGGTATATAAGTCTAAGTGCTATTGCTATTTCACACTCATAAGAATAACACAACATTTTTAATCTGCTGCATTGGCAAGCTTGATTGCGGTAGATATCTGCTGCCAAAGGAAAAGGATATAGGTATCTCTGGACGGACAACCACAACTGAGCCTATAATTTTTGTTTCTAAGCAAGAGAGTTGTTAAGTGGATTATGACCCATTTTACGACCTTTCCTGCTGTAGTTGTTACCCACGGTTGTTAAGCTTAATAGTTTAAGCTTAAAAATGGGGAATCTGACTTCCCCATTGACTTGGCTTGTCAGAAAGTTGCAAAAAGTGATAGCCATTTATAAAAAATAATTACTTATGAAGAAAAAGGTTTCTTATGATTATTTTAGTTCCTATATTTGAGTGGAGTCTTTCATTTCAGAGCAACAATAGCAATAGCACTTAAACCTATATACCGCTTTACAGCCCTCTCTTAGGGGTTTACAGAGTCAGCCTCTTGCACTAAACAATCTGGGTCCTCATTTTATCCACCTTGGAAGGATGGAAGGCTGAGTCAACCTTGATCAGGAGGTAGAGTTAGCCTGTAATACTGCATGGAATAGAATGGAATAATATGGAATAACAATAAAATAGAATAGAATAACAATAGAATAGAATAGAAAATAGAACAGAATAGAATAGAATAAGCACTTAGACTTATCAAACCACTTCACAGTGCTTTTACAGACCCCTCTAAGCGGTTTACAGAGTCAGCCTATTGCCCCCAACAATCTGGCTCCTCATTTTATCTACCTCGGAAGGATGGAAGGCTGAGTCAACCTTGAGTCCCATCTGGATTGAACTGCTGGCAGTGGGCAGAGTCAGCCTGCAATATTGCATTCTAACTACTGCACCACCGTGCTGATCATAGGACCTTGGAACACAGCAACCATCATAAATAGGAGCCAGTTGCCAAGTATATGAATTTTGATTGTGTGACTGTGGGGAGGCTGCAATGCTTTGTACATATCATGAACCATTTCCCCCAGTACCATTATAACTTTGAATGGTCATTAAATAAATGGTTGTAAGTCGAGAAATACCTGTAACAGAATTTCTTTCTGTTTCCTATTCCTCTGTCCTTTATTAGGGGTTTATTTCCCTGCCTTGGCTAGTCTGCTTTCCCAGAAGGTACAGGAGAGCGAACGAGCATTGACATACAGCACGGTTGGAACTGGATCTCAGTTTGGGTGAGTTTCTCACACACTATAAAAAAGATGTTAAGACTCGAGAAAAAGTGCAGAGAAGAGCAACCAGGATTATTTAGGGGACTGCAGGCTTCAACATATGAAGAACCGTTGCAGGAATTGGGAATGTCTCGTTTGATGAAAAGAAGGACCAGGGGAGACATGATAGCAGTGTTCCAATATTTGAGGGGTTGCCACAGAGAGGAAGAGGGTCAAACTATTTTCCAAGGCACCTGAAGGCCAGACAAAGAATAATGGATGGAAACTGATCAAAGAGAGACTGAACCTGGAAATAAGGAAGACTTTTCTGACAGTGAGAGCAATCAACCGATGGTACAGAAATTGACTTCAGAAGTTGTGGGAGCCTCATCACTGGAGGCTTTCAAGAAGAGACTGGACGGCCATTTGTCAGAAATGGTGTAGGGTCTCCCGCTTGGGCAGGAGGGTTGGACAACATGACCTCCAAGGTCCCTTCCAACTCTGTTAATCTGTGAATCTGTATCTTCAAGCAGAGAACAGGGCAATAAAGGAAAAGATTGAAAAAATAATACAGGCAGTCATCGACTTATGACCACAACCGAGCCCAAAATTTATGTTGTGAAGTGAAACATTCGTTAAGTGACCTTTGCCCCATTTTACAACTTTCTTTCTACAGTTGTTAAGCAAATCACATTGCAGTTGATAAGTTAGTGACACGGTTGTTAAGTGAATCTGGCTTCTCTATCAACTTTGTTTGTCGATAGGTCGTAAATGGGAATCACATGACCCTGGGATGCTGCAACCCTCATAAATGTGAGTCAGTTGCCAGGCATCTGATCATGAGGGTGCTTTTATGAAAAAGTCATAAGTCCCTTTTTTCTTTTCTTTTTTTTTTTTTAAACAAATTTTATTGGTTTTACAATTAAAAACACATCGACAACACATACACAATTGAAAATCAGATTTTAGTTCTCTGTCTCTGGTTGGAATTTTTTTTTTCTCTCTCTTCAAATGTACCAGAAGTGGTGAGGTAAAAAGTGCTGAATAATAGCTACAATTAATCCATATCTTGCAAATCTTCTTATTTACTTTTTAAAAAATGTTCCTATATTCAATTTCTTGATTTTCTTCGATTACAACCACCTCCTCAATGAGGATAGTATTCTCCCAAAGGTCTAACTGAAAGATCGATTAAACAATTAAAGGCCCTATCACACTGGCCAACAGATGCAAAACGTTTGTAAAAAGGACACAGCGGATGAGCAAAATGTTCCATCCGTTGTTATCCGTTCTCAAAAGTGCCCCGAATTTGCATAAGCAGAGCGGACAACAACGGAAAGGAACGGATGGGGGGAGGACGTAGCCAGGATGGAAAGCGGATGCTCCACGGAAGCCTAGTGGATGGAAGCGGATGGGAGCAGATGGCACATCCACAAGGCTTCCGGGGGAGCACAGCAAAGCGGATGCGGAACGGAAAGAGCGGATACAGAGCAGATGCCGAGCGGATGAAGCGGGTGCAGAGCGGAAGCCTAGCGGAAACCTAGCAGAAGCCTAGCGGATGCCTAGCGGATGCCTAGCATTCACTGCACATGCAGGGAGGATGCATTGCGTCAACTGATGCTGTTTCCGGTGGTGGTGCTTCTGCTGGTGCTTACTCTGCTGATGCTGCTTCTGGTGGTGGTGCTTCTGCTGATGCTGCTTCTGGTGGTGGTGCTTCTGCTGGTGCTTACTCTGCTGGCACTGCTCCTGGTGTTGGTGCTTCTGCTGGTGCTTACTCTGCTGGCACTGCTCCTGGTGCTGGTGCTTCTGCTGGTGCTTACTCTACTGGCACTGCTCCTGGTGCTGGGGCTTCTGCTGGTACTTACTCTGCTGGCGCTGCTCCTGGTCCTGCTGGTCCTGCTGGTGCTTACTCTGCTGGCGCTGCTCCTGGTCCTGCTGGTGGTCCTGGTCCTGCTGGTGGTCCTGGTCCTGCTGGTGCTCCTGGTCCTGCTGGTGCTCCTGGTCCTGCTGGTGCTCCTGGTCCTGCTCCTGGTCTTGCTGCTGCTGGTGCTGCTGCTGCTGCTGCTGCTGCTGGTCCTGCTTTTGCTGCTACTGTTGTTGTTGCTGCTGCTGGTGGTGGTGGTGTGGAGGAGCAGCCCCTACAACCTCGAAGCCCCTCTGATGAGGGCCCATATGGCCCTGCCAAAGGGAGGAAGAGGCAGACGCGTGAACGGGAGAGGAGGCAAAACACAATTGAAGAGGAACATGAGGAGGAGGTGCTGGAGTGGCTGAGGGAGAATGAATATCTTTGGTGGAAGGGACACAGGCTCTATCGAGACACCAAGAGGAAGCAGGCTGCTTGGAGAGAGAAGGCGGAGAGCCTGGGCTACACTTCAGAGATGCTCCTCGGCTGGTGGAAGCACATGCACACCTGGTAAGGGAAGCTGCACCTCAAGAAATCTGGCCAGGCCACGGTCAAGAGACCTACGTGATGGCCAAGTGCAGTTTCTTGGAGGGTCAGATCCGCCACCGAGGAGCAGCCCCTCTCACAACCCTCTCTCTCAGGCAGCCTGCTGAGAGGCAGTCCTCTTCTGGCCAAGAGTCAGCTCCTGTGTCCAGGCAGGTATCTGTGAAGCGTCCCACAATGGAGACCCCCCCGACAGCTGTACTCCCCGTGGCGGAGCACGTGGAGGACCCCCTGATGCAGTGGGAGCAAGGAGAGGGCACTTCCACCACAGCCCAACCCGCATCCACCCCCAGCTCCACCTCCACCGAAAGGCAGAGAGGCAGACTGGAGGGGCAGAGGCACACTGTCCTGCTGGAGATCAGGGACACCATCAGGATCAGCGTAGATCTCCTCTCTCAGCTGGTACACACCGACGCCCCATCCTCCAGCCGCAAGTCCTTCCTGACCTACGTCAACCAGACCCTCATGAACATGTCGGAACCGCAGTACCAGTTGGTGAAGGACAGGATCACTGATCTTCTTCACAACCCTCCAGTGCCACCTTGAGCCCAGGGTCCAGGCTGGGCCGGAAGTGGGTGTTTGCCTTGGTCAACCTGGGTCTCAGCCGCTCCACAACTTCATCAAACATGGCTGGAGGCATCCTTATGAAGTTCTGGAATGTATGAGGGTCTTCGTTCCTCAGCTCCACCATCAGCTTGTTGTACAGTCCGTACTCTGCTCTTCTCCCAATCCATCTTCGGACCCAGACACTTCTTGGCTGCCTTCTTTTCTTCCCGTAGAACAGTTGAAAGAGCCTGTAGATGGCTTTGCACTGTTGCAGAACGATGGTGGCTACCAAAAGGACTGTGTTATGATCCATGGTGGACATCAATGGATGCTGTGGAAGAGCAAGAGCCAGATGAAGGCTGCAGAGGTCTGCACAGCAGGGCTGCTGGACTGAAAGTGAGATCCAGGTGAATTCCTCCTCCTTTTTATAGGCAATATAGGTTTTCCGCTAGGTGTCCTTTTGCATCCTCTAGGCATCCTCTAGACATCCTTAATATCCGAGATAGGTCCCCTCTGCGAACATTTTTTCCATTTTAAATGCTTTCTTTGCGAGCTGCATCCGTTTTCATCCTTTCTCCGTCCGTGCTACTAACGCTGTGCGTCCGTTCCGTGTCCGTTTCGCTTCCTCCCTGTGTCTGTTTTCTGCTGGAGCGGATTTGAGTTGCGCAGATGTGCAGCAGATGCCTAGTGGATATAGCGGATGTGTAACGGATGACGACGGATGTAGAATGGATGTTCCCCGCATGCGTTGCGGATGCAGAACGGACATGTTGGATACATTTTCCGCTCAAAAAGTTTTGAGCAGCTCAAAACTTTTTGAGCGGATGGAACCTCAGTCGACGGATGCTGGACGGATAGAGAGGATGAAAATCGGAGGCAGTGAATACAGAACGGATGAATTGCGTTAACCAACAGATGGCAAGTGTTTCTCTCCGTTTTACATCCTCTTTCCATCCGTTGGTGCAGTGTGACATGGGCTTAATATTAGATATATTGTTAACAGTACTTTCGGAGTTTCTAAGTATCTTGTATAGCGCCACACTGTCTCTTCTCTGTCAATCTCGATCCTGTTCTCGTCCTATCATTTACTCGCTTTTTTGCTTTGGTGGCAGTCCGGACGTAGAGCCGCCTTTGACAAGAGGCTAATCTTGCTCATTGGGCTCTGGAGAGCTCCTCTTCGCTGCAGGGGGGTTGCCTTCCCCACACTGCAGCCCGAGTATCCCCCACACTGACACGAATCTCTCCAGGATTCGAGCACCCTCTAAGGATCGCACCAACCACAAGAAGAGATTAATCGAAACCGCAGACGGGCTTCTGCACCTCAGTTCATCCTTGCCTTGCCACCAGAAGTTTCCATGAATTATCCTAAGTCCCTTTTTTCAATGCCGCTGTAACTTTGAACTACCTGTACTAATAGCAGTAGCAATACCACTTTACAGTGCTTTTACAGCCCTCTCTAAGCGGTTTACAGAGTCAGTGTCATGCCCCTGTTGGAATCTGATTCCAAGGGGGAGGTCAAGCAGTTGACAGGGAGTGGAAGTGTGGCTCCGGTGGCTGAGGAGGAAACTGGGGAAAGGCACAGTCCAGCTGGGCATTCAGAGGAAGACCCAGGCCCATCCCCTTTTCATCCTAGAGCACGCAGGGAGGAACGGATAAGGGAGCAACGTGGGTTACGGGAGAGAAAAAGGCCCTGATTTCCTTCATTAGCTGCAGCTGGGAAAACAGGATTTAACACAGAACCTTGCTGGAAGCAAAGCGTACATTATCTTTGTTTGTCAAGTCTTATGTGGGTTCCAGCGTCCTCCCAACTGTGTGTGTTTCGTTATCTTTTGAGTTCTGCAATTCCTTATCCTGCCCTGTCTTTTTAATTGCTGCAGTGTGGTTTGTGTTGGTTTTTATTTATAATTTAGATGTACTTTGGGATTGGACTAAATTTCTTCCCCTTAAAAACTGTTCTTGGGAGAGTTTTTTCTCCAGTCAATGATAACTGGACATTGGAGGCCAAGTTGGAGGAATTACAGGGACTTTACCCACTTTTGTGATTTTGTTTGCTTTTGTGCCACGCCCTGGGTCATCACAGTCAGCCTATTGCCCCTGACAATTTATCCACCTCGGAGGAATGGAAGGATGAGTCAACTTTGAGTTATCAGGTCTGGTTCGAACTCATGGCTGTGGGCAGAGTTAGCCTGTAATACTGCATTCTAACCAAAGTAAGTAAGTAAGTAAGTAAGTAAGTAAGTAAGTAAGTAAGTAAGTGCAATAGGAGTAGCACTTAGACTTATATACCACTTCACAGTGCTTTTACAGCCTTCTCTAAGCGGTATACAGAGTCAGCCTATTGCCACCAACAATTTGGGTCCTCATTTTACTGACCTCGGAGGGATGGAAGGCTGAGTCAACCTTGAGCCGGTCAGGATCGAACTGATGAAGCACAGTCAACCAGCAGTCAGCAGAAGTAGCTTGCAGTAGTGCATACTAATCACGGCACCATCACGGCTGTTGATAACAGTCAAAACAAATTGGCAGCAGATTAATTGTAAGTGTCAAACAAATGGCAACTTCAAATCTCAACAAACAAATTCTCTGTCTTATGAATTGACAAAAATAATAATAATAATAATAACATACGTTGTTGGAATGACAAGACCTTGTAGACAACTCTCACTCTGTCAAGGACCTTGGGGTTCTCATCTCTGATGGTCTCAGTGCTGGAGCCCACTGTAACAATATTTCCAAAAAAGGCATTAAGAGTTGTTAACCTAATCCTGCGAAGCTTTTTCTCTGTTAATATTATACTGCTAACCAGAACATACAAAACATTTGCTAGACCAGTTCTCGAATACAGCTCATCTGTCTGGAATCTGCATTGCATATCGCACATTAATATAATCGAGAGAGTCCAGAGATATTTCACGAGAAGAATACTCCACTCCTCCGCTCGCAATAGAATTCCTTATGCCACCAGACTTGAAATTTTAGGCTTAGATAACTTAGAACCACGCCGCCTTTGGTCTGACCTAAGCATAGTACATAAAATTATCCATTACAATGTCCTACCCATCAGTGACTACTTCAGCTTCAATGACAACAATACAAGAGCACACTGTAGATACAAACTCAAGATAAACTGCTCCAAATTCAATTGCAGGAAATAAGACTTCAGCAACAGAGTAGTCAATGCCTGGAATACTCTACCTGACTCTCTGGTTTCTTCCACTAACCCCAAACACTTTAACCTCAGACTGTCTACTGTTGACCTCACCCCATTCCTAAGAGATCTATAAGGGGCATTCATAAGTGCACCAATGTGCCTACCGTCCCTGTCCTAATGTTCTCTTTTTATTAGATTCCATTTCATGTATTCATAATCATGTTTACACTTATATATATTATCAAATGCATGCTTGACAAAATAAATAAATAAAACAAAAAATAAAACCAATAAGACTCATTGAAATTCAAGGTTGGCTGGACTTAGTTCTCTTGTGGGCATGAAGGGATTCAAGACTCATGACACATTTCACCCATCCCTCAGGCTCATCCTGGCCACCTCTCACATAGATTCTGGTCTATCAATTCTGTGTACCGTCCTACTTCTCTCTCCCCTTTTTAGGACATTGGTGATGGGGGCAGCTGGCTCCCTCCTACTTGACTGGTATGGATGGGAAAGCGTCTTCTATCTTTCAGGCCTGCTCACCTTGCTCTGGGTGTACTGCATGTGTAAATTCATCCTGCCACAAAAAGGTAAGTAACATCTTTTTTCCCTATCTATAGGACAGCTCTCAATCAGAACAGAGCTGGAAGGGACCTTGGAGGTCTTCTAGTCCAACCCCCTGCTCAAGCAGGAGACCCTATACCATTTTAAGAGACTGTCCAGATTCTGACCAGTTCTGGATAGCCGGTAGAGGAAATTTTGAGTAGTTCAGAGAAATCCCACCTCTGACTGGCCCCACCCCCGTCTGTTCTCTGCCTCCTGAGTCCTAGTTGGTTGGCTGGGTCTTCTTTGGTTGCCCTGCACAGGAGAACAGAGCTGGAAAGCAGGTTAGTGGTATGGGGAGGGAATGGAGATTTTGCAGTATATCCTTCCCCTGCCATGCCCACAAAGCCACGTCCACCAAGCCATGCCCACAGAACTGGTAGTAAATTTTTTTTGAATCCCACCATTGATCTATAGGATTTTGGCTGGATCCCTCTTGTACCTTTTTGACTCATGGACAGCTTACTTTGCAGATTTCTTGCTTTGCAATTGATTTAGAACCAATTGTACTAGTACTGTTTCATTTATCCTTTGCAGCAAACTAGTTCTTGTGGTTAATGTGGCTCTAGAGAGCCTTTTACTATTGCAGTTCTGGGAAGGACAGGATTCTGCTAAATACTACAGCACAGGATGTGCAAAAATCTCTCCACCCAAATCACTGGGTTTTGTATCTTCCTATTTGTAACCACATACCTGTTTTTGCAGAAATAATGGTCTCACTACATGACTTGGCAAAGGGTCTTTCCGTATCATCCAAACCGACCAAAGTGCCTTGGAGAAAAATATTTAGAAAGCCTCCCATCTGGTAAGTTTCTGTCCTGTTAGCATTTACAGTTTGTTCAATTATCACAGTTTTGGGGTTTTCTAATGTGATTCCTGAAACTGCTTGTCTCCCTTGAAAATGAAGATGGCTTAAGAAATTCCTAACTGAAAGTTTGAGTCCTCTTTTTGTGATGGCTGTGGTGACATGAGAATGAGGTCTTCATTGCTGTATTCCCCTGCTTATTCATCCTTTCTGGAGAAGGAAGGGAGGGAAGGTATGAAGGAGAAAGGAAGGAAGGAAGGAAGGAAGGAAGGAAGGAAGGAAGGAAGGAAG
>BLBF01000049.1:9607252-9617409 GCA_015471245.1 Laticauda colubrina
AAGGAAGGAAGGAAGGAAGGAAGGAAGGAAGGAAGGAAGGAAGGAAGGGGTTAGGAAAAAGGAAGGAAGACGGAAGGAAGGACAGAAGGCAGGGAGGGAGGAAGGGAAGAAGGAAAGAAGGAAGGAGGGGGATAGGAAAAAGGAAGGAAGGAAAGAAAAAAAAGAGGGAAAGCGGGTGGAAGGGGAGTAGGAAGGAAGGAAGGGGATAGGAAAAAGGAAGGAAGATGGAAGGAAGCAAGGCAGGAAAGAAGGGAGGGAGGAAGGAAAGGAAGAATGAAGGAAGGAAAGAAGGACAGGAGGGAGGAAGGAAGGAAGGAAGGAAGGGAAGAAAAAAGGGGACAGGAAAAAGGAAAAAGAAAGGAAGGAAAGAAGGAAGGGAGGGGATAGGAAAAAGAAAGGAAGAAGGAAGGAAGGAAGGAAGGAAGGAAGGAGGAAGGAAGGACAGGAGGGAGGAAGGAAGAGAAGAAGGAAGGAAGGAAGAAAAGAGAGAAGGGGGGAGGGAAGGAGAGAGGAAAGGAGGGAAAGAGGAAAACCATATACAGGTAGTCCTTGGCTTACAACCATTCATTTAGCAACTGGTCAAAGTTACAACACTGTAAAAAGTGACTCCCAACCAGTTCGCATGCTTACCACCATTGCAGCAATGCCTGCATGATTGACTTAATCGATGCAGCAATTTGCTGAACAACCAGAGCAGAAAAGGCCATAAAATTCAGCACCACTCACTTAACCTCCTTTTTAGCAATATATATTTTGTTCCCATTGGTGGTTGTAAATCAAGGGCCACCTGTATGCTCTTCCTGGGAGCTGTGACCCTTTCAAAGTCTTTGAGAAAATGTTGCATGTATGTACTTGTGAAGTTCCCCTGAACCTGGTGATGGATTTCCCCAGGGCGGTGATTGTTGCTCAGTTGTGCGCGGCTAGCACTTTCTTCACCCTGCTCTCCTGGCTACCGACGTTCTTCAGTGAAACATTTCCCAATTCAAAGGTAAGTGCATATCCTTCATGAGAAAAGGGGAAAGAGGTTGTTGTGGTCCGCCGGCAGCCTGCAGAGCTGGCAGCAGAGTCGGACACTGGAGAGGAACATGTGCCAGTTCTGGAGTCTGGGGAGGGCTTGGATGAGAGATCTGCAGAGATGGGGCCAGGGCCATCTGGGTGTTATGTGCTGACTCCAGAGCCTCCAGAATCTGGCATCAGAGAGGCAGAGAAACAGGGGGAGCCTGTTCCCAGTGTGCGCTTGCACAGAGCTGCCAGAAGACAAGAACAGTTAAGACAAAAGGGACAACTCAAGAGTAAGGCTTGGAGATGATTGGCTCCTCCCATAAGACATAAAGGACATGAGCCTCTGCAGAAAGCAACTTTGTTCATTGTGGTTGATTTAAAATCTGAAGCTCCGTGTTGACTTTGTTTGGCCTTGTACAGCTAATTGGCAATTTAGTTGCTGGTAGCATGTCAAGGAAGATAAAGGTGGGTGCTTATCAGCCTTATCTCAAAAGACTGTGGCAGACTTCTGTTGGACTATTCACAAACTGTTTGGGACTCATTATGGGCTGTGAATGCATATAATTCACAGCCGTTGAAATTTTTTTTAAAAAAGGGTTTTGGGAACAGCGTGTGATCTCAGGAAGCCTTGGTCAGAACAGAGGTTTTGTTCGACCCTGGAGTAAACTTTGCATTCTTCAAGAGAGTCAATCTATCAATCAGGATAGCAATAGCACTTAGACTTATATACTGCTTCATAGTGCTTTTACAACCCTAAGTGGCTTACAGAGTCAGCCTATTGCCCCCAACAATCTGGATCCTCATTTCACCCACCTCGGAAGGATGGAAGGCAGAGTCAATCTTGAGGCGGGTGGGATTTGAACTGCCAAATTGCAGGCAGCCGGAAGCCAGCAGAAGTAGCCTGCAGTACTGCATTATAACCACTGTGCCAATTCCTATAACCGTTCTTTGTATGTTTTAGCCTCCATCTTTGTTCTTCTTGCACTCTTTCTAGAGCCTCAATATCTTTCTTTAGAATCAGAATAGAGCTGGAAGGGACCTTGGAGATCTTCTAGTCCAGCTCAAGCAGGAGACCCTATATTATTTCAGACAAATGACTGTCCAGTCTCTTCTTAAAGACCTCCAATGATGAAACACCTACAACTTTTCTTCCATTTTTGTCTCTTTCCCACTTTTAAAAATGACGGAGCTTTTCTTTCTTACGCTTATCAATGTTGACTGTATTAAAAATTAAAATGGACTCATTCACCTCTGCTATTGCTTCTCATGATTGTTTGATGGGATTTTAATATAGGTAGTGTAGAAAGTCAGCACCCACCCAGCCTCCTAGAGAATGAAATATTTGGGGGAATATTAAAAAGGCAGGACAGAATATTTCCCCTAAAGGAGAAATGGGGGGGGGGGAATGTTAAGGGAGGCAGAAACCAGCCCCCAGTTTCCCTGCCACAAGCAGAAACTGAGGAGGCCAGCTTTTAGAAATGCAGATTTGATAATCCATTCAGAATGACTGGGTCAGACAGAAACTGCAGATAAGCAACAAGCTAAAGGTTGACAAGATTAGCTCAGACAAACATTTAACATTTTCATTTCCCCTTTTACCTATAGAGCCAGCCATGACCCTTAAATGACCCCATAGGAATCCAGAAGGTATTATAAAAACCCTCATTCTCAACTCCATTTTGTCAGCTGTCCCAGAACTATATGCTGCTGGTGGTTCTGCTTCATCAATAAACCAGCTTTCTTTCCAATCATCCTCCATTTTATTCCTGGCTTAAACTGGAAGTGGATTTTTCTTCCAACAGTCCTCATAGATTAACAACCATTTATTTAGTGACTGTTCAAAGTTATTAAAAAATGGACTTATGACCGTTTTTTACACTAACAACGAGATAACTGCAAAAACGAGATGACTTCAAATCTTTCCCCACAATTCAGTCAGATATGAAGAAGTGTCTTGGACGAGAAGTGAAGCATTTTCAGTGAATACAATCAACCAATCAAACTTGCTTTCAGAAGTTGTGTGAACTTCATCCCTGGAGGTTTTCAAGAAGAGACTGGACTGCGATCTGGTCAGAAATGGTATAGGGTTTCCTGCTTTGGCAAGGGTTGGACTAGATGACCTACAAGGTCCCTTCCAATTCTGTTATTCTGCTAAAAAAAAAAAATCAAGAAAATCTCAATGCCTTTTGGAAAAGCATCTTGTGTTCTCAGTTGTCTTCCTTTTTATGGCACCCTAGGTGCTCTGAGGAAATCAGGCATAAATGCCAGTGGTGAAAAGTAAACAAATAATTGTCAGGAGTTTGCCTCCACTTTGCATCTACTTAAGGTTAGTAAGGCGTGACCACAGTGGCTGCAAATTGAAATTTGGATAGCAAGCCTTGTTGTGGTTGAGTAGCACCCCTAATGGTCAGACCTGCAAGTGAAAAAATAATCCCTTTTTGTCATACAGTGTCAATAATGTGTCACTTTTTAGCCACTCAGGTTCTTCTAGATTAGAATAATGATTTTTAGTGCTCCTGGTCAAAAAGCTATTCCATTTTCCTCTGTGTCACTGATTTGTGCATGTATTTCAATTATTTCATTTACAAGTCCTTGACTTACCAACAGTTCATTTAGTGACCATTCAAAGTTACAAGGGCATTGGAAAAAGTGACTTATGACCATTTTTCACATTTACGACCATTGCAGCACCCCGCATGGTCATGTGATGAAAATTCAGACACTTGGCAACTGACTCCTATTTATGATGGTTGCAATGTCCCTGGATCATGTGATTCCCGTTTTGAATTTCTGACAAGCAAAATAAGAAGGAAGCCAGATTCACTTAAACAAATTGATCCTCGAATAAATCAACCCAGGGTTCACATTCGAGGCACAAATGACCAGCATCAAACTGTCCTACTTTGGACCAATGGTGAGATTCAACTGGTATAACAACCCAGAGGTGGTATTCAGCAAGTTCCAAATGGTTCTGGAGAACCAGTAGTGGAAATTTTGAGTAGTTCGGAGAACTGGCAAATGCCACCTCTGACTGGAAATTTGACAGTATCCTTCCCCTGCCACGTCCACCAAGCCATGGCCACAGAACAGGTAGTAAAAAAACTTGAATCCCACCACTGGAACAACCGGTTCAGTGAGCATGTGCTTCACACATGCCCTACATCAATCAAAATGTGTACAATGAGATTGGTTGAGCCTTCCTTCATGTACCTCTCCCCCCAACACAATTCACAGTGAAGACAGAAGTCCCTAATTCAGTCCAAATCTTATTACACTATGTGACCTTGTTACACATTGCGCCAGCCCCGCAAGTCTATCATACTATGCTGATATGAAGTTATTTTCCATTCAGGAGTCTGACAGCCCCCGGGTAGAAACTGTTCTTCAGCCTGTTGGTGTGGCTGGTATTCTGTCCTGTACAAAGGCAGATAGATAAACTCCACAAAGCATCCATACTTTCTTATTGGTTCATCAGGCATCCTCAATAACTCACAGTAATGATGACATTCTTCTTAATGTCCAATCCTTTGGTTATCTCTTATCCCTTTCATCCCATATTGTAGAAGCAGGGAGTAGAGATGCTACCATGTGTTCAGGCAAGAGTGAAGAAACCTCCCCCAACCCACCAAGGGTCAATTCAGTGACCAATCAGGATTATAGATGTGGCCACATGTCATGAACTACATTTTCCAGGATACCTTAACTACATTTACCATGATGAATTCCCTTAAGGGGACAGCTCCCAATTCCTAATAAACTATCCAATTCCTACTGACTATAACTGGCTGGACAGCACAGCTGGCTATGCCTTTATATCCCCAACCCAATGGTGGGAGAGTGAAGAAGTGCTGACCAGGGTGTGAGCTGTCCCTGAGAATTTTGCTCACACTTCTAAGGCAGCGAGCCCTAGCGAGGTCATCTAGTGGTATCAGGGAACAGCCCATTTTCAGCTCAATTACTTACCTCCTACTGCAAACCCTGGGACTAAAACAGCAGAGGCACAGCAGAGCAATCCACGTGAATCAGCAGGGCCAAATGCTCACCAGAACTCCCAGTTCACCAGAACCAGTCTGAACTGCTAGAATCCCACCCCTGCTTCACATTATGTGAAGACCCAACTCTCTGGAGAAGGTTTTGATACTGAGAAAGGTAGAAGAGAAGAGGACAACCAACAGCAAAGATTCTATTGGGGGGGATGATAAGTGCACCATTAGAAGACCTTAACCAGGTTAGGGATTGGTGGCCAGGAAGAAAAATCATGATCAGTAGGAAATGGAAATGATTTGATGGTACTTAGTCAACTTAGTTAATCCTTGGGACTTCCGGATTCAAGGCTTTGGCGGTGGCAGGAATCCGCGATCATGCGCGATTCCGGCTGCGCTCGCCGCTGGAGTGCCCCCGATCCAGCTGGATTTGGGGGCTATAGTTACCCATAGAGGTAACTGAAGATAGGGGAGACTCAGCAGGGGTCCGGGGGAATCACAACCCCCCCTCCTCAGCTGGCTTAACTCCCTTTTCTGAAAGTGGTGGAGCGGCAGTCAGCAATGGCCGCCACAAAGAAGCTTTCATCCGGATAAGAATGTGCAGGAGGAAGCTGAGAAAGTGAAAGTTTTTGGCTAACGAGAATGACAAGTAATATTTAAATACCCTGGAATTTAAGTTTTATTAAAGATACATCGTTCCCAACGAAGACGGAAGAAACAGCGAATGAAAGTAAAAAGGGAAAGTTTGTTTTTTCTCACTCTCCTTCCTTACGGTGATAGCAAATGAATGGAGAAATCGGAAAAACCCGTTTTGGCATCAGCAGGTAATTAAATTGAAAATTGAAGCCAAGGGGACAATAAAGATTTCTGAGCATTGAAAAAAAAAAACTTTTTTTGCGATAAGTGGGAAGGGAGAGGAAAAGAATTAATATTAAGATTTTCTTGGAGGAGGCTGCTTGGAATTTATAAGATTAGAGCGAAACTGTAACAAAACTTCTAAAAGATATATTTTAACTGGAGCTTTATAACTGAACTATAACCCCAGGAAGAGAAAATATAAAAAGAAGAAAGTGCTAAATGAAACAGACTGTGTGTATTTGGATTGCTTGGTGACTTTGGGACTTTTGGAAATTATTATTTGAAAGACTAAACATATCTGGGTTGTCTAAAAAAACTTTTTACAATGGCACTACTTGTTGATAAACTGAAAATTGAATTTAAAAAGCTAAAAGAAGAGGATCAAGAAGAGAAGGGCTCTTCTGGATCTGTTTTCCATTTTTTAGAAATGGCGATTTATACCTACCAGAAACTACAAGAAAAAGAAGACTGGGATGAAGAAGAAGCCATCTTTAATGAACAAACAACTTTAGCCGGGGAAGAAAAGGGAAAGAGGGGAAAGAGAATGGAGAATTTAAGACTTAAAAAAACAACCCAAAAAGGGAAAAATAAGGTGAAAAATTGATACAATGTCAGAAAGCAACAGAAAACAGAAATATAGAAGAAGGTGGAGATTAAGAAGGTGGAGATTAAGAGACAAGGGGTAAAAAGACAGGATTGGAGAAGAAAGGAAGGGAAAAAGGGAAGAGAAGTTACAAAGGTTTAAAACAAGATATAAAGAAACAAGATCTATTCAGAGATAGTGGGTAAAAATATGATTAAAAAAGAGATTCTGCAAAGTACATAAGATTGTATTGTTGTATTTATATTTGAAATAATGTTAGAAAATTGGATTTAATAAAAGAGCTTAATTTGCTTTGGATTATTGTTTTAATTATATTATAACCTTATTATTCTTTTTTATTTTAAAACATAGTAAGTAGCTTTAGAATGTACGAAGCAGAATCAGAATGAAAAGTATATATTATTTTAAGTGTTAAATTTAGGGGAAAGATTTAAAGGTGTCATACTTCAATCAGTGATTACAGGAGAAATTTTGTGTTAATGAGAAAAAAATAATAGAAAATTGAAATAGAACAGACAAAAGAAATATGCATGATGATTTAAATTGAGATGAAATAAATAAAATAGAATTAAGAAAGTGAAAAGAGGGGAGAAGCTATATAGAAAATGTAGAATGGTAAATAAGATATGAAATGGGATAAAAAGTGAGCATGAATTTTGAATTTATGTCTGTATAAAAAGATGTAACCTGGGACTAAGCTGCTTTCCAAAAAGAAGTTTTATGTTTTGTTTGTGTATGTTTGTTTATTGAAAACTAATATTTTTTTTTTTATAGTTAATCCTTTAAAGGAGGAGTGTCCAACCTTGGCAACTTTAAGATTTGTGGACTTCAACTCCCAGAATTGAGAATTGAAACCCACAAGTCTTAAAAGTTGCCAAGATTGGGCATCCCTACTTTAAACCTTTATAGCTGCCACTTAGTGATTCTTTTCTTGGAATTTCTTAGCATGGAAGCTCTACAGATACTTATTTCTTTAGTATCTTTTTTCCAGGGCTGGATTTTTAATGTAATTCCTTGGCTGGTGGCAATTCCATTCAGTTTGTTTGCTGGATTCCTCTCCGATCAATGTATCAGTCAAGGTATTTTGTTCTTTGTTCCTTTAATTCTGAGTTGTCCATTCAGAACCCAACGGTGACATGCTGCTACTGTTCAGGGTTGGGAAACAGTATGATTGATTTGCAGTGATTTAAAGTTTCTCTCCTTAATACCATTTCCCTGAAAATATGCCCTATCCTGAAAGGTTATCCTAGCATGATTTTTACATGTGTACCCAATATAAGCCCTATCCCTAAATAAGCCCTAATTAAGATCCCACCCACTCCAGAGTGGACGGGTAAAATTAAGCTATGGTGATGATAGGGGGTGGTGGAGCTTCCCTACTACTTACCTTTGGACAGTTGTACCTCAGGCCTCACATATCCTGACACCTACCTTGCTGGCCCATTTCTTCTACAAGGCTGGCAAGGCTTTCCTGAAAGCCTCTGTAGCTGATAACAAAGCTCCGGATCGATCCTGTCAATACTTCACTGTCAGAGGCCTTCAGGAAAGCCTTGCTGGCCACAAAAAAGATTCCTGAAGACCTCTGACAGTGAAAAGGAGGCGATGCGCACAAGTGAGGTTGGTCAGTGGATGACATCCCCCCAAAATAAGACCTGGTGTCTTTTTTGGTGGCAGAAAAATAATAAGACACTTATTTTCGGGGAAATACGGTATTTACTTCTTGGGAAATTCAAAGGTGAAAAATGTTGCTTCCAACTGGGGTGAGGAAGAGGAGAAATTAAAGATAGGATACGACGAATAGCAAAGGCAAAGGAGAATTAATGGTTTTCAGTAAAGGTCTGAAACATTTCCGATGCAGTTCCACATTAGGACATCAAAATGTGCAGGTGGTATAAATCTGGCACACCTCAAGAGTTCTTTAAAGCAACCAAATCTCTGAAAAGGATACACATCCTTGGTTTTTGCACTTGCCAGAATTATATTCCTTTTTGTTTTTAAATCAAGTCTGAGAAAATCTATTGATGTGGTAGCTAAGAAGCAACACTGATTTAATGGCACATGATCAATCCCTTGTTTCCCCCCCCCCCCCCAAAAAAAAAAAAATGGAATACAAATACTCCTGATTAAAGTTTTTAACCCAACTTTAAAAGTATGTGCTTTATTCTTTTTATAAAAAATAAAATGCCTGTTGCAATATTGTGTGGTGGATTTTTAACCAAAATAGCTGGCAACCCCCACTCTCCCTTCCCGTAATGAAATTAGCTGATTGTTTGTCTTTCTGTTTTCAGGGTGCAAACCAATCACTGCTCGTAAGTTTATGCAGGTAATATTCTAATATTGTTACAGAGAAAGAACAAAAACTATATCTCCATGGGCGCCAATGATAGGGACCTCTTGTGAGATTTTGGTATCCTTACTGAAAAACTCTTGTGCCAAGAAAGGTCGTAAAATGGGGTAAAATTTACTTAACAACTGTCCCACTTTGCAACAGAAATTTTGGGCTCAACTATCACTATCTATATTGTAATCTCTTCTGCATTATACTGTGCTGGATGCTTTGGTGCTTGGGGAGTTATTTACCAGTATTAGATTGTTAGATTTGTCTTATGTTCGGTCTTTAAGCTTATTACAGTTCCAGAGACTTGTTTATAATCGGACATCAGTGAAACGGCGTAGATAAGTTTAGAGGAAATACATTCTGTAAATAATAACCAATACATTAACCAAAATTCTGCCTTTTGATTTCCTTTGAGGTCATTGGTTCTGGGGTATCCAGTCTTTTTGTCTTAGGGATAGGTTACTCCACCAGCTTTTGCCAAGCAGTAGTCTTCACCTCAGCCAGTATCGGACTTCAAACTTTCAACCACAGGTAAACAACACAACTTCTTAATGTAAAGCATGCTGGCTGGGGAATTCTGGGAGTTGAAGTCCATGCATGTTAAAGTTCTTAGGCATGAAAAACAGGTATATCGTTGTGGCCTATCGGCCACCGGCCCATCCAGCAGCCAAATCAGATAAGAAGGTGGTGTGGGAATCAGGGCCAACATCAAGTCAAACAGAGCTCCGAGGGAGAAGCAGGAATGTAGCTGGCAGAGAGACAGAGGTGGAGCCTGTGCTGTCCATCAGCCCTCAGATGGAGAGTCAACAGGCCCCGGGTCTGGAGGTGGCTGATGAGGAAGAAGAGGAACAGCTGGGTTCAGTGCCTGACATGCAGATGTACAGAAGACAGAGAAGAGGAGAGCAGTGGAAATCTATGAGCCGGTCCTTGAGACGGAAGAGCCACCATTGCTAGCAAAGTCTCACCCTGGCTCTGGGGATAAAAGGCAGGGGGCGGAGATGAATGGCAGAGCCCTATTCATCTTCCGGACAGACAGACTTGTTAGCCTGCGTTGAGAGAGAAACTTTTTGCTAGTGTTGCTGGCACTTCTAATAAAGGAAACAATCAAATTTTAAACTCATTTCAAATGCTGCCAATTTAACTACTAGTTGAGCTTTGGTTGTAAGTCATCTTTATTTTTTTTTTCTACAGTGGCATCTCAGTCAATATCCAGGATCTGGCTCCTTCATGTGCTGGTTTATTGTTCGGTGAGCAAAAATTACTTTTTTTTATTATAATATATATATATATATATATATATATATATATATATATATATATATATATGTGTGTGTGTGTGTGTGTGTGTGTGTGTGTGTGTGTGTGTGTGTGT
>BLBF01000049.1:9627556-9638540 GCA_015471245.1 Laticauda colubrina
GAAATGACAGAACAGAGATCAGACTGGAAGGATATAAAATACTTTTTGAATTTGTACCTTACCTTCTTTCTTTATCTTTCCTTAGGTGTGGCAAATACTGGTGGAGCTTTACTAGGTATGTTATGGTGTTTCAAACAATTCATCATTCTCCTAATTGTTTCTCAGCTCTACTTGTATCCATAGGACCAACTGGATGGACTATTAATTCGTTTCCAGTCCACTGCTAAGAAATAACAATTGGACTACTAAGGGAATTTCCCCCTCTAAATGTGTATGTATATTAACCCATAGGATATAGCTGCAATATTATTTATTAACTCTCTTTAATCCCTCCCCTTTTATTAGCTGTGCACATTATTAATATGCAGGCTGAGGGATTCTGGGAGATGAAATCCACAGGCCTTAAAATGGCCATGGTTGGGAAACCCTGTTCTAGGTGGAGTAACTGTTCTTGAGCCAACTCCCTCAGTTATACCCAGAAACAAACCACCAATTCCTGCAACTCTTATGGTACTGCTGTGACAATGAGACAATGTTAGACTGCTCCCATTGATGGGTGAGCAACTATATTCTGCCCAGATTGCAGTTTCTGGGTAGTCTCCAAGGACAGCCCCAGTTGGAGCGAGTTGTAGTAATCTAAACTTGTTTGTTGTCAACGGAATAGCTCAAAGTAAGAATCTCTGTGTTGAAACAAGATTGTTAAAAGAGGGGGAGAGAGAGTCACTTTTGTGTTTTCTCCCTGCACACAGGTGTCATTTGTGTGTATCTAGCTGGACACCTCATCGAAAACACTGGCTCCTGGGTCTCCGTTTTCAATCTCGTGGCCATCGTGAATGTTATTGGACTTTGCACATTCCTCATCTTTGGAAAAGCTCACAGGATAGACCTGGATCCAGCCTACACTGATTTATAAACCCACCCACAGATTTAGAGGGAATTGTCACGATTTTGGAATGGAGAATGTAAAACAGAATTCGAGGAAAATACATACAAGCCATGGAATGATGAAAGTCCAAGTGTTAACCGGTTAGCTCCAGATTTACGAGCCATCTGCTAATCTTTTTCTCCCAGATGTTTGGCATGTGTTTCACCTCTTTGATCAGGTGCTATTCCTCCATTATCCCAAAGAGGGTTCACCCCATGTTTTGGTATTCTAGCCAACGTTAGACGTGTTGGCTATCCTAGTTGGGAATTATAGAAATCCAGTAGATCTGGAGAGACTAGGATCAATTGTGTAAGATGACGTTAGGAGCAGTTTAAATATGCTAACTTTGACTCCAATGTCCTTTGCAACAAAATGTCATTACATCACAGACACACTCCCAAAATATGGAACCAGGTGGTAGAGCTTGCTCCTGATTACCTTCCTGTATGATAGGAAATGCAACGATTTTCCCATACTCTCCCCCGCTACACATACAAAAAAATTTTTTTCCAACATTCATGATGATCACCTGGACTACAGCAAAAACATAGAATTCTAATGTATGTTTTGATCCTCTTTTGAGGAGTTTTGAAAGCCATCATTGTGACTATCCTAGGCTTTAAAAGGTTTTATCATTTTAAAACACCTTGATGTTGGCTTTTCTTGCTTCTGTTTTCTTTGGATGTATAGGTAGACCATATAATTATTTAGTTGTGCTTCTTAGGTGATGTATATACATCAAAGTTTGGCAAAGTTCTGATTGTAGAATCCTCCCACAATGAACCAAAGAATGGCAAGGAATTCATCAGATTTCCATTGAGATCAGCAAAATCTCCTCCTTCCCTTGAGGCCTCCTGCAAAATCTTGCAAACCCATGAATTATTTGCGTATCATTCTAGTGTACCTACATAGAGGTGAACAGCTATCCCCTTATTACAATTATGAACACATAGGCACACTTTTACAATAATTTTGGACCAGTTCTATTACAAAAACATGAGGTGGAGGACTAGTTAGTTATCAGCAGTATTTCCCATCAGTTTTTCACAGCCTGAGGTCCTTTAGCTGTTTTAAGTTACAATTCTTGTCACCCCAAGGGCCAAACCCATTGTCAACAAAGGCGACCCTAGACCATCAGGTTTAAAAGACCTTGACTCAGAAAAAAATACGACCTACTGGAGAATGAGTGAGCAGATTATACAAAGCCCTACGGTTATAAGACTGTAATCCATATCATATCCAATAAGGCAGTTCTATGTTCTCATCTTCCTCTGACACCATGAGTGAGTCAAAAACAGCTATCTTGAGCTTTCTGGGAGGTCTAGATAGATCTGGACAGCATCAAAAGTCCAGAGTGTGCCCACCAGTATTGTCTTTCTGATTGCTGGAAGAACAATTTCATCCAGATTCAAAGTTCATATGAAAGAGAAGGTTGGAAGACATCAAGAGATGAGAACCTTGGTTTTGTGAGTTGCATCTCCAGGGTCAGCCTTCTGCAACTGTTGGTCTATTGGATTCGAAGTATGGGCAGATGTTATCCGATACATCTACAAAGCTCCTTTAGCTTAAGATGTTCATTCTCACAGGACTTCGGTTTCTTAAAATGATAAAACATTTTAAAGCCCAGGACAGTCACAATGACAGCTTTTTCATTCAGGATGGAAAATTAGCAGAGTGTTAAAAATTCACCCTCTTGTGTTTTTATCAATTGTTGGAATAAGAGAAACCAAGTTGACAGATATGGAACCTAGGTTCAATGAGTGGAGATGAGTTTCTCAGATTGCTAAACAATGAGAGATTCTACTGTAATGATGGTCCCAGGTTACAAGAATATTGTGTCTTCCGATCTCTCTGGTCTTGAAAGCATATTTGGTTCCAAAACATCTTGTTCTATCTGTGGTTCCTGATTTCAACACCATTCTGTGTTTCTCCAGCTGACTCTTAACAGCAGTGGTCAGTGATGCTGCAGTCAATGGGGAAAAAATATGACTTGACAAGAGTTATGTTGTACTGTTATAAAGAGGAAAGATATATTGGATCCAGTGTCTTTTTAATCCTGAACAGTCTTTTCATAATTGAACTGTTTGCACGATTCATTCCAGCAGGGATGGGCAGCCGATGGGCCTGTAGATATCACCAACTACCTTTCCCAGCATCCCTCACCCATGCTGCTTAAGAACGCAGGTTTCCCACTCCTGACTCAGTTGTGCCGTTTGCAGCTATTGAATAATTACCTCATTTAAGCCCCGCTTTTAATGTCCTCTGTGCATGCATGGATTTCACCAAGGTTGTGGCTTATGAAAATGGTCGGTTTGAATGCCAGGACATAGAGCCTCTTTTCGGTTCTTGCTGAATTTCATCTGCCGAAAGAATGGAGGCAAATCCAAGCAAAGCCAGCCCAGTATTATTTAAATAAAAAGTTGAGATACATGAAATATTGTGGATTGTAATTACTATTTATGTTACTGGAATCTTTTCAGAGAACATAAAACACAGAGTAATAGAGCTGAAAGGGATCTTGGAGTTCTCCTAGTCCAACCTCTGCTTGAGCAGGAGATCCTATACCTTGGGGTATAGGGGTCTCCCACCTTGGCAGCTTTAAGACCTGTTTAAGCTTTGCTGGCTGAGGAATTCTGGGAGTTGAAGTCCACAAGTCTTAAAGCTGCAAAGGTTGGAGACCCCTGCCCTATACTATTTCAGACAAATTGTTGTCCAGTCTCTTATTAATATTATTAATGAATTATTCTAATTAATTAATTTATTAATAAATTAATATTAATGTCTTGATTTATTGTTACATTTTTAATAAATTATTAATAAATAATAAATTGATTATTGAGAATCTTTTTATTAATAAGCTGCTAAATAGCTAAACACAGCAAATCTTTCTGGCTTCCATTTTGTTCAAAGAATGGAAGAATCTGGGTGGAAAAATATGGTTCAGGAAGGCAGCTTCGGATTGATTGGTGATTGATTGATTGATTTTTAGGTGTCCCATGGGAAGATCTGAAGAACAGGTTGGGAACAGAGTGTCCTAGAGAAAATCTATGTCTTCACTAAGAGCTGATTCTGACTTGATATGATCACTCAATTAGCATTAAAGTTAACAGAATCACAGAATAACAGAGTTGGAAACAGTGGTGGAACTCAAACTTTTTTACTACCAGTTCTGTGGGCATAGCTTGGTGAGCATGGCTTGGTGGGCATAGCAGGTGAAGGATATTGAAAAATGTCCATTCCCTCCCCAGTCTAGGGGAAGGATACTGCAAAATCCCCATTCTCTCCTCACCCCACTAACCTGCTTTCCAGCTCTGTTCTCCTGGGCAGGGCAACCAAAGGAGACCCAGCCGATCAGCTGGGACTCAGGAGGCAGAGAATACATGGGGGACAGGGCCAATCAGAGGGGGTATTTGCCGGTTCTCTGAACTACTCAAAATGCCCGCGACCGGTTCTCCAGAACTGGTCAGAACCTGCTGAATGCCACCTCTGGTTGGCAGGGACCTTGGAGGTCTTGTAGTACTCTATATTACTTCAAAGGCAACAGATTTGTTTGTTACTTTGAGGTAATGTCAAGATAGATGTTTAGCTTGCTTTAGAAGTCTGCTCAATAGGGATCCGTTAAATTGTGGTTTCTTTCTAAAATAACTCCTCCCATTATAGTCAATTAATTTTGCTTTGAATGCAAAACAACGATCATTTGTAGATTTCAAACAGAATTATATCTGGGTGTCAGCGGGTCAGTTATGATGCATTTAAGTGGAAATGAGTAAAAGCAAATCTGTTTGCAAATGCCAGCAGAGGGAGCTATAAGATCTGAATTGTCTGAAGATTCCTGTCTTTTTGGTGAAAAGGCTGTTTAAAAAAGCAGCCACTGACAACATTCAGGGTCATTTACACTTCTTCAATTTTAAATCCGACTCAGAATTGCAAAAGTCCTTCCTTTATAATATTTTATGTGGGCTCTATTAACGCTGCTGCGAGTTAGAGCTGCTTGGGTTAATTGATGTTCTTTTAATTGTCTCGGATGGGTTGGGTTGTTGCGCATTTTGTTAAAAGCGAAGATTTGCAAACATTCATCAGTTGCCAAGTATAAACGTAAAAATTCATAGGCTTCTATGGATCAGTTGAACTATCTTTTTGCAGATTTTGAGTCCAACTCTTAGCAGTCCAATGGGCTTTGGCCATGCTTTCCTTTTAAACTCAGAAAAGAAAAATAAGCTCTTATTTTGAGTCTTGGTTGCGTCTTAACTCCTTTGTGTGCCTTTCCTTTGTTGTTACTTTTTTCTTTCACCTTTTTCTTATTGTTTTTCATTCTTGTTCTGATCTGGGATCACAGTAATCAATGAACAGATGGCCACACTTATGACCCATCTGCAGGGGTGGGATGCAAATATTTTTACCACTGGTTCTGTGGGCGTGGCTAGGTGGGAGTGGCCAGGTGGGCATGGCCATGTGACTGTGTGGGCATGGCTTCTTCTTTTTTTTGTGCAACAGCCCCCCTCCCTCTCCATTGTCTTTTTTTTTTTTTTTTTTTGCCTCCTGGGCCTCAGGGAAACCTCCTTGGGGGCGTTTTTGCTCCCAAGAGGCTTCCCTGAGGCCCAGGAAGGCAAAAAATGGAGGGCGGAGGGTGGCCATATAGCACATATACCCCCACGTACCTCTTTTTGCCTCCTGGGCCTCAGGGAAGCTTTCTGGGCAAAGCAGTAAGACAGCAAGGGGGATCTCAGCACAGCTGATCATTGGAACAGCTGATTGTCGGGTGGGAAAAAGAACCAAAAGAAATATCAGTTTGGCTGAACTGGTAGCTATTTTTTTTACTACCGGTTTGGCTGAACAGTAACATTTTTTACTACCAGTTCGCCCGAACCAGCCCGAACTGGTAGAATCCCATCACTGCCCATCTGTTTTGGTTAGGGGCAGTGATGATGGTAGCAATAGGCTTCTTCGTTTTTGGACCATGTAGTTCAAAGTTACACAGACTCTCCTTCCCCCCCCCCCCCAAAAAAAAAATGGTATTTACAACCTAAGGATCAAGCCTGAAATTGACCTATGCATAGCCATTTTAGTTAGGCTTAGTATATATTCTTTTTTTTACTTTCTCTTTGGCAGTTATGGGAGAAGGATTTTGGGCTTGCCATGTTTCTAGGGGGGGGAGGAGTGGAGATAGAGTTGTTTAGGCTTGGTGATTCTTCTTCCCGTGGGAAAATGAGCTGTTGTCTTCTTACATCTTACTTCTATTGGAATATGTGACTTTTGGGGGTTGTTTCTAACTTCTAATATTGTGGGGTAATTCCGAGTTGTGTCAGATTCGGAATTACCATGGACTTTGCCAATTTGATGCTTTCCTAAATAAAAGAAATTGTCTTGGAAGATGGATGTGGTTCTTTTCTTTTTAAATGGATTTCATCACTTGGAAACCTAACATTAAGGAGAAGAAATGGCAAAACCGAGGGCTGTAGTTAAAAGAGGGAGCAGCCTAGAATCCCTATGTAGCCACAAGCGTAAGTCCATAGGAATTCTAGATTGATCTTTCTTTTAACTTCACCCCCAAGTTCTATGACTTCTTCCCCTATTGGCTTTCAAGCTCAAAAGACTACCTCTTCCTGTTGTCATGTGATTGCATTTTGGGCACTTGGCAACCAGCCTGCATTTATGCCATTTGCCATGTCATGTGGCTACATGACCACAATTGACAACTTTTATTTTGTCAGATACTGGCATTTACTTTCAATTTCTGGTAAAACTGGTTATTGGCTAAAATAGGTTCACTTAATGACAACAAATGGTCCTGTATTTGCTAGGCAACCATGGCTTATCAACCACAGCAAAATTCCAAGCTCAATTATGATTATAAATCAAGGACTACCTGTAGATGAGATATAACATACCATTATATGAGATATAACACATTCTTTGGCTCAATATTTGTACACAGCAATGGATCATGCCCAGTATTTCCTTGTCGAACCACAGACAACTACAATGATCTAATACATATCGATTTTACAGAACAGAATGTTGAAAAAGCACTACGCAATCTAAAACCATCTCTATCTATTGGACTGGACGGAATATGTGCCTACTTCTTAAAAAAGCTATCCACTGCCATAGCTGAACCTCTAAGCATAATCTTTGAAAAAATATTTCAGGACCAGCTCCTTGCCAATATTATGGTCACAAGCCATGGTCATCCCATCTTCAAAAAGGGAGACCCCAGCCTAGTTGAAAATTACAGACCAATCTCTTTATGCTCCGTCACCTGTAAGATCATGGAATTAATTTTTAACCAATCCGTCATCCTCCACTTGGAAACAAACAACCTACTCTCTGATAAACAATTTGGTTTCAGAAAAAAACTATCCTGCAATCTGCAACTTTTACACTGCAAAAACATGGACTATACAACTCGATCAGGTTAAAGCAATAGACGCAATCTACATAGACTTCTGTAAAGCCTTTGATTCAGTGGTACATAACAAACTATTCCTAAAACTAAAATCTTACAGTATCTCTGGACACCTGCATAACTGGATAGAAGCATTCCTGTCAAACAGACATCAAACGGTCAAAATTGGGAGCATCCTATCAAATTCTGTACCTGTCAACAGTGGTGTCCCCCAAGGCAGTATTCTTGGAGCAACCCTCTTCATACTCTACATAAATGACCTCTGTGATCATATTAAGGAAGGATAATAAATAGAAAGAAGAAAGAAACAGGAAAGAAGGAAGGAAAACGATATCATTTATTTATTTATCATTAGCATTACCAGTACATTAAAAGTTTTAATATATCAATTCATAGGTGCTCTAAATATGCATAATTTGGATCATTTCAGAACTGAGATCATGGTTCCTTACTTCGGTTATTTCATGGACAAATTGTGTTCAGTTTCTTACCTGAAATACACACAAGTATACACATTTCTATGCAGACACACCTTATGCTATTTTAAGGATGCTCAGATGAGTTAACAAGGGTTGCCTTCAGAGATTCCTGTCCAAGACCATTAAAACAGGATATTTCACTTGAGCACGGCTCTTCTATCAGTAGACCTTTCCAAAAATTTCTTTTAACTAAAAGGTTTTGCGGTCTGGAAAATTTGAACACCCCTCTCCCACCATGTTAAGACACCAAGAAGACATAAGAGACATTCTTAGGATTAACATAATAATACATCATAATGTTATTTTATTTTTTTTATTTGTTTGTTTGTTTGTCGAACATGTACAAGACAAAGTAGAAGTGTGAACATAAACAAGAACAAAGGAAGTAAATCCAGTTAAACGGGGACAGTAAGACTAGGGACGGTAGGCACGCTGGTGGGCTTATGCAGCCCCCCTTTAAGGACCTCTTAGGAATGGAGTGAGGTCCACGGTAGACAGTTTGAGGTTGAGGCTGCAACAGCGGAGTCTGGTAGGTCATTCCAGGCGTTGACCACTCTTGCTGAAGTCATATTTTCTGCAATTGAGTTTGGAGCAGTTTACCTTGAGTTTGTATCGGTTGTTTGCCTGTGTATTATTGGGATTAAAGCTGAAGAAGTTGTAATTGAGAGTCAGTTTGGTCTAATAGTCAAAGCACCAAGCTAGAAAGTGGGAGACAGTGAATTCTAGTTCCGCCAGTGGTGGTATTCAGCAGGTTCTGATCAGTTTTGGAGAATCGGTAGCGGAAATTTTGAGTAGTTCGGAGAACCAGCAAATCCCACCTCTGACTGGAGATTTTATTTATTTTATTTATTTATTTTATTTGGTTTGTCAATTGCTTACAAAATAATAGGCATAAGTAAAAACATAGTTATGAATACATGGATACATATAAGAAAAATAAAAAGAAACAATAGGACAGAGACGGTAGGCACATTGGTGCGCTTATGCACGCCCCCTACAGACCTCTTAGGAAGGGGGTGAGGTCAATTTTGCAGTATCCTGCTACCACACCCACCAAGCCACGCCCACAGAGCGGAGAGTAAAAAAAATTGAATCCCACCACTGAGTTCCACCTTAAACATGAAAGTTGGCTGGGTGACTTGGGCCAATCATCAGAAGACTGTGAGTTCTAGTGCCGCCTTAAGCATGAAAGCCAGCTGGTGACTTAGGCCAATCGCCAGGAGATTTGCAAGTTGTAGTCCTGCCTTAGGCATGAAAGCTGACTGGGTGACTTTGGGCCTATCACTCTCTCACTCAGCCCACCTCACAGGGTTGTTGTGGGGAAAACAGGAGGAAGAAAAAGTGTTGAATATGTTTGCTGCCTTGAGTTATTTTTAAAAATAATAAAGGCAGAATACATATAAATGTCCATGACGCACTGATGAGAATGTTTTTAACAGGAATTGCATGGTCAATTTAAGGTGTTGCTCACCTTTTGTCATCCACAGCTCTGAAGTCTGATAGAAAGCCAGTGGAGAAGAATATTTAAAAAAAAAACACCACTCAAAATGGTGGCAAAATACATGTGTAACAATTAACCATGTTATGGCTTTTTATATACTAGATATTTCTAAAGCTACTAAGAGCCTGTCTTGCATTCATTAACAGAAAACAACAAAGAATTGATGGGGGATTTTTCATGGTTACCTTTTAGGCTCATCGCAGCTGTTAACTTCCTTTCATTTCCACTCTTCTCTGACATCCTACCTCCCTTTCAAAATGTTAATTTATCAACTCTCCAGTGTATAGCTTGTATCAGAAGGTAGGTGGACAAGAACTCTGTCATGGAAAGAGTCTACGAGGGCTTTCAAAACAAATAATCTGCTTTCATTGTTTGGAGTTAAATGTTTCCCCTGAAAATGTATTCATGCAGAAATATTGAAGCGATTGTCAGCAAACTTTAAGATGAAATAGCTTTTACTTTAACTTCTTCAAGTAGAAGGAGTTTAGAATAACAGAATTGGAAGGGACCTTGTAGGTCATCTAGTCGAACCCCCCTGCTCAAGCAGGAGACCCTACACCATTTCTGACACATGGCTGTTCAGTCTCTTCTTGAAAGCCTTCAGTGATGAAGCTCCCACAACTTCCGAGGGCAACTTCTGTTCCATGGGTTGATTGTTCTCCCTGTCAGAAAGTTTCTCCTTATTTCCAGGTTGAACCTCTCCTTGTTCAGTTTCTATCCATTATTCCTTGTCTGGCCTTCAGGGGCTTTGGAAAATAGCTTGACCCCCTTCGTCCTCTCTGTGGCAGCCCCTCAAATATTGGAAGACTGCTATCATGTCTCCCCTGGTCCTTCACGAGACTAGCCAAGCCCAGTTCCTGTAACTGTTCTTCATATATTTTAGCCTCCAGACCCCTAATCATCTTGGTTGCTCTTCTATGCACTCTTTCTAGAGTATCTAGCCAAGGGGTAGTCCCGTGGGCTGGATGTGTCACATGCTGGTCACGCCCACCCCCATTTTAGTGAAGGGGGAAAAAAGTCGCAATATGTCACGTGACGACAACATGACGCCATGAGTTTGATCTAGCCGGTTGGGAGCACTGAAATTCAGTTATTTTTGCGTTCTGTGAGATAGAAGAAGAACATGGAATCATAGCATTGGAAGGGACCTTGGAGGTCTTCTAGTCCAGCTCCCTATTTAAGGCAGTGACCCGGACAAATGGTTGCCATGTCTATTTTGGAAAATCTCCACCCTCTATTCCTGGAGACAAGCTATTCAATTGATTAGCTGTTTCTCACTGTCACAAAATTTCTTCTAGGTTGGCTTTCTCTTTGAGAAGCTCCCACCCATTCCTTCTTGTCCTGCCATCTTTTTTTTTTTTTGAAAAAGTTTTTTTTTATTTTTACAACAAAAACAAACATATAAAACCCTCTTTCAGTTCAACAGTGTGCCTGTTGCGTACATATCTCCTGTGCACATAATAATTTTAACATAATAATATTACTTGTTTAAATATATAAAACCATTCTAATCAATATTTGATCTTCCATTGGTCAATTATTATATTATCATTAATACTGTAATTATTACATTTCAAAAATATATTTTATGAATGGTTAGACAGAAGAGGAAGAAATGGAAACTATTCTATTCTATTCTATTCTATTCTATTCTATTCTATTCTATTCTATTC
>BLBF01000049.1:9661762-9697897 GCA_015471245.1 Laticauda colubrina
TTTCCTTTCCTTTCCTTTCCTTTCCTTTCCTTTCCTTTCCTTTCCTTTCCTTTCCTTTCCTTTCCTTTCCTTTCCTTTCCTTTCCTTTCTCCTGTCCTATCCTACTCTTCCCTTCCCTTTCCTTTTTCTAAACTTGTTTATTTTTTTTTTCACTTTCCCCCATCCTTTTTATGTCATTTTTGTTTGTGTATTCTGTTTCTCCAGAAGACAGCTGGTCACTATATTTTTTTATAAAGTATTAATACACTACCAGTGATATTTATGTATCCAGATTGGTTTTTTTTATTTTTACCTTTAGATGTTCAACAGCATGAATACTCTTATTTTTTATTTAAAACTAATTTGGAGATTTTCCTCTCCAAGGGGCTTATAATCACCAAAAAGAGCCCGAGGCATGAAATGATTGACAGCAGAATGTAGCAGCTTCTGAAAAGTAAATTGGCTATTGACAGAGCAATATAAAAGGAAAATGCTAAATAATTATTATTTATGAGCTATTAGGGGAAATGTTATTAGCATCTGTTTCCCACATGGGCAAAAACACCTGTCAGACATCAGGAAACTATAAAATAACGCACAGATAATACTTACTTTGTTTTCAAAAAGCCATTAAAATTGAATGTCAGCAAAAACTTAGGAAAACATTTGTCTTCAAACAACTTTTAATCTTGAGCTTCAAAACAAAGCGACCTACCACATTTTTTTCCAAACTTTTGGAAGCATAAAGCGGAAACGTTTTGATGGCACATCATAGCCCATAACAAAGTGCCAAGTGGAGAACGGCCCATCCCTTCCTTGAATTTCATAACAGACGGAATGAGCAAGGTCAGACGCTGGAAGGATCTGTTGTTATGAACAAAACATAACAATTATTAACACATTAATCATGCAAATATGTAAATAGATTAGAAATCTTGTCTTCCTGGTATCGCTAAAATTGTCGCTATCGGTGGAATACCTGGGGACTGTGAGATGGGCCTATGCATTTAATAAATAATAATAATAAGGTATCCATAGAACATAGAATAATAGAGTTGGAAGGGACCTTTGGAGGTCTTCTAGTCCAACCCCCTGCTCAAGGAGAAGACCCTATTCCATTGCAGGTAAATGACTGTCTCTTTTTGAAAGCCTCCAGTGATGAAGCAACCAAAAATTTTGGAGGAAAGCCTGGAGACTGGTTGATTGCTCTCACCATTAGGAAATTTCTCCTTAGTTCTATCTTGTTTTTCTTCTTGGATAATTTCCATCCATTGTTTCTTGTCTTGGCTTTTCGTGCTTTGGAAAACAGTTTGAACTACTCATCTTTGTAGGAACCCCTCAAATATTGGAACACTGCTATCATGTTACCACTAGTCCTTCTTTTCCTTAGACTAGACGTGCCCAATTCCTCTAACTGTTCTTCAAATGTTTTAGCCTCCAGCCACTTAATCATCTTGGTTGCTCTTCTCTGCCCTCTTTCCAGAGTCTCAACATCTTTTTTGTATTGTGGTGACCAGAACTGGATGCGTTATTCCAAAGTATGGTCTTCCTTGGGTCTAATGTAGGAGAAGTGGTAGGAGCACTTGGGGTGGAGTTAAAAGAGAAATCAGCCTAGAAACCCTACATAACAGATAACATAATCAGAGTTGGAAGGGATCTTGTAGGTCATCTAGCCCAACCCCCTGCCCAAGCAGGAGACCTTATACCATTTCTGACAAATGGGAGTCCAATCTCTTCTTGAAAGTCACAAGTGATGGCACTCCCACAACTTCCGAGGGCAACTTCTGTTCCATGGGTTGATTGTTCTCACTGTCAGAAAGTTTCTCCTTATTTCCATGTTAAATCTCTCCTTGTTCAGTTTCCATCCATTATTCCTTGTCTGGCCTTTGGGTGCTTTAGAAAATAGCTTGACCTCTTCCTCTCTGTGGGAGCCCCCCTCAAATATTGGAACCCTGCTATCCTGTCTCCCCTGGTCCTTCTCTTTACTAGACTAGCCAAGCCCAGTTCCTGTAACCATTCTTCATGTTTTAGTCTCCAGTCCCCTAATCATCCTGGTTGCTCTTCTCTGTACTTTTTCTAAAGTCTCAACATCTTTTTTATAGTGTGGTGACCAAAACTAGATGCAGTACTCTAGGTATGATCTTACTAAGGCTTTATAGAGTGGTATTAGCACCTCACTTGATCTTGATTGTGTCCTTCTGTTAATGCAATTTAGGATTGCATTAGCTTTCTTGGCTGCTGCTGCACACTGCTGGCTCCTATTTTGCTGGTTGTCCACTAAGACTCCAAGATTCCTCTCACAGTTACTGCTATTGAGCTTGGTTTCACCCAGTCTATATGTGTACTTTTGTTTTTTCTTGCCTAAGTGTAAGTCTGTACTTTTCTCTACATTGAATTTCTTTTTGTTAAATATACCATAGCCATAAGTGATCCAAATCAAACCTGCCTTGAATTCTGTGGACCCAAAACTAACTCCAAGTAGGTGCTAACCATTTGTTGAGAAGATTCTTGTGCATAGGGGTTTAACAATAAATTAGTTGAATGAGACTTCATGCATGAACTTGGTCTTTGACCTCTAATGACAGTTACTCTGTAAAAGGGTGAGTGGGGATTGCATGAAACATCACACTAGTAGGAAAAGAAAGCAGATTTTTATTAGCTCGCAAAGAATCAATAACAGATTTTGGCCTCCAGTAGCTGGAAGGAGCTGCAGAACAAGTTGCCTTTGTGGGCTTATAGGGATGGGGCACAGAGGAAATAGTGAAATCACTAGCCAAGGATTGGTTCTAAAAAGACTCTAGGAAGTGATTTAGATTTTTTTTTTTTATTGATCCTGTAATCTCTTGCATTGGGGGTGGAGTCAGAGCAACTGAATGGAGCTCAGTGTTTACTGGCCGGATGCCCTTCCTGACACCTATGCAGGGTTTGCAACAGACATCTTCTCTTTGCTCTCAGAGAAATATCTGCCGCTACCTAGGATCGAACTTACAGCCTCCTGATTATGAGGCAAGAGCTCCACCTCTAGACCACCTGCTGAATACTACCGCTGCATCTACTGCTGCTAGGTGGTGACTTAGAATCATCCGGGCAAAACTCACTGGACAGATGTCTCACTTAGCAACAGAATTTTTTAGGCTCAGTTGTGATTGTATGTTGAGGACTTTTCTATACTTTCAATCTGATTCTGAAGTTCTGACAGCCAGACCTTCCCTCTCCTGGTCACATGATTCTCACCAAGTGGCCTGCATTTATGGCCATTTGCAGCATCTTGTGGTGACATAACTGCAATTTACGTCTGTTATAGACCTTTATTATTCTGCTTTCAATTCTGCCATTTCAGATTCTGACCATGCCAGGGGAGTATATAATATATACCAACAAGTTCAGATCCAGAAAGAATTAAAGCATTAGGAAAGAGGTCATGTGTTCTAGTCCTGCCTTAGCCATAAAAGCTGGCTGGGTTACTTTGGGCCAATCACCAGGAGAGGGTGAGTTCTAATCCTGCCTTAAGAATGGAAGTTGGGTTGGGTGATTTTGAGCCAGTCCCTTTCTCTCAGCCCATGCCCCCTCACAAGGGTGGTTGTTGTGGGAAAAAAAGACCTTTATGTTACTTGTAAAAATGATAAAGGCAGGATACAAATAGATAAATAAAATAAAACAAATGAAATATGACAACTCAATAATTCAAGCAAATAATTTTCTGCAGCCATCAATTGGCAAGTGTCCAAATTTTGATCATGTGAACTGTGGGGACGATGCAACAGTTATAAGTGTGAAAAATAGTTGTAAGTCACCTTTCTCAGGAGAACAGAAGAATAGATTTGGAAGGGACCCTGTAGGTCATCTAGTCCAACCCCCTGCCCAGAGGTGGTATTCAGATGCTTCTGACCAGTTCTGGAGAACCAGTAACGGAAATTTTGAGTCATTTGGAGAACCAGCAAATCCCACCTCTGACTGATCCTGCCCCCATCTATTCTCTGACTCCTGAGTCCCAGCTGATCGGCTGGGTCTCCTTTTGTTGCCCTGCACAGGAGAACGGAGCTGGAAAGCAGGTTAGTGGGGTGGGGAGGGAATGGGGATTTTGCAGTAGCCTTCCCCTGACATGCCCACCAAGCCAGGCCCACCAAGTCATGCCATGCCTACTAAGCCATGCCAGTAGTAAACAGAGCCAGTAATAAAAAAAATTTAATCCCACCACTGAGGAAACCCTATACAATGGTGTCTAACTTCTTTGGCACTGAAACAGTGCTGAAACAGGAGCGTGCATCTGTGCATGTGCGTACCGGAAACCAGAAGAGCAGCTCCCCAACGTGTGCATGTGGGAGCACCAGAAACCAGAAACTTAGCTTCCTGGTATACACATGTAGTCTTCTGGTTTCTAACTCGCATGTGCACGTGAAGACCATCTGCCCGGCGTGCACATGCGCTCTGGGAAGATGTTCTTCCAGTTTCTGGTGCTCCCACATGCACTAAGACCAGCTGGAATCTGAAGAGCAAAAGATGATGGCTGGCATGCCTGGAGATATGGCTCTGCATGCCACTTCTGGCATGCATGGCATAGGTTCACCATCACGGCCCTATATCATTTCAGATGAATGTCTGTCCAGTCTCTTCTTAGCAACCTCCAGTGATGAAGTACCCACAACTTCTGGTGGCAAGTTGTTCCACTGATTAATTGTTCTGAATATCAGGAAATTTCCTTATTTCCTAGATTGCTTCTCTCCTTGATTAATTTCTACCTGTTCCTTCTTGTTCAGTGACATGCCAACTTTGAATGGTCATTAAATGAATGGTTATAAGTACCTGTATCTTTTGGAGAATCCATCTTAACTTTGAAGGTTGTTAAGTGACCGTTCATAAGTCAAGGACTACCTGCACTTTCAAGGAAAAGGGCCATGTACAGGAAGCTAAATTAAAGTTTGTTTGTCCTTATATGGATCACTTCAGCCTCTTAGGATCAATTATTAACACTAAAGGAAACACCTGTCAAAAAGATGCCATAGAGTAGCACTGGGTAGATTAGCCGTGGAGGCCTTTGAAAAAACATTCAGATTGTGTGATGTCTCTGTGCCCACAAAGATCAGAATTGGCAAGCCATGGTCTTCTCCGTGACACTCTTGGAAGCCAAAGTTGGACTTTGAAGAAACAGGAAGATTATTTTATCCTTTATCACAATTAGTTGAAGAAATCTCAGCCACAACGTCACACTAAGACAAATCCTGGTTTTATTAACCACCCCAGTTGGGTCTCCAATCATAACAAGCAAATTTCATTCTGGCTTTAGTCCAATCCATCCAAACTTTCTGACAGTGAGAACAATCAACCAATGGAACAGAAGTTGCCCTCCAAAGTTGTGGGAACTTCATCACTTGAGACTTGCAAGAAGAGATTGGACTGCCATTTGTCAGAAATGGTGTAGGGTCTCCTGCTTGGGCAGGGGGTTGGACTAGATGACCTACAAGGTTCCTTCTAACTCTGTTAATTTGTTATGTACATACGCTCATGCCCCTCGTGTCACATTAAAATGAGAATCCACACCTCTCAAGATACACACCAAGGACAGACTTTGGGACAACCATGACCTGGATGATGCAGAATCCAGGCTCAATGGCAGCAACTGTGAGAGAGATCTTGGAGTCTTCGTGGACAACCAGCTAAATAGGAGCCAGCAGTGTGCAGCAGCAGCCAAAAAAGCTAATGCAATCCTAAATTCTACTAACAGAGGGATACAATCAAGATCAAAGGAAGTACTAGTACCCCTCTATAAAGCCTTAGTAAGTCCACACCTAGAATACTGCATCCACATTATAAAAAAGATGTTCAGACTCTAGAAAAAGTCCAGAGAAGAGCAACCAGGATGATTAGGGGACTGGAGACTAAAACATGAAGAATGGTTACAGGAACTGGGCTTGGATGGTCTAGTGAAGAAAAGGACCAGGGGAGAGAGGATAGCAGTCTTCCAATATTTGAGGGGCTGCCCCAGAGAGGAGGAGGGGGTCAAGCTATTTTCTAAAGCACTTGAAGACCAGACAAGGAATAATGGATGGAAACTGAACAAGGAGAGATTCAACCTAGAAATAAGGAGAAATTTTCTAACAGGGAGAACAATCAACCAATGGAACAGAAGTTGCCCTTGGAAGTTGTGGGAGTGCCATTACTTGAGACGTTCAAGAAGAGTTTGGACTCCCATTTGTCAGAAATGGTGAAGGGTCTCCCACTTGTATGGGGGGGGGGGTTGTACTAGATGAACTACAAGGTCCCTTCCAACTCTGATGATCTGTTATCTGTTATCCATTTTTTTAAAAAAAGAAAAGTTTAGAGATCTGTTTTCAAAGAAAATGAAGATAGATCACCTTTGCCCATTAGTGAACTTATGATACAGGTAGTCCTCGACTTACGACCACAATTGAGCCCAAAATTTCTGTTGCTAAGTGAGACAGTTATTAAGTGAATTTTGCCCCATGTTACAACCTTTCTTGTCACAGTTGTTAAGTGAATCACTGCAGTTGTTGAGTTAGCATCACGGTTGTTAAGTGAATCTGGATTCATCTCATTGACTTTGCTTGTTGGAAGGTCACAAAAGGGGACCCTGGGACCATCATAAGTGTGAGTCAGTTGCCAAGTGTCTTAATTTTGATCAGATAATCATGGGGATGCTGCAACGGTTATAAGTGCGAAAAACTGAGTCATAAGCCACTTTTTTCAGTGCCGTGGCATCTTTGAACCATCACTGAACGAACTGTTGTAAGTCGAGGACTCCCTGTGTTTCTGATCCTAAACTGTGGCCCGTATTTCGAGACTGATGTTGCCGTTGCTGAGGCTGCAACATATGCCACTGGCAATATCCTTCCCCCAGCAAACACCTATGCCACATCACTAAATATTTTAGCAAATGAAGATTTTTCTCTCCTCCTACCTCCGTATGAGGCCAGATGTCCACGCTGGCATAGCGCTCAAGGCGTTTGACTGATAAAAAGCCAAGGACTTTGGGTAAATGGGGATTTTCAAAACATATCCCGAGGCAAGAGTGCAAAATTAAAAACATCCCGGGCTCTTTTGTGAGGAGATTTGCATACGCCGAAGTTTTCAAGGCAATGCCCATCTGTCACTGAGTATTCTTCAATTCCACCCCAGCGTTGATCAATACTGTCTGCCTTGGACCCCGATTTCAGTGGGCAGCAGGAGCCCTGGAATATAATATTGTTTCAGTTGGGAAATCTGCACTTTTGAGCCTTGAAAGGAAAGCTCTGATCTTCTTGGGAAGGGCTGTTAAATATTGATGAGGTTGGAGGGCATGCTAAAATTCGGGAAGGACAACGCACCCCTAGGAAACGTGGCTTAACAACTAGCTGTCTGGCAAAAGTGACTCCAGAAGAGCATGGGGGGAGGTTGTAGGTTGTGGGGCAACCAGGGAAGTAAATTCTGGGTTGTCTGCTGGACACAAAGAGTCTAGAAAATCTAGGGCGGGGGGGGGGGGGTCTAGAAAACCTTCCCTCAGTTTTCTAGACTGCTGGTGCCCAGGATTTAGGGATTCGGGGGATATAGAAAAATCTAAAGATTTTCTCCAGGGGAAAAAGCGTTATGGTGTTTGCAGTATCAGAAAAGTAGAACATTTAGGGAAGGCTTTCCAGGGGGGAAGGTATTTAGAAAAATGAAGGATCTAGAAATTCTGAGGTGTCCAGATAATTTAAAGAAGCTTTTCTGGGGGTTATCTAGAAAATTGAAGGCCTAGAAATTCTGGGGTCTAGAAAGTCAAGGTAAGTTTCAGGGAAGAAACTTCTGGACTGTTTCCTGGTCATCAGGCATCTAGAAATTTTAAATAACATTTTCTGGGGATGTCTAGACAGCTGAGGGTTTAGAAATTCTTGGATTCTAGAAGATCTAAAGAACTTTTTTTTCAGGGGAAGGAAATTTTACGGTGTCTGCAGGGAAAATCTAGGGATACTTTTCTGGGGGTAGTCTAAGAAACCTGAAGGTCCAGAAATTTTGGGGTATCTAGAAAATCTAGCAAGGATTATCAAGGATGACAATTCTGGGGTGTCTGCAAGGCATCCAGGGTCTAGAAAATCCAGGGAAGATTTTCTGGAGTGCCTGGAAAATCTGAGGGTTTAGCAATTCTGGGAATGAGGGGAAATGCTGGAAAACCTAATGAAGATTTTCAGGGAAGAAAATTCTGCAGTATCTGCAGGGCATCAGGAATGTGGAAAAACTAGAAGAGATCAAGAAAAGGACAATTAAAAAAACCTGGGGGCCTGGTCTCTTGTCTCTTTTGCCAAAGTGTTAGTTTACCTCAAGACTTCCAAGCTTGCTGGATTGCAGCTCCTTGATTTACACAAGCTGAGTGCTACCCCCAGATTAAACAATTAGCAATCCAAAAGTGCTTGGTAATAACTCAGGCAGATGCACCTCTTTAAAAATATTTACATAAAACTGCCAGACAAAATACCTGGCTTGCAGCTATCAGAAAATAAAACATCCTTGGAAGAGTCAGACTGCCTGGCAAAATAAACTTCCTTTTCAGCTCTGCTTCTAAAGGAGATGAAAATTAATCAGGTTCTTGTTAGACATCTCAGTCTAAGGGGGGGAATCTCTCCTGATCTCCTTCTCTAAGTATCCCTTCTGGATTTTAGGTATAATAACAATATTCTCTTCACGCAATAATGTTCATTATAGTCTTTCTTTCCAAATGTGCAACATCCTTTGTTTGGTGCAACATCACTGGATCCTTTCCGTTTGACAGGATCTGATCCTATTAGAGCCCTATAGATTACTGTGTCTCATTTAATGTAGCAGGGCATGAAATAGAATCGGTACAGGAAAGATGGAATAAAAAAAAAAAAGTAAATTACATGATTAAAGAGTCACTGGGGAGTTTTGAGAAAGATATACATGTGATCTAAACAAACAGCTTATATATTTCCCGTCTTTATTATTTTTATAAATAACTCAAAGTTCCAAAATATATATACCTAATGCTCCTTGCTTCTTCTATTTTCCCCACAAAAACCAACCTGAGAGGTGGGTTGAGCTGAAAGTGAGTGACTGACCTAAAGTAATTCAACTGGCTTTCATGTCTAAGGTGGGACTAGACCTCACAGTCTCCTGGTGATTGGCCCAAAGTCACTCAGCCATCTTTCATGCCTATGTCCCAAAGGTGCTTTTTCAGGAGGCAACTGGAATTTCTGGTTTTCCTCTGAAGATGTTTTGCTTCTCATCCAAGAAGCTTCTTTGGCTCAGACAGGGGTGGACTGTTATGGGTTTGCCCGAATTCGGGTGAACCTGTAGCTAATGTTATGGCCTGTTTGGCGAATTGCCAAATTTCACCCCTGGCTGGTCTCTCTCACCCTGCCCCACCCTACCCCAACCTTCCCACCCCATCCTTCCCCTCCCAACAGTCTCCATGCAGCCTATTTTGGATACAAGATAAGTGCATAGCCAGTTGTGGAGGCTTGGTGAGGGTGAAAAAAGGGCCTCCCAAAAGTTCTGGAAGTCCAAAAACAGGCCCATTTCCAGCCTCCGGAGCCTGAGGGAGGCCATTTTTGCTCCACCGGAGGCTCGAGGAACGCCTCCGGAGCCTGGGGGATGTGAAAATGCCCCCCCTAAGCCATGGTGCAGGAGGCCGACTAGGCCACGCCCACCATGGCCACGCTCACCCAGCAGCCGGGCAGAGAATCGGTTGCTAAAATTTTTGAAGTCCACCCTTGAGCTGAGAGATGAAGAAGCTTCTTAGATGAGAAGTGAAACATCTTTAAGGAAAAACCAGAAAGTCCAATTGCCCCTTGAAAAATCACCTTTGAGACAACTATGATTGACAATCTCCATAGACTTTCATTCCACGGTGAGCCATGGTGATGCAGTGGTTAGAGTGCAGTACTGCAGGCTACTTCTGCTTGACTGCTGGCTGACTGCAATTTTGCAGTTCAAATCTCACTAGGCTCAAGGTCGACTCAGCCTTGCATCCTTCCTAGGTGGATAAAAAGAGGACCCAGATTGTTGGGGGCAATAGGCTGACTCTGTAAACTGGTTAGAGAGGGCTGTAAAGCACTGTGAAGCAGTATATAAGTCTAAGTGCTATTGCTATTCCTATGGCAAAAACTAGAAACCACAATCTCCTGGTGATTGGCCCCAAATGACCCAGGCTCTATCCTACCATTTCTCCATCTGGGTTTCTGAGACTATTGGTTCCTCTTATCCTCTCAACCATCTTGTGAGCATGGGAGCTTCCATAGTTAGGAGAAGATAGACCTACTCTAATAGGAAAACGACTGTAATCTCCGCTAAGTGAATTCTGTTCTGACAAAAAAAAAAAAAGGATATAGGCATTATTAACCCCCCCCTTTTTTTTCACCCATGTTAGATAACCAGAGAATTCCATGTTTTCCAGCTGTCATTTAACAGAATATCAATCTCTGAGAAAAAAATCAGAATGGATTTTGGCAAGTTTCCAAGGAAAGTTTTCAGTCACATAGATGAAGAACTAGGAATGCCTGCAGGAAGGGAGTCCCCCCCCAAACATTCAAGATGGCAGCTGCCATTGGGAAATTGATGCCCCGCATCTTTTTTACACACAGCATGATGCATGTTAAAAGGGGGCGGGGCTTCTATTGTGCGGTCATGGGCAGCATCTTGCCTTTTTGACATCCTTTGTGAATGTTCCTATCACACCTCAAATTTTAGATAAAAACCAAAATCAACCAGAAAGCTGTTACATGATCGCACCATTTAATAGATACATCAATCACAGAAGTAACTGTTTTGTAGAAGCACCCTGTATAATTAGCTTTCCTTGGCTTTAATTTCAGCCAATCCATTTAAACACATACTTCGTCATTGTTCTTCACGTTGTTTTGCAAGGAGAAAAAGAAAAAAGAAATTCAGCCTGGGGTGGAAATATTTTTGGCTACAACTTGGAGCAGCGAGAGAGAGAGATGGCGCTGCTCTTTGGCAAAACCGATGGAAGTTTCTGGAAACAAACACTTACTTTTACTGTTTTTGGAATGACATGCATTCTTGTTGACGTCCAGTTATTTATTTGATCAAAGCCTGTGGAAATATGAAGCTGACACTTTGCTTTGCTTCTGTGGGATGGAAGTTTTAAAAAAAAGAAAAGAAGAATACCGCAGCCCATTTTTTTTATTGTTAGAGGTTTTATGAGGAGCCTGGAACGTGGACTTGTTTAATACGAAGTCATTACTGCAGTTAAAACCATTAAGTTAATTAATATGGACATTTATTATCACCAGTAAAAGATAATAATGGGGGATTTATAAAATCGGTATATCTGTATAGTTTGGCACACTCTTACAAGCCCCTGGCAAAAAAAAAGAGAGAAGAGTTAGTTAGAAGGGGCTGGTTGAAAAGCATTGTATCCAGAGCCAGAATCAGGAACTTCTGCCCAAGTCAAAGACATCAAGATGGCAGCCAAAACCATGTGATCTCAGACATCATTTCTTTTAGGAGGTACAAAGAAGGAAAAAAGGTGTCAACTCATAAAATATTTCTCTGATCTTTTTAGAGTTGCCAACAGAAAGGGAGCGGGTAGCAGCGCAACAGCTTGCAAAACCGAAACTACATTCCATAAATGTTTTCAAAGATAGTAACTAGGTGACCGAAGTTTCTGCTGCGCAAAATTCTACCTGGAGAGCATGATTGATGACTCTTGACTATGGATGTGTCCTATTGGAGAATATGAATTATGATACACCCAGGTGGTGTGGGAAAACCAGGGTCAAGGGTAACAATGAATTATGTGTCAGCTACACTCAGGCAGTGCTGGCATGTTAACTCCCAATAAATCCTTTTTAAGTTTTGGAAGTTTGGCTTGAGACTCATGATTTAAATGGGAGTTACTGCCAGAATCCTGACACAAGGTTTGAATAGCAAGTTTATTGTTAGGAAGAGAATACAGCAAGTCCTCGACTTACTTAGTTCATTTAGTGACCGTTCAATGTTACAATGGCACTGAAAAAAGTGACTTATGACTGTTTTTCACCATTACGGCCTTTCCAACATCCCTATGATCATGGGATCAAAATTCAGATGCTTGGCAACTACTGATTCATGTTTACGACCGTTGCGATGTCCCAAGGTCATGGGATCCCCTTTTATAACCTTCTGACAAACAAAGTCAATGGGAAAGACAGATTCACTGAACAACAGGGTGGGTTTCTAACTTACCAACTGTGATGATTCACCTAACAACTGAGGCAAGAAAGGTCATAAAATGGGGGCCCAGCTGAGGGTCCCCAGCTACGGGTTCTCAGCTGTTTTGTGCCTGTGATTGTAGACAACATCTGGAAGGCAGCCTGTAAAGATTCTTAGTCATCCTGTTCATGGTTGTCCCAAAGGTACTTTTTCCAAGAGTCCACTGGACTTTCTGGTTTTTTCTTCTTTGAAGACGTTTCGCTTCTCATCCAAGAAGCTACTTCAACTCTGACTGGATCAGGGGTGGGATGCAAATATTTTTACTTCTGGTTCTGTGGGCATGGCTAGATGGGCATGGCTATGTGACTAAGTGGGTGGGGTTTCTTTTTTTTCCAAGTCCCCCCGCACCCCATATTTTTGCTTCCTGGGCCTCAGGGAAGCCTCCTGGGAGCCCGTTTTTGCTACCAGGAGGCTTTCCTGAGGCCCAGGAGGCAAAAAAAATGGAGCGTGAGGGGCCCACCCAGCACTCTTCCCTTGTGCCCCTTTTTGCCTTCTGGGCCTCAGGGAAGCCTCTTGGGCGAAGCAGTAAGACAGCGAGGGGGATCCCAGCACAGCTGATCATTGGAACAGCTGATCGTTGGGAGGAAAAAAAGAAAGAAAGAAATACTTCTTTGGCTGAACTGGTAGTTGCTTTTTTACTATCGATTCGGCCAAATGGTAAAGCTTTTTAATACCGGTTCGCCCAAACCAGGCTGAACTGGTAGAATACCACCACTGGACTGGATGGTGGGGAATGGAAAGATTTATATTCCTCGCTGATAATCTGCATCCTTTTAGAGGGTCGTTGAAGAACTTGGAGGTTTATCTGTGTCTTCAGAGTCACCTGAGTCATGCTCCTGGTTCTTGTAGTCTGCAATTTCCCTCTGGAAATCCATTCCTACTCCCACACCATTCAAAGGGGGTTCATGCCAAATTGTATAGCTAAAAGTCTGTAGAGATTCTCAGTCATCCAAATTATGGTTGTCCCAAAGGGGCTTTTTTTAGAGGAGGTAACTGGACGTCCTTGTTTTTTTTATTTCTTTGAAGATGTTTTGCTTCTCATCCAAGAAGCTTCAAAAGACTGTCTACTATTGACCTCACCCATTTCCTTGGTCTGTAGGAGGCATGCATAAGTGCACCAATATGCCTACCATCCCTGTCCTATTGTTTCTTTTCTTTTTCTTATATGTATCCATGTATTCATAACTATGTTTTTACTTATACCTATTATCTCGTAAGCAATTGACAAATAAAATAAAATAAATAAAATAAAAAACAAGAAAGTCCAGTTGCCGCCAGTAAAAAAGCACCTTTGGGATCTGGAAAGGCAAGGTAATTTACTGCAGTTTCCATGAACATTAGCTACTGCAAAGCATGATACGGGAGACTCTATCCATCACAATAATGAAAGACATTAGTGGAATATCAATTGCGTTCGCTGGAAGAATGAACATGGCATTGGCTTGATGGTACCATCTCATCCACTGGATCGGGATGTTCACTCTCCAAATGCCACAGCCAGGGATGATATATCAGCCAGATGGATTTGATTTACACCTGACAGCTTCAAGTTTGCAAACTTTGGAACCACACAAGTACTGAACATCAAATTAAAATCTTTTCCAATCCATTTTTTTGCCGGCCGGGTAGTAACAATGGCATCTTTAGACAGACACTTAAGGCCCTGTTACACTGTCCAACGGATGCAAAACGGACACAACGGACGAGAAAAATGTTCCATCCGTTGTTATCCGCTCTCAGAAGGGGCAAAAATTTGCATAACTGGAGCGGATAACACGGACGCGGGGAGGACGCAGAGTGGATGGAAAGCAGATGCGGAACGGAAGCCCAGCGGATGGAAGCGGATGGGAGCAGATGGCACATCCGCTAGGCTTCCGGGGGACCTCAGCAAAGTGGACACGGAACGGATACAGCGGTTGCAGAATGGATGCACAGCGGATGAAGCGGATGCAGAGCGGAAGCCTAGCGGATGCCGAGCGTTAATTGCGCATGTGGAGAGGATACATTGCGTCAGCCCCACGGATATAACGGAAGCAGCTCGGAAGCAGGTTGCCATTCAGAGGAAAGACCTGCTTCCAGACACATCGACTGCCTTGCCTGTCCTGCCTGCATGTCTGCCTGCCAGCCTTGCTGCCAGCCTTGCTGCCAGCCTCCCTGCCAGCCTTGCTGTCTGCCTGCCTGCCAGCCTTGCTGCCAGCCAGTCTTCCTGCCAGCCTTGCTGCCTGCCTGCCTGCCAGCCTTGAGTCATACCTGCCTGTCAGCCTTGGTGCCTGCCTGCCTGCAAGCCTTCCTGCCAGCCTTGGTGCCTGCCTCCCTGCCAGCTTTCCTGCCAGCCTTGGTGCCAGCCTTCCTCTCAAGCCTTGGTGCCTGCCTTCCTGCAAGCCTTCCTGCCAGCCTTCCTGCCAGCCTTGGTGCCTGCCAGCCTTGGTGCATGCCTGCCAGCCTTCCTGCCAGCCTTGGTGCCTGCCTCCCTGCCAGCCTTCCTGCCAGCCTTGGTGCATGCCCCTCTGCCATCCTTCCTTCCAGCCTTGGTTCCTGCCAGCCTCCCTGCCAGCCAGCAACCCCACAACCATGCGGAAGCACAGCAAGCCTCAGCCATCTGCTGCCAGCCCTTGCAAGAGGGACAGGGCTACCATCCCGCCCCCTGGCCCTCACTCTGGTTCTGCTGGGGCTTCTGCAGCACAAGCTCGCTCTTCTGGGGCTGGGGCTTCTGCTGCTTCTGCTTCTGGAGGAGCTGATGACAAGCACTCCAGCACCAGCCACCTCCACAGCACCTGCACCCTTCACCCATGAGACTGAGCGACCAAGAGGAGTGCCAGAGACTCATTTTTGTTTTATAGCTTCTTGCTAGTAAAGTCTATTTTTGATTCATACACTTGCTTCATTTCTTTTTTTTTAATAAAGTCTTGGTGGAAACTTTTAGAAATGGTTTAAGCCTTTGCATGCTTGTGGGATGGGTTAAGATAGCAGTGGGATGGGCAGGGATACCTTTGGGATTGGTAATAGCTGTGGGATAGATAAACCTCCAGTGCAAGCATAGTGGGACTGTATGGTCCACCCTCCCAGGTGCCACACCTTTGGCCCTTTATTATCAATAACAATTTATTCATTGATCCACACATGTCAACATAAACACAACTCTTTATTAAATGCCCTGTTCATTGTAGGCCCACCCAACATACATGGCCCAATCTCATCAGTGTGATGAGACAGGCTGAAGGAAGCATCCATTAGTCATCTATCATCCTGTCTTACCACTCCACTGCTCCAGCTGGGGAGTTGCACCAGTGTCTCAGGAGGTTGCGCTGCTTCTTCCCTTCACGTGAGGCTCTGTTGGAGCCTTGCACATCCCCAGTGTCGATCAGTTTTCGCCCTTGCCTCCATTCCCCAGGCTCCATGTCCCCATTGCCTTGTTGGAGGTCCACAAGCCTGTTCTGCAACACTGGGTAGCGGGTGCGCATGAGATTGTGCAGGATGCAGCAAGCTTCCATGATCCTCCTCACGGTCTCTGGGCAATGCTGTATGGTGGTGAGAAGTACCTGGAACCTGTTGGTCAGGATGCCAAAGGCGTTTTCCACCACCCGTCTTGCCCTGAGCAGCCTGTAGTTGAAGATCCTCTCTTCACGGGTGATGTATCTTGAACTGTACGGCTTCATGAGGTAGGTTCTGAGGGAGAAGGCGTCATCCCCCACGATGAAGTAGGGCAGATCTTGCATGTCGTTGGGCAGGGGGTCTGGATCTGGGAAGCCCACGATGAGATTGCATTCCAGCTCCTCCTTGAGGTGACTGGCGTTGTATACGTGGGCATCTGAAGATGAGCCATTGCCTGAAGCATCGATGTACACGAACTTGTAGTCAGCATCGACCATGGCGAAGAGGATGATGCTGAAGAAGCCCTTGTAATTGAAATAAGTGGACCCCGACTTGGCTGGAGCTTTGCAGGCCACGTGCTTGCCATCTATGGCTCCAACGGTGTGGGGGAAGTTCCACTTCTGATACCACTGCTCTGCAACTTTCTTCCATCCTTCTTCAGTGGAGGGGCACTGGAGGAGCTCCTCCTTGTATTCTTCGATGATGGCCTGCACCACTTCTCTGACCACAATGCTGATGGTGTTGTGTGGCACCCTCCATCCGTACTGCATGCTGCTGTAGGTGGTCCCTGAGGCCAGGTGGTGCAGAGTGAGTGCCACCTTGAGCCCAGGGTCCAGGCTGGGCCGGAAGTTGGTGCTCTGCTTGGTCAACCTGGATGTCAGCCGCTGCACAACTTCGTCAAACATGGCTGGAGGCATCCTCATGAAGTTCTGGAATGCCCAAGTGTCTTCGTTCCTGAACTCCACCATCAGCTTGTTGTACAGTCCATTCTCTGCTCTTCTGGTGAACCATCTTCGTACCCAGACGCTTCTTGGCCGCCCCTTTTTCTTCCCGTAGTAGAGTTCACAGAACCTGAAGATGGCTTTGCACTGTTGCAGAAGGATGGTGGCTGTCAAAAGGATTGTGTTACAATCCACGGTGGACATGACTGGATGCTGTGGAAGAGGAATAGTCAGATGAAGGCTGCGGAGGTCTGCAGCAGGGCTGCTGGTCTGAAAGTGAGATCCAGATGTATTGCTCCCCCTTTTTATAGGCAGTATAGGTGTCCCTTTGCATCCTCTAGGCATCCTCTAGGCATCCTGTAGACATCCTTAATATCCGAGATAGGTCCCCTCTGCGGACGTTTTTTCCATTTTACATGCTTTGTTTCCATGCTGCATCCAGTAGGCATCCGTTCTGCATCCGTTCCGCGTCCGTTCCGCTTCCTCCCTGCGTCCGAGCGGATGTGAGTTGCGCGGATGCGCAGCAGATGCCTAGCGGATATAGCGGATGCGTAACGGATGCAGAACGGATGCGTAGCGGATGCGTAGCGGATGCGTAACAGACGAATTGGATACATTTTCCATGCAAAAGTTTTGAGCAGCTCAAAACTTTCTGAGCAGATGAAATGTCAATAAACGGATGCTGGACGGATAGAGAGGAAGCAAAACGAGGCAGTGAGTACATCACGTTTTCCAACGGATGGCAAGCTTTTTTGTCCGTTTTTGTCCTCTTTGCATCCGTTGGTGCAGTGTGACAGGGGCTTTAGGAGTGACAGCTTCCTCTCTGTCGCTTTTCCAGACAAAGATCAATTCAACCCTTGCATTTTCAGGCACAAGAAACATGGCTTCCCACCAGCCAAAAACATTCTGTGCGCAAAGAATCTGTTGGGCCATCAATACTGAGGAGCAGCCAGCAATTTGATGAGCATTTGTACCAGTTAATATATTGACTGTTAAGAAGGCAATGTTTAGAATTTGGCTCATGAGATTATCTGAATCCAACAGCAATAGCACTTAGACCAGGGCTTCAAAAATGTTAGCAATGGGTTCTTTGCCTGGTTACTGGGTAAGTGTGGTCATGGTGGGCGTGGCCTAGTCGGCCTCCTACACCACAGTGGTTGGGGGGTGTTTTTGTTCTCCCTGGGCTCCGGAGGCTATCCTCGATCCTCTGGGAGGGTGAAAAAGTCTCCCAGGCTCTGGAGGCTCTCTGGAAGCCAGAAACAGGCCCATTTCCGGTCTTCCTGAACTTCCAGGAGGCCCATTTTCACCCTCCCCAAGCCTCTGTGCACTTACCTGCATCCAAATTGGGCTGCGTGGGGACTCCTGGGAGAGGCGGGGCAGGGTGGGCGGGACCAGCCAGGAGTGGGCTTGGGGGTTCTCCAAGATGTGCAGAATCTTAGGTAGGGGCTCTCCTGAACCCCTGCGAACCCCCAGCAGCTATCCCTGACTTAGACTTATATATATTAATCCATGGTGCTTTAAAGCAGTCTCTGAGCAGTTTTACAATGTAGATGCACTATTCATGCATTGCCCCCAACAATCTAGGTCCTTATTTTATCAACCTCGGTGGGATGGAATGCTGAGACAATCTTCAGCTGGTCAGGATCGAACTCTTGACTGTGGGAAGAGTTAGCCTGCAACACTGCATTCTAACCACTGTGCTTTGACTGCTTGAAGTTGAAAATGGAACACCTACTTTCTTATTCATTTTTTAAAAATCCCACCTTTATAAGTAACTCGGAGGGGGGGTGTACATAACTAATGCTCCTTCTTCCTCCTATTTTCCCCATAACAACAGCCCTGTGAGGAGGGTTGGCCCAAAGTCACCCAGCCAGCTTTTCTGCCTAAGGTGGAATTAGAACCCACTGTCCCCTCTTGATTGGCCCAAAGTCATCCCACCAGCTTTCATGCCTAAGGAGGCTTGGTGATTGATCCACGGTCACCCAGCCATTTTTCATGGTTAAGACACAATTAGAATTCACAGTCTCCTGCTTTCTAGCTTGGTTTCTCAATCATTAATCCGAACTGGCTCTTTGTATATGCTTTGTATGTGCTAAGAGGTTCCTGTAGAAGCTCATGAAAATTCATGCACGAATCTGAATGTTGGTGGAGGTGAAAGAAACATTTGTAAGACTCCTAGTATCCATCCAGTTGTCCATGAACTTTATTGAACTGATACAGAATTAATACTGTATCATTGATTATCTAGTCTACTGATTGATTGATTGATTGATTGATTCTTAGTAATAAGTTGATTGATTTTTAATAAAAAGTAACCTTACTTTTGATTTGTTCTCTAACTTATCAATTAACATTTATTAATTACCAACATTCATTAAGTAACTGTCTACTTATCGCATTAATTAGTTGTTGTAATTGTTTAGTGTACTATTGTCATTGACTATGCCAGCCATGGTCCAGAAATTCCAAATCCTCCACTACCAAACAACAACAACAAAATAAGATCTCTACCAATGACCTTCCAGACTTCTGTACATGCTTCAGATGTCTTAAAGCCATCAATGAAAGCGAAAATAACATCAAATGCTACCTATGTGACAATCAAGCCCATCTTACCTGCTTAAGCTTAAACAAAGATGTATCTGATCTCCTAAAAGCATCAGATACATTTCCTTGTCTATGTTCATCATGTTTTCCTAAGCTAAACAAACCAAGTACCGTGCCTGACAGAGTTGATAGCATAGAATCACTCATGCACTCACTAGAAAAATGCTTAGCAACAGGTTTTGAAACAATTATACAAGAAAGCCTAATTTCTCTTGAAAAAAAAATACAGCACTGATAAGCAACTACCTATCAGCTCAAAATCAAATCCCAACCCAACAACCATTACCACAACTACTACCTCAACTACAATCACAACTACAACCAAAAAAAACCCACCAAACCACAACCACAAATAATTACTATCCCATCAAATAATTCTACAAATGATATCTTCTTACTCATCAGAGACACTATAGAACGTGATCAGAAACAACCAAATGCCATCTTATTTGGTCTTGAAGACACCAACGAATCAGATGACATCACCAAAGTTTGTAATATCAAAAACAACTCAAATACAACAAACATCTCTCCTGAAGATGTCATTGAAATAACCAGAGATGGACCTGGGTACAAATACAATGGCGGCTCTGTGGCCCCAAAATTTTGTAGAGTTGTTTGCAAAAATGAGTCCAGCAAATGCATTTTCATTCATACAATAAACATTGCAAAAACCAATCCCAACCACAAAAAATCTTTGCTCAAGTCTAGACTTATCCACACTGCAAAGAATCTGCTCCTGTGAACCCTGCAATGAACTCAGAAAACATCTAGACAATGGAGAGAATGATCTCTACATTGACTACCATACAGATTGTATCAAAAGTAAGTCACACAACCCACAACTCCACATCCAACCCTACCTCATCCAACCCACCATCACTCAAAACTAGGTATGCACGCCCCTAACTACCTCAATTTCAACTAAAACTGGCCTTAAGCCCCTGTCACACTGCACCAACGGATGGAAAGAGGATGTAAAATGGAGAAAAACACTTGCCATCCGTTGGTTAACGCGATGCTTCCGTTCTGTACTCACTGCCTCCGTTTTGCTTCCTCTCTATCCATCCAGCATCCGTCTATTGACATTTCATCCGCTCAAAAGGTTTTGAGCTGCTCAAAACTTTTGAGCGGAAAATGTATCCAATGCATCCGTTCTGCATCCGCTAGGCATATGGGGAACATCCGTTCTGCACCCGTTACGCATCCGCTATATCCGCTAGGCATCCGCTGCACATCCGCACAACTCAAATCCGTTCCAGCGGTAAACGGACGCAGGGAGGAAGCGGAACGGACGCGCGTTAGTAGCACGGATGGAGAAAGGATGAAAGCGGATGCAGCTACGCATCCGCATCATCCGCTATGCATCCGCTCTGCATCCGCTACGCATCCGCTCCCATCCGCTTCTATCCACTAGGCTTCCGTTCCGCATCCGCTTTCCATCCGTTCTGTGTCCTCCCCTCATCTGTTCCTTTCCGTGTTATCCGCTCTGTTTATGCAAATTTTTGCCCCTTTTGAGAGCGGATAACAACGGATGGAACCTTTTTCTCATCCGCTGTGTCCTTTTTACAAATGTTTTGCATCCATTGGGCAGTGTGACAGGGCCTTTAAATGCAAGCTACTCAATGCAAGAATCCTTGTGAATAAAATACCTGAATATCTTCTCTTACTAAATATGGCTAAATTTAACATCATATTTGTCTGTGAAACATGGCTCAATACATCTCTCCCTGACTCCATTACCACAGTAAGAGACTATCATGTTTACCGATCAGATCATGAAATCCGTAGAGCAGGTGGTGTTGCTATCTTCTATAAAAAGTCCTTACATCTAAACAACATCCAAATTACCCAAGAGCTTGCTCTTACTGAGACCATCGCCTGTGAATTGGTTTGGTTCTTACTATGTTACAGAGCCCCTGATTATGACATCGAACATGTAAACAAGCTAAATTCACTACTAACATGGACAACATCCTGCCCACACACTTTTATCTTTCTTGGTGACTTCAATCTATCTCATATTAACTGGACACTTAACGAATGTACAACTGAACGCACACATGCAATGCTACAATTCTACAATGCTGTAACAAATCTGGGACTGGAACAGCTGGTAACCAACAATACTAGACTTAACAACTGCCTCGATCTCATCTTCTGCAATAGTTTGAATTCAATTTACGGAATACAAATTAAAGAACCCTTTTCCAACAGTGACCACAGCATGATTGACTTTTGTCTCAACTTATGTCCACACAAAAATCAACACAATGACAAAATCCCCAATTATAACTTCAGAAAAGGCAACTATGATCTTATAGACAACGATCTCTCATCACTTGATTGACAATTTCTATTTACTGGATGCAATACTGTTGAAGACCATTACAAGATATTTTTACTTGAAGTCAAAAGAGTCATCAAAACAACTCCAAAAAACAGAAAAAAACAGTTTACCCATAACAATAAGGAAGCTTCAATCCAAAAACAGATCACTTTGGCAGAAAAACAAATCTGGTCATGTTGCCAACTTCAAAAGCCGATACAAAAATTTATGCCTCCAGATAAAAACTGAATGCACTAATTATTACATTAAACAAGAAGAAAACTTTCTATGCACCAATTCCACTGGCACTTTCCACAATTTTGTAAACAACAAACTTAAAGACTCAAGGTCCATCCTACCCCTGAAAGGATCTAATAGTAAAGACTGAAATGATGACACCATTAAAGCCAACCTCTTTAACACATTTTTTGGCTCAGTATTTGTAAACAGCATGGATCATGCCCAATATTTCCTAGGCGAACCACAGACAACTACAATGATCTAATACATATCGATTTTACAGAAGACAATGTTGAAAAAGCACTACACAATCTAAAACCATCTCTATCTATTGGACCAGACGGAATATGTGCCTACTTTTTAAAAAAGCTATCCACTGCCATAGCCGAACCTCGAAGCATAATCTTTGAAAAATCTTTCAGGACCAGCTCCTTGACAATATTATGGTCACAAGCCACGGTCACCCCCATCTTCAAAAAGGGAGACCCCAGCCTAGTTGAAAATTACAGACCAGTCTCTTTATGCTGCGTCACCTGTAAAGTCATGGAATCAATTATTAACCAATCCGTCATCCTCCACTTAGAAACAAGCAACCTACTCTCTGATAAACAATTTGGTTTCAGAAAAAAACTATCCTGCAATCTGCAACTCCTACATTGCAAAAACATATGGACTATACAACTTGATCAGGGCAAAGCAAAAGACGCAATCTACATGACTTCTGTAAAGCCTTTGATACAGTGGTACACAACAAACTACTCCTAAAATTAAAATCTTACAGTATCTCTGGAAACCTGCATAACTGGGTAGAAGCATTCCTGTCAAACAGACATCAAACAGTCAAAATTGGGAGCATCCTATCAAATTCTGTACCTGTCAACAGTGGTGTCCCCCAAGGCAGTGTTCTAGGACCAACCCTCTTCATACTCTACATAAATGACCTCTGTGATCATATTAAGAGCAAATTTTGGGCTCAACTGTGTTCGCCAACTGAGGATTACCTGTAACCGTGATGGCGAACTTATGGTACAGAAGTGGCATGAATGGCAGTTCCACTGCGCATGTGTGCACATCTCCTACCAGCCAGGTATCTGTTGTGCATGTGTTGGGGGTGGGTTGCATGCGGGAGATGTATGTGCATACATAGTGGTGGGGGAAGTACAGGAGGTTCTGCACGCAAACACAGGAGGCAAGGAGGCGCAGGGGGTTCCTGCACGCATGCGCAGGGGGCCAGGGGAGTGCGGGAGATCACACATGCATTGAATTATGGGTACAGGCATACATGCATGACAACAAAAAGGTCAGCCATCACTGACCTATTAACAATTCTTTGCTGGAGGGCGGAGATGGCATCGCGACGATACGGCATGCGATCTTGTAGGTCTGAGAATGCTGCCGATATCTTTGCTTCTGGATGGTCCAATTGGATCTAAACCATCCCGAAGAGATGGTGAAAGTGAAGAGCGCATCCTGTCAATCCCAGGGATACCGCAAAGTCCTTGGTAGATCCAGAAGAAGCTCTTTTTGCCAGCGGCAAAGAGGGAGCCATTAAAGCTGCTGATGTTAGGACAACTCTGAAATGAAAGAGAACAGAAAGAGAACGGCTTGGTGAGAAGTTTTTCTTTATTTTAAGAACTGAAAGGACACCCTAAGGAAAAGAAAGAATCTGTAAAAGTTTTAACAGAAGTGATTAAGCGGCGATTTTAAACAGGAATGTCAAAGTAATGTTTTTTTCTCATTGTTGGATTTTCTATACATGGTCTTATATTTTGAAACTGGACTAGGTTTTTTTTTCATCTATTTTTTTTCTCCTTGATTTTGTAACATTTCAGGCTAGAGACTCCCTTTTAGTTATTTCTTTTTTAAAATATCTTTTTCTTTTTTTTATTAATCCTTATTAATCCTTATATTTTGCTTGGAAAAGGAGGGGGAAAGTGCAAGCAAAGAAACTTTGTAACATTGCCAACTAGAGGCTTGGAAATATTCTATATCTCTTGTGATCAGACAAAGCTGAGAAAGAACTGAGACTTTTTTCAAGGACATTGCTATTTGATAAGATAGAGCGAAGAGCATGGGAGAGTATTATTGCAGGTGCTCTTCTGGTTTCTGTCAATAGCTGGAGTCTGGTGTTTATAGGATTTATAGGAATTTATAGGAAAGGAAAAGATAAGTTTTGGGAGAAGAGTGTTATAACAAGAGCCCTGGATAACTAAACAAAGTGCAGTGTGTTCTTTTGATTTTTCCTAAGCTGCGCTACCCCTCCTCAACAGTTTACTTTTTGAAATAGCTATTTGGATTTTTAGCTCTTTGGAATTTGTCTTTGGTTTTTGTTTTGTTTTTTTTTGCTTGTCTTTGGAAGTTAATTTTTTACACTTGCTTTTTATTTTAAAAGAAAAGATTTTGTATTAATGATTCCCTTCCTTTTTTTTTCAGGGAGTAGCCTTTTTTTCTTTTTCTCTTTCTGCCTTGCTGGTATTTTTGTCTTTCCATTTACCTCCCATATTGGTTTTTTCTTTTCTTTTTTTATCTTCTTGGCCTTTTATTTTTCCTCCTCTCTTATGCAGCTTTTTATATTTGAGACCTCTTAATTGGATTAAAGTGTTGAAGAACCTGAAGAATTTTTCCTTTTTTCAAAGCTTTTTATTCCTCACTTTTCTGTCTTCTTTAGGATTTTACAACTTTTTCTCTTTTGTGCATGTTTATGGTCTTTTCCTTCATTTTTGAATTTCCACTGTTATCTAACCAATCAATTGGATTAAGGTACACAAGTACCTGAAGAATTTTTTCTTTTTTTATTATTATTACTATTTGGCTTCTTTTTCCCTACTATTTTTATTTGGAATTACAATTGGTTATTTCACAATTGGATTAAGGTCTAGAAGAACCTGAAGATTTTAAATTGTTTGAAATGAGTAGGAAACTAACAGCTCCTGGTTCTACAACTTCCGCTTCCTCCTCTCCACTGTCTCGAGGATAACGTTTAATACAGACAATGTTAAGGCAAGAGAAAGAACAAGAAAAAGGGACCCTGCAGATGATTATGCAAGGAATTCAAAACATTCAAACAAGATCAGAGAATATTGAAAAGAGAATAGAGAACATTGAACAAAGAACAGAGAACAGAGAACATTGAACAAAGAAAAGGGAAAACTGATGAAAAAGTGGAGAATATCCAACAAATGATGATGAAGTATGACGAGTCTACTAAAAATTGAAGAAGATAAACAAAGAGATAAGAAGATTGGAGACATTGATAACAGATTAACTGTGGTTGAACAAAATAAAACTGGTATGCTGAGATGGGAGATGGATAGATCAGAATTTTATCTTAGATTCCAAAACATAGAGGAAGAAAAAGGACAAAATCTAGCTGAGATAATGATAGAAATATTGGCTGAAGCTTTGGAAATAACTAAAGAGAAGATGACGAAATAGCCTACCAAGAGAAGTTCACATCAGATTTACAAAGAAAGCCATTAAAACGCAAATATTGCAAGTGGCAAGAGAGAAAACATTGAAATATAAAGATAAGGAAATTGTGGTTTTGAAGCAAGTACCCAGAAGAGTGAGAGAGATGAGAAGAGAATACCGATTCTTGACGAAATTGTGACTTAAAAAAGAGGTGAATTATAGATGGCTGATTCCAGAAGGTTTAATGTTCACATGGCAAGAACAGAGATACAGAATTAACTCAATTGAGAAAGCTGAATCATTTTACACAGAATATTTCAGAGGGAAAGAGGAAGAGGCAGAAAAAGAAATCTTACTAAGTGAATTCCAAGAGGACTGCCAAATGACAACTGAAAAAGAAGAAGGTGCAGTAGGTGGAAAGAAGGAAGCCAAAAGCACAACGTGAACCAAGATCCACAAGAAGTGCCAAACCTAATTATAAAATATAATCATGGAAGAGAAAAAAATGATTACAATTAATATAAAAGGACTTAATTCAGCCATTAAAAGAAGGAAAATTTTCCATAAATTAGAGAAATTAAAATTTGATATAATTTGCCTACAAGAAGTACATATTAAAAAGCAATGTGAACAATTGTTGATCCAGCCAAAACTAGGGAAAATATTTACCTCCTTGACACAATGCAGGAAAAGAGGAGTGGTTTTATATATTAAAGAGACCATTCTAGCAAAATTGATTTATATTGATGACGACGGAAGAATACTAATGGTGGAAATAATGGATAATAATATGAAAATGCTCCTGATTGCAATCTATGCCACGAATGACAAACAAGAATTTTATAAAAATTACATATGAAAATAATTGAACTGGACTATGCTATTATAGTTATGATGGGAGATTTTTATGGAACTGTAGACAACAAACTGGACTATACAGCACAAAAAACAAAGCAAAACAGAAGGACTCTCCCTAAATCTTTCTTTAAAATGGTAGATGAAATAAACTTAAAAGATACATGGAGAGAAAGAAATGCTAAAACTAAACAATACACTTACTATTCAAATAGACATTTATCATGGTCCAGAATAGATATGATATGGATGTCAACAGAATTGTTAACTAATATTCAAGAAATAAATATTGAAACAAGTACTTGGGCAGATCATAATCCACTGACAATTAAATGGAAAGGACAAAGAAGAAGATCTTGATGGACGTAAATAATACTATTTTAAAGGAAAAAGACTTCGCACAGTATGTCACCCTTCAAGATCTTCTACTATCGCTTTGCATCTTTGGGCTGTCATAATTAACTGGGGGGAGGAGGGGTTGAGTCTGGGAAGCAAGCTGGAGGTGTTACATTCTACTGTTGTATAAAATGACGAGGGGGGAGCATACATCAGAGTTAGGTTTCTATTTTTCGCTTAGCTTTCTTTTCTCTGCGCAGCTGCAACCTGTTATCAAAATGTGCCAAGGTCAATGGACAGAGGCCTCATCACCACCTGAAGATGCCCACATGATCATATTCACAACTTCTAATTGGAAGATTCAGTTGAACTATTGGGGGTGGGAACATTTCCATCACTTTGTATATATGATTCACGTGCCTAATTTCCCAGATTCAGAATTCTATGGTTGCTACCACTTCATTTTCAGTGAAAGATATCTTTTCTCTAATTTAAAGAGTCTGAGTATTTCTTTCTTGAATTTTGAACAGAGCCACAGCTGACATTATTCTGAATCTCACTCTACCAGCCCACCCGGAGAAAACACCCAAATTTCTTCCGAGGGGGCCTGAACGTCATGTCATCTTCAACTAGTGACCAGGAAGATCAGGGAGCCATTAGAGGGCAAGATTCTTTGCTGGTACAGGAAGCTGAATTGCTAGAAGAGCTCAATTTGGAAGAGGATCCAGCTGTGAAGCCCAGATAGTCGGTGGGGGTTGGCTGGAAGGATCCAGAGAAGGATCCCCCCAGAAATCCCAACCACCCACTGGCGTGGAAGAGAGGAGGCATGGCAAGAGAGGGAAAAGAGAGATCTTTTACTGGACCAGGCCAGGAAACTCCTCAAAGAGGCATTTGCACAACCTCAAGCTGCACAAAGGTATGAAGGGGAAGGGGGAGTAGCCCCAGCCAGAAAAAGCAGAGCAGCCTCCTCTCCCATAAATCAACCTGAGCCAGCGCAACAGCCAGCAGCAACCCCAGGGGCCCAGCAGGAGGTAGAATTCCTAGAAGGCGTAGAGCTCCCAAGTTGCCTCTATTAGAAGTAAAGTACGGGGGAAATCCTAAAGACTTGGGGTTTTTCCTAGGCCAAGTTTGGAGCTATATGGAAGAATATGGGGAGGATTTTTCCTTTGAAGTAGCCAAAGTGAGATGTGTTACCAGGGCTCTGGAGGGAACAGCTGCAGAGTGGATGGTGACCCTGCATAATGATAATGCCCCCCAGTTGATGAATTATATAACCTGTTCATGACTGCGCTGCGGGATAGGTTTGAGGACCCACTGGCAGAGCAAAAGGCCAGGATCAGGATGAAGACCATAAATCAGGGCCGGAGGTCAGTGGCCGGCTACACCCAAGAATTTAGACAGCTAGCGTGTCATATCCGAGGCTGGTCCCAGGAAGCCCTGATAGAAGCGTTTAAAGATGGGTTGAACAAAGATGTGTACCAGAGATGCATTGCTAGAAGGGACCCAAATGACTTGCAGATGTGGTACTTGCTAGCAGAAGAAGTGGAAATTGATTTAACCTGAAGCAGATGCTGGGAGGGTTCTGGGTGGAGCAAGTCTTCCCCCTCACGCCCTCAAGAGGTCCCCAAACCCCAGAGGGGAGGAGTGGCGGCAAGACCCAAACTCTCTGCCTGTTTCCGATGTGGGAAGGAAGGTCACTGGGCTGCGGACTGCAGGGTCAAGCTGGAACCAAAGGGGGTGCCAAAAGGAGGGAAGAAGCCTGAAAAACCCCCAGCGAAGCCTCACGAAGCGGCGCTAAAGACAAGAGAGATGGCAGAGGTCACCCCTCCGGCAGGAGAGGAGCCGGGACCCCTGACTTCCCCTGAAGAGAGCGAATACGACTCAGAAGACGACCTCCTGGTAAGTCCAAACAAGGGCCCTATGACCATTCTGGTGAAGTTGAGGGTACCCACTTCAGGGGCTGAAGGGGAAATGCTTGCCTTGCTAGACTCTGGGTTCACAAGGTGTATAATCAACACGGGAGTAGTAGAGAAAATGGGCTTAAAACTAATACCTTTAAAAATGCCCATCGCCTTTTGCCAATTAGATGGATCAGTGGCTGGAGGCTGCCCTGCACGCTTCATAATGGAACCCGTAGAAATGACCATGGGAGAGCATAATGAGACTCTGTGTTTTATTGTGGCCCTTGGGATGGAGCAACCGTTAATACTGGGATTACCCTGGCTCCAGAAATGGAACCCCCAGGTTAACTGGAAGTAGGGATCGTTGCGCATACACATCAATCAGTGACCGGAAAGGGAGGGGTGATCTCAGCCGAAGTTTCAGAATCCGATTGAGTTAGCCTCCACAGGTACTGAAACCTTGAAGGGGGAGGAGAAAATTCCAAAAGAATATTGGGATTTAAAGGAAGTATTCAGTGAGAAGGACTCGGATGAGCTCCCACCTCATCGGTCAACAGATTGTGGTATTGAAATTTTACCTGGGGTAAAGCTCCCAAAACCAAAGTTATATTCAATGACACCATGAGAATTAGAAGAGAAAAGATTGTTTATAGATAAAAATTTGGAACGTGGTTTCATCCAACCCGCTAAGCTCCAGGTAGCGGCCCCAGTGCAGTTCCGTGAAAAGAAAGATAGCTCCAAGTGCTTGGTTGTTGATTACAGAAATCTAAATGCCATTTCCTTGGAAAAGGTATACTCCCTCTCTTTGATGAAGGACATGCTGGCCCAGCTGGCCAAGGGAAAGATTTTCATGAAGTTGGATTTGAGAGAAGCATACTATTGAGTTCAAATTAAGGAAGGAGATGAGTGGAAAACTGCTTTTAAGTGCCTGATAGGTTGTTTCCAATTCAACGTTCTCCCTTTTGGCCTACAGGGGGCCCCAGCTGTATTCATGAAGATAATCAATCAGGTGTTATATGAACATTTATACACGGGGGGTTTCTGGTTTATCTTGATGACATCCTTATCTACACGGAAACTCTGGATGAGCATGTGAAACTGGTGTGGTCAGTTCTACAGAAACTGTGAGCCGCTAAGTTGTATGCTAAGCTGTCCAAATGTGAACTCCATCAAGAGAAAATAGACTACTTGGGGTATCGCATTTCACCTGAGGGCATAGAAATGGATCCAGAGAAAGTGTGTGCTGTATTGGAATGGGCTCCCCCATGTACCAGGAAACAACTTCTTGGGATTCGCAAATTTTTACCAGCAATTTATCCCAGCTTTTGCTAAGATAGCAATGCCCATCACAAATCTCTTAAAAACTAAAGGAGAGGTGAAGCCAAGGCCTAGCAAGCCGTTGGAGTGGTCCATGGAGTGCCAAGCAGCCTTTGAAAAGCTAAAATGACTGTTTGCTGCAGAACCAGTGCTAAAGCACCTGGACACGGAGGCTCCTTTCGTGATCCAAGCCGATGCGAGTGATGTGGCCGTTGGAGTTGTGTTACTTCAAATCAATGAGAAAGGGACCTTACAGCCTTGTGCGTATACCTCCCGTAAACTATCTGAAACCAAGAGAAGGTGGGCCGTCTGGGAAAAAGAAGCTTTTGCAGTTCGTTGGGCCTTACTGAACCTGGAGACATTTCCTGGAAGGAGCAAAACATCCATTTGAGGTATGGAGGTATGGAGGTATGGACTGATCATAAAAATTTGGAAGCCTTAAAAACGCCTCGGAACTGTCCCCTAAACAAGTTCGCTGGCCCCAGTATTTCAAGCAGTTCAATTTTTCACTGAAGTACATTCCAGGGAGGAAGAACTTCATGGCAGATGCTCTCTCTAGACTACCCCAATATAAGAGTATGCGCCAGGAGGTGATAAGTCCAATTGTTTCGACCAAACATCTAGCCGCCCCAATGATCACCAGAGCCCAAAAGAAGAAACAAGAAGTGGATTTATCGAATGACCTAACCAAACAACTAAAAGAAGCTTTAAAACTTGATGATTGGTTCTTGACTCATTCGAATGACTATACAGTTAGAGATGGCCTGGCTTGGGTGGGGACCAAGTTGTATGTGCCACAGGTGCTGAGGGGCCAAATACTACAACAAGCTCATGATTCTAAAGCAGCTGGTCACTTTGGATTTGTGAAAACCTTACACCTGGTTAAGCGGCAATTCTGGTGGCCTACTTTGAAGAAGGACATTGAAGCTTATGTAGCTAGCTGTCCAGTTTGTGCTTTGGCAAAGAGACCTCCCGGTAAGCCGGCAGGGTTGTTACAAAATGTAGCTAGACCAACAGCCCCCTGGAAGGAAATCTCTATGGACTTTATAGTAGAATTACCTGAAAGCAGTGGAAACATGGTTATTTGGGTGGTAACAGATTTGTTTTCCAAACAGGTACACTGCATACCTTATTCCAAGATTCCATCTGCTAAGACGTTGGCTAAACTATTTCACATATCTATAGGTTACATGGCATTCCAGAACGCATAATCTCTGATGGAGGGGTCCAATTTATCTCAAATTTTTGGAAAGAGTTCCTGAAGTTGATAGGCTCCACCCAGGCCTTAAGCTCCACCCCCCCCAAACCAATGAGGCCTGTGAGAGGACTAACGTAGTATTAGAACAGTATCTTAGATGTTATATTAATTATCAACAAGATAACTAGTCTGACTTACTACCATTTGTGAAGTGGCATATAACAACTCCGTACATCGTAGTACTGGATTTACTCCATTTAAAGTGGCTTCGGGACAAGATTTTGTACCCATATACCTGAACTTCCTCGTGAAAGGCCTAACATCCATTCGTTGGATGAATACATAATTCAATTCCAACTTAACTGGCCAATAACACGTAAAGCATTAGATGAGGCCCATCAAGCTCATAAGAAGTTTGCAGACAAGAAAAGATCTCCACAGAAATCATATCAAGTAGGCGACAAAGTTTTCCTGTCCACCAAATACCTACAAACCACTCAAAAATAAAAGAAACTTGGTCCTAAATATGTTGGTCCTTCACGATTGAACGATTGAACGGATTATAAATCCTGTGGCAGTCCAACTGAACTTACTGAAAACTCTTCAACGAATTCACCCGGTCTTCCATATCAGTTTGTTAAAACCTGAACGTACTTTTGATTTAAGACCCATCCAGGCTGATCCTCCTATACCATTACTGATTGAGGGTGAACAACATTTTGAAGTTAAAGAAATTTTGGTCTCTCGCAAATGGAAGGGTCGGCTCCAGTGTTTTATAGCCTGGAAACATTTCCCTTCTTCCCAAGCCAGGTGGGTTAATGAAAACGATGTTAAAGCCCCTAAGCCGATCAAAGCATTTCGTACCAAGTATCGTGATAAACCCTTGAAATGTATCCATTTTAATTATCTAATGAATAATTATTATCTTTATATTTTTTCCTCTCTCTTCTAGGACTGATGGTTCTCTTTTTCTAGGAGGGACAAATGTCAGCCTTCAAGATCTTCTACTATCGCTTTGCATCTTTCGGCTGTCATAATTAACTGGGGGGAGGAGGGGTTGAGTCTGGGAAGCAAGCTGGAGGTGTTACATTCTACTGTTGTATAAAATGAGGAGGGGGGAACATACATCAGAGTTAGGTTTCTATTTCTCACATAGCTTTCTTTTCTCTGAGCAGCTGCAACCTGTTATCAAAATATGCCAAGGTCAATGGACAGAGGCCTCATCACCACCTGAAGATGCCCACATGATCATATTCACAACTTCTAATTGGAAGATTCAGTTGAACTATTGGGAGTGGGAACATTTCCATCACTTTGTATATGTGATTCACGTGCCTAATTTCCCAGATTCAGTATTCTATGGTTGCTACCACTTCATTTTCAGTAAAAGACATCTTTTCTCAAATTTAAAGAGTCTAAGTATTTCTTTCTTGAATTTTGAACGGAACACCAGCTGACACAGTGGATGGAGAAAGAATTGGCTTTTTTTTTTTTTTTCAAGAAAACAACAATTGCAACAGAGTGAGTTTGGTTTATGAGTGGTTAAAAATTCATTGGCTTTCCTACTGGACTACTACAGGGAACGTCAATCCACGGAAATGATAGGACCAGCTCTTCTGTAGTAGCTGTCACCAATCTTCCCCTTTGTTTTTCCAATTCTCTCAACTTGTTTGTGCATCAGAAACAGTGGATGCTGATGGCTGCAACGGCCTCCTGCAAATCAGAGTGTGCTGTCACACTGTTCTCTCCGAAGCAGATGCAGGCCCAGCTGCGCGGTGGAACCGTTGTGCTGATCTGGGCATTGAAAAGTTTTTAAACAACCTGATGGCACTCAGATGTTAATTAGCTTCCCTCTATAATTGCACGGAACTGCCTCTCTTGCAGGGACTGCCATCTTAATTACTCACCCGAGTATTTCTCTCCCGTTTTTCTTTTAAAAGCCCTTTTAAGCAGAGCTGGTATTCAGCAGGTTCTGACCAGTTCTGGAGAACCAGTAGCAGAAATTTTGAGTAGTTTGGAGAACTGGCAAATAACACCTCTGACTGGCCCCACCCCATCTATTCTCTGCCTCCCATTGAGTCTCAGCTGATCAGCTGGGTCTCTTTTGGTTGCCCTACACTGGAGAATGGAGCTGGAAAGCAGGTTAGTGGGGTGGGGAGGGAATGGGGATTTTGCACTTTTCCTCCCCTGCCATGCCACTAAGCCATGCCCACCAAGCCATGCCACACCCACTACAGAACTGGAAGTAAAGTTTTTTGAATCCCACCACTGCTTACAAGCTCTGTATACCTGGGAAGTACCTCTGGGCACAATGGCTGTTGGTCAGTTGATTACATTGGGCACATTGGTCTGTAAAATGGGCACTATCCCAGCATCAGCTTGTGAGAGGTGGTGGTACACCTGACCCCGACTTGGTTCTTTAGGAAAAGAAAGACCCTCAACTCTGTTGGTAGTGAAAGGTATACAGGTAGTCCTCGATTTACAACCACAATTGAACATAACATTTCTCTTGCTAAGTGAGACATATGTTAAGTGGGTTTTGCCCCATTTTATGACCTTTCTTGCCACCGTTGTTCAGTGAATCACTGCAGTTGACAACTTAGCAACACGATTGTTCAGTGAATCTGGATTCCCCATTGACTTTGCTTGTCAGAAGGTTGCCATAATCTGGGGATACTGCAACCATCATAATTATGAAGCAGTTCAGGAGAGCCCCTAGCTAAGATTCTGTGCAGTTCAGAAAACCCCCAAATCCCACTCCTGGCTGACCCCACCCACAGTGCCCCTCCCTCCCAGGAGTCTCACGTAGCCCGTTTTGGATGCAGGTAAGTGCAGGGCCCACATGGAGGCTCGGGGAGGGCCAAAAATGGGACTCCTGGAAGTTCGAGAAGGTCGGAAATGGGCCCATTTCCAGCTTCCAGAAAGCCTCCGGAGCCCAGGGAGGCTGTTTTTGCCCTCTCGGAGGCTCAAGGAAAGCCTCCGGAGCTCATGGTGGGCAAAAGCACCCCCCCCCCATCAGGGTGCAGGAGGCCGACTCTGTCACGCCCACCATGTCCATGCCCACCCAGCAGCCAGGCAGAGAACCCGTTGCTAAACCCCTGGATGGAGCCCATCAAATGGCTCCTTTGATTGTGTGTTGTCGCTGGGGTGAAGTGGGTTATTGTTTTTTATTTTTTATTATTTTTATTGTTTATTTGTTTATTTATTATTTTATATATTGTGGTTTTATTGCTTGTAAGCTGACTGGAGCCGCTATGAGCAAGGAGGCAGCTATACAGGTAGTTCTCGACTTATGACTACAATTGAGCCCAAAATTTCCGTTCTTAAATGAGACGTCTGTTCAGTGAGTTTTCCCCTCATTTTACAACTTTTATTGCCACAGCTCTTTAGTGAATCACTGCAGTTGTTAAGTTAATAACTCAGTTGTTAAGTGAATCTGGCTTCCCCATTGGCTTTGCTTGTCAGAAGGTTACAAAAAGGGATCCAATGACTTCTGGACATTGCAACTGATCAATTCCCTCAACACTGTCCAACTATTTACAAAGTCTGCACTACTATCACAGTATTAATCTTCTCATCCCTCCTTATCACCCCTCCCCTCCCACTTGTGACTGTATGACTGTAACTTTGTCGCTTGTACTCGATTTATATTGACTGTTTTCTAGTATTATTGGATTGCTTATTGTACCCCATGACTATCATTAAGTGTCATACCGGATGATTCTTGACTCTTGACAAATGTATCTTTTCTCTTATCTACACTGAGAGCATTTGTACCAAGACAAATTCCTTGTGTGTCCAACCACACTTGGCCAATAAAGAATTTCTATTCTATTCTATTCTATTCTATTCTATTCTATTCTATTCTATTCTATTCTATTCTATTCTATTCTATTCTATTCTATTCTGTCATAAATATGAGCCAGTTGGCAAGCCTCTGAATTTTGATCATGCGACCATAGAGATGCTGCAATGGTTGTTAAGTGTGAAAAAAAACCCAGCCCTAAGCCACTTTTTACAGGGTCATTGTAACTTCAAACCTTCACTAAACTAATGGTTATAAATTGACGAATACCTGTAATACCAGGATCCCTAATCTAACTGGAAATTGAACTTGCTTCCCTGTTGTATTTTTTTTACATCTTATCTGCCTTTTTTAAATTCCCTAAGAATAAAAGAAATAATAATGGCTGTGCTGATATGTGGAATGCTTTCCATGAAATTTTGGAAGGTCCCAAGAATAGGTTAAACTCTAATATAGAGTGGTAATATCCTGATGTTATTCTCTCTTTCCACTCACCCTAGCCCCTTCCTTGGGTACCAAATTTAATATGCATAATGTTTAATAGAAGCAGGTCAGGTTTTGAGATTAACACCAATAACCATAATGAAAACAGATGTTTACATCCATCTGGAATACAGATTTAATATGTTAAGTTCATCGCTCAAGGCCAGGCTGTGCAATCAGAGTTGGGTGTTTTTTTTTCTCCTTTTCTGCTGGGCCTAATTTAATGAGTGGTTTTGGATTAAACAGGGCCTCCTTCACTGCAAATAACAGGCCAGTGATCTATATTAAATCTCTACAAAATGAAAATAGCAAAAGATTTACTTAGGGTCATTACACAAGAAAATTTAATCACAACTCCATCCATAATGTCCCATCATCATCAACTGATAATTGAAATGCCATGCAAGGGATTATGAATAACCCTGTTTATGGATATAGCTTTCTGATTATCTTTATGTCCAGTGGGTAACATGAAATATGATTTTTAATAATATGCAGTATTTGCTTCTGAGAAACTCCATTTGGGAACTTCTGCAGAGAAGGGTGGTAGAAGGGGATATCCAGTAGCCTTTTCCTTGATAGTAATGGGATTTATATGCATGCATGATATTTGTAGAAAGTAGAAAGAAAATAATGCCTTTTTCTAGTCAGACTAAATAAAGTCATTCAGCTATTTCCTTTTAGATTTAAATTCTTTGTTAAACTGCCCAGAGTCCTGCAAATGTGTTTGGTGGTACAGGAATTTGATTAAATAAATAAATAAAATGAATGAACCGCTCTCAGCCTGGGACCTTCCAGGTGTATTGGTGAATGGTTGAGATTTTTCCAGCTAAACATGGACAATTTTAGGACAACAGATTGGGGGATAAGGTTTAGACCCTTGGTGGTTGTTTTGAGTTGAATTCCTTCAAAGGAACTGTTCTTCATATTGAGAACTACCAAAATAATACTGTGGAATGAATTTTCTAAAAGAGAAGTGATCAGACTGCGGTCTGCCCTTCCTTCCTCCCTTTCTCCTCCCTCCCTCCCTCCTTGACCCTGCCTGATTCAATTCTTTCTTTCTTTTTCTTTCTTTCCTCCCTTCCTCCTTTCTCTCTGCCCCTCCCTTTCCTTTCTTTCTTTCTTTCTTTCTTTCTTTCTTTCTTTCTTTCTTTCTT
>BLBF01000049.1:9697907-9719407 GCA_015471245.1 Laticauda colubrina
CTTTCTTTCTTTCTTTCTTTCTTTCTTTCTTTCTTTCTTTCTTTCTTTCTTTCTTTCTTTCTTTCTTTCTTTCTCTCCCTCCCTCTCTGTTTTTCTCTCTCCCTCCCTCTTTCTCTCTCTCCCTCCCTCTTTCTTTCATTCTTTCTTTTCTCTTCTTTTTCTTTCTTTTTTCTACACAGTAAGATTGCCAAGTTCATAAAAAGTTGAGAGGAAATATTCTTATTCAACTATACATCTTAATGTAGCTTAGGGCTGTCAAACACGTGGCCTGTGGGCCAGATGCATCATGCGCTGGCCATGCCCACAGCCAGTTTAGTGAAGGGGGGGAAAGTCCCAATGCATCACATGATGATGCTGTGACGATGCAAGTTTGATACCCCCAAGGTAGCTTCAAACCAGAATGTAACTGCAGATGCTCAAATGTGAGAGTAACTCTAAAATACCTAAACAAAATTACTTAATTGATGGATTGCTAAGTGCACAGTTGGTCTTGAATTACAACCATTCCTTTCCTGATTGTTCAAAGTTACAACAGCACTGAAAAGAGCTACTGATGACCGGTCCTCACATGTACAACCATGATAGCATCCAGTGGTGGGATTCAAAAATTTTTTACTATCAGTTCTGTGGGCATGGCAGGGGAAGGATACTGCAAAATCCCCATTCCCTCCCCACCCCACTAACCTGCTTTCCAGCTCTGTTCTCCTGTGCAGGGCAACCAAAGAAGACACAACCGATCAGCTGGGACTCAATGGGAGGTGGAGAATAGATGGGGTTGGCGGGCCAGTCAGAGGTGGGATTTGCCGATTCTCTGAACTACTCAAAATTTCTGCTACCGGTTCTCCAGAACTGGTCAGAACCTGCCGAATACCACCTCTGGTAGTATCCTCACAGTCACGTAATCAGAATTAGAGCACTTGGTAGCTGGTATATATTTATGAATGTTGCACTGTCCCTGGTCACTTGATCACCATATGTGTCCTTCCCGACCAGCTTCCAACAAGCAGAGTCAAAGGAGGAAGCTGGATTCAATTAAAGACTGTGTGATTTACTTTAGAATTGCGATGATTCAGAGTAACAGAATAACAGAGCTGGAAGGGGCCTTGGAGATCTTCTAGTCCACCCCCTGCTCAAGCAGAAGACCCTATACCATTCCGGACAAATTGTTGTCCAATCTCTTTTCAAAAACCTCCAATGATAGAGCACCCCCTATTTCTGAAGGCAAGTCATTCTAATTTTTCACTTAACAACAGTGGCAAAAAAAGGTTGCAAAGTGTGACCGAAAAAAAGGTTGCAAAGTGTCACAACGAAACTGTGACTCATTTACCTATTGTCTTGCTTAGCAAAGGAAATTGAGATCCAACTGAGGAATACCTGTAGAATTTCAATTTCTAAGCTGCTAAGAGGCTAAAATACTGTTTTAGTTATAATTTTGTAATTATACTGATAACTAGAATACTCCTTATCTTTAAACTCTCCTACTGACTGTATGCTATTAATTTCTGATCCCATATTAATGTCTGTCTGGATTTTAACTGAGATTGTTTATCCTGTGTTGTTTTATTTTTTTGGCTGGTCCATTATATGCACCTTGGAGACACAGTGTCCACACAGAGTCTTTAAATAAACAAATAAAAGTAATGAAATGGCTCAAAGGCTTCAGATAAGAAGATTTAATTGCAAAATATATGGCATAGCCATAATATGTGGCTGATTCACAACTGCTTGCTAATCTTTCCATTGGCTTAATTTTAAATGTGTCTGCAGACAGTTTACACCTCTGGCGAGAGAATTTATTCTATCCCTGCTTGGTAGGAGGAATTGAAAAGAACAGCTGATGGTAAAAATATGGTTCCAAGGACCTCTAAAACATCAGAGGCAGAAGAGCAAATGGAAATATTTAACCCCTCCAATATTATAATACTGTGCAGTTTTAGTAACTAACTAATGAAAGAGAATGATTAGAGTGACCCAATAAGAGTCTTCCATGTGTGTCTATCACAGAGAAGAGGGAATTGACCTATTCTCCAAAGCATTTAAGGGCAGGACAAGCAGATGGAAAAACATTAAACAGAAATCCAACTTAGAATTTAGGAGAAATTCCCTGAAAGTAAGAACAATTAATCAAGGGAATAGCTTGCTTCTGGAAGTTGTGAGGGCTCCATCCCTGGAGGTGTTTAAGAAGAGATTGGACAAGAATTTGTCCAGAATGGTATCGGGTCTCCTGCTTGACTAGAAGACATCCAAGGCCCAAGCCTATTATTCTATTGGTTTAATAATTTAGTTTAAAGTCTTTTAGACTGATTCTGGTATTTGATCACTTGCATTGACATTCTGGTTAGAACAGTTTGAATAAGTGTATGTATGTAGGCAAATAGGCAGATAGATAGGCAGATAAGCAGATAGGCAGATAGAAGGCAGATAGGCAGATAGATAGATAGATAGATAGATAGATAGATAGATAGATAGATAGACAGACAGATAGATATGATAGAAAGATATAGATGATAGATAGACAGACAGGATGGATAGATAGATAGATAGATAGATAGATAGATAGATAGATAGATAGAACATCAACACATGATGGAAGTTCCTAATAATGATTTAAACTAGTTTGAAAAAAGAAGTTCCTAGCTCTCTCCAAAATCCAAGAAATTAAAAATAAAACTAATTTAAGAGAAAGACTCCGAACCTTTCCTAAATTCAGGAAACATAAGAAAAATAGTTTTTTAAAAAAGCCAAAGATCTAAACTCTCCCCCAAATTCAGGAAATAAACCAAAACTACCTTAAAACTCTTTCCCAAATTCTGGATGTAAACAAAACAATCCTAATTAAAATTGTTTTTGTATGATTAAGAAGAGAAGTTCAGGTTCTTTCCAAAATTCAAGAAATAAGAGGGTGCATGCACACCCATGCACACATTGCCCATTCTTAACCCTGTTGATGGTGTCTCTTTTGCACCATTTATGGTCTTTGCCCAACTCCTCCAAATTGAGCAGGACAACCCTCAACATGGGTTATGTAATCCTGAAAAATGGGGGGGGGGGGAGACACCTGAAAGACCCATATATCTGTTTTATTTGTATTAATAATTAGCTTGGTAAATGATTTTATTTATTTCCACCCCACCTTTATTATTTTTATAATAAGTGTGAACATATCCAATACACTTCCTCCTCCTATTTTTTGCACAACAACCTTGTGAGGGGGGTTGGGCTGTGGTTTTAATGCCTAAGGTGGGACTAGAACTCAATGTCTTTTGGTGAATGGCCCAAAGTCACCCAGCCCCTTTCATGCCTAGGGCAGAACTAGAACTCAGTCTCCTGCTGATTGGCCCAAACTCACCCAGCCGGCTTTCACAGTTAAGGTGGGACTTGAACTCACTGCCTCCTGCTTTCTAGCCAGGAGCCTTAAGCACGAGACCAAACTGGCTCTCAATTTTCTTTATCAACAACAATACAACCCTCTTCGACTTGAAAAGGGACACATTATCCCTCCCAAAGACATATTTAGCTACTTATTCAGGGCTGTAATGAAGCCTCTTAATGAAGCCGATGTCCTTGAAAGTTCTTCATCAATTTTGCCCCTCATCTGTCAGCGGCCCTACTCCGCGATGCAATATTAATTAAACACAACATTTCCTGAAGTGCCGAAGTGAAACCCCAACGTTAGTAATGAACAGGTTTAGGAGAATCACATCCCAACAAAATTACTTTTTAAACCAGCCTTATTAAGCAGAAAATTAGAGCTAAATCATCTACACCACGCTCATTAAAAGCCAGTGATCCTTGGCCGCTTCCATGTTCTAACATCTTTAATTAGCAAACTGAGAGTCTTTGTGACATGATAAATGCCATTCATCTTATCCCCCCTCTCTCTCTTCCCCCCTCTCTCCCTCCCTCTCTCTCTCTCCTCCTCCCAGTGGTAAGTTTAAATTTTTTTTACTACTGGTTCTGTGGGCGTGGCTTGGTGGCCGTGGCAGGAGGATACTGCAAAATCTCATTCCTTCCCCACCCCACTAACCTCCTTTCCAGCTCCGTTCTCCTGTGCAGGGCAAGCAAAGAAGACCCAGCTGATCAGCTGGGACTCAATGGGAGGAGAATAGATGGGGGCGGGGCTAGTCAGAGGTGGTATTTGCCGGTTCTCCTCAAAATGTCTCCTACTGGTTCTCCAGAACTGCCCAGAACCTGCTGGATACCACTTCTGTACCAGTGGTGGGTTTCAAAAATTTTACTGTTGGTTCTATGGGTATGGATTGGTGGATGTGGCAGGAGGATACTGTAAAATTTCCATTCTGTCCCCACTCCTGGTGGAAGGCTACTGCAAAATCCCATTCCCTCCCCTCCCCACCCAGTCAGTCCTTACAGTGCATAAGCAACATCGCGTGCATGCCCAACATCACTGACTGTGTTCTTCCTCGCCCAGTCATTCCTTAAGGTATTTCTTTGTTTCCCCCCCTGCCAACGATCAGCTGTTCCTTTGATCAGCTGTGCTGGGATTCCCCTCACTTACTGCTTTACTCAGGAGGCTTCCCTGAGGCCCAGGAAAGCAAATAAATGGAGAGGGGTCACAGCCCCCCATCCCCCCTCCATGTTTTGCCTTTCTGGGCCCCAGGGAAGCTTTCTGGGAGCAAAAACACCCCTTCCAGGAGGCTCCCAAGGCCCAGGAAGCTCCAAAATGGAGCACAGGCGGTTCCTGTGTGACTCCCCGTGCTGTTTTTTTTTCCTTCCTGAGCCCCAGGGAAGCATTCTGGGAGCAAAAATGTCCTCCAGGAGGCTTCCCTGAGGCCCAACAAATGGGACGGGGGGGGGGGGTTGGCTGCAAAAAAAGCCACACCCACCCACTCACATGGTTACGCCCACCTTGCCACATCCACAGAACCGGTTGTCACAAAATTTCATTCCCACTCCTGGCTCCAACATGAATCCGAAAGCTCAGAAGACTAAACCTCTGGTCCCGGTGACCGACTCAGATTGGATCCTGCAATGTTAGGACACTGTGCTTGATTAAAATGCCGGAGGTTTGTTTTCGTGTGTCAGTGTGATGTGCAAACAAAGGTAGACTTCATGTCAGGAGATTTTAAGGAAGTGAGTGTGGTTGGCTTGACTTAATTATGTACTAAGATTAGCACACATCCCCTCTCCTGGGGGAGCTGCATTAGCTGCCGATTTGTTTCTGGTTCCAGTTCAAGATGCTGGATGTTACCGTTGAAGCTCTACACCGCCTGGAGTCCAGTTATTTGAAGGACCACCCTTTCCCGGTCATATCTACCCAGCCAGAGTGGGGAGACATTGTACAGGAATCTTTTCTTAAGGTCTTTCTGGTGGGACCAAGACGAAGGGACTTCTCCATGGGGGCTCCCCTCCAATGGTGGGATTCAAATCTTTTTACCGCCGGTTTGGTGGGTGCAGCTTGGTGAGTGCAGGCGGAGAAATTTCTACTGACCTTCTCCTCCAATCCTGCACTCTCCCTGTGCGTTCAAAAGCTGACACATGTCAATCCGCTGTGCCACGTGAAGCAGTTGAGCTTCAAAACCAGGAAATATGAAGTATGAAGCTGGGGGTGGTGCAGCAGCTGATCCTCAGAGCTACCGATTCTGCCTAACTGAGCCGAATTGGTAGAATACCATCACTGGCTCCCTCACTATGGAATATTATCTCTGTGGAAATAAATTTGGCTGTCACTTTCAAAAGGCCTTGAAAACATGGTTTGACCAGTAGGCCTGGGAACCCCACGGTGATATGGAGCCCATCAAGCGCTTGGTTTGATTGTTGTCACCGGAAGGGAGGGAGTTCATTGGGGTTTGTGTTGGGATTTTATTTCTGTAAGCCATCAAGACTTATCAGGAGTTGGGCAGCCATATAAATATTCTTAGTAAATTATAAAGAAAATAAATATAATTAATACCTGTCAACTCCTAATTACCACATAGATGTTTTTCTCCCCAATGAACTGGCCCTAACCTGGTCTTTCATGTCTTCCAAAGGTGGCTTCATTGGAGTTCTAACCAATGGCTGACTTCATTAGTTAAAAAGCAACCTTCACTTGTATCATGGTCTGGAAATCAGAAAGCTATTATTAGGGGTCCTTGGTGCTGTCTGAGCTTGGTTGATTTCTTGCAGACATCTCATTACCCAACTAAGTAGCATCATCAGTGCTAGAAGGGAGTTAAGTCTGCGAGGGGGAAGAGGAAGAGGAGGAGGAGGGGAAAGAGGGCTGTTGAGGTTCTTAGTGTTCTCTGAGCTTGGTTGCTTTCTTGCAGATATTTCACTACCTAAGCTAGGTAACATCAGTGCATAATCAGTGATGTTACCTAGTTTGCAATGAAACATCTGCAAGAAAACAACCAAGTTCAGAGAGTTACCAGACAATAAAGGAGGATATTTGTAGCTTAGGACCCCACAGTTCAATCCTGAACTACAAATATTCTCCTTTATTGTCTTTGATTTGGCTCAAAGCCCAGGTGTAGACAACACCATGAAAAGATAACTACACACCAATACAAAACTGCCTCTTCTTTACTATCTTCCTGTTCACAGAACAAGCATGATTTGCCCTGAATCGCAATTTCATTCTCTTTTGGGCCATGCGAGGTAGAAATCTATTTTCAGCTGAGATGCTCCTCCAGGAAACTAAAAGAAGCAGCAAAAATATTAACATAACGTACCAGTTAATGCTGCGAGCAATGCTGGATCTCTTTGGCCTGCCTCTTGATGTTCAGTGTTGCAGATTTCTGCTCTCCTGGCTGGCTCAAACTATTCTTTTGGCACTTTGTTATTTGTCATCCTGCCACACTGAATCACAAAAGAGCATTTAAAGAGAAACAGAGCTTCTGGTACAAAAAACTCCCTCCTCTGGTTTTCTTTTCTCGAATTTTTGAGAAAGGGATAGAGGCGAAGATGGCAAGAATTGTAATAGAATTTCTAAAAATAATATTTGGATTATTTTCTCTGCACATTTTAGACCCTGGAAATGCAAGATGTGAGCTGCAGATTTTGTAATTAACAGTCTCTTGCAAGATGTCCCAAAGGTGCTTTTTTAAATAGGCAACTGAACTTTCTGAAGATGTTTTGCTTCTCATCTGTCATGCCCCTGTTGGAATCTGAATCCAAGGGAGAGGTGGAACAGCTGACAGGGAGTGGGAGTACGGCTCCGGTGGCTGTGGAGGAAATTGGGGAAGGGCACCGACCAGATGGGCATTCAGAGAAAGACCCAGGCCCACCCCCTCTTCATCCTAGGGCACGCAGGGAGGAACGGATAAGAGAGCAACATGAGTTGTGTGGTTTACGGGGGAGGAAAGGGCCCTGATCCCCTTCATAGGATGCAGCTGGGAAGACTGTTTAAAAGGGCAAACTGCATGGCAAAGTTGCTGGAAGCAAAGCATGAAATTATTCTGGTTTGTCAAGTCTTATTTGAGTTCTGGCTTCCTCCCAAGTGTGTGTATTTCATTATCTTTTGACGTCTTCAATCCCATTACCTGCCCTGTCTCATTAATTGCTGCAGCGTGGTTTGTGTTGGTTTTTATTTTTATTTATATGTACTTTGGGTTTGGACAGGATTTCTTCCCTTTTAGAAACTGTTCTTGGAAGAGTTTTTTCTCCAGCTGATGATAACTGGACATTGGAGGCCAGGTTGGAGGAATTAAAGGGACTTTACCTATTTTTGTGACTTTGTTGCTATTGTGCCATGCCCTGGGTCATCACATCATCCAAGAAGCTTCTGTGCACGGACTGGATTGATGGGGAATGGAAGGATTTATAAATTCCTTACCACCCAGTCAGAGCTGAAGAAGCATCTTGGATGAGAAGCAAAACATCTTCAAAGAAAAACCAGAAAGTCCAATTGCCTCTTGAAAAAAAAGCGCCTTTGGGACCACCATGACCTAGATGACTGAGAATCTCTATAGACAGTGTCTGCAAGATTTTTGTACCTTCTCCTTATATTTCCCTCCCCCCTCTTTCTAGCATGCCCTTCTTTACTGCTGGTGAACCATGTGTTCACGCAATGAGTGCAGCATTTGTTTAACAACTTCAGGGGCTGCTTTACGACCAGGGCATTTGCTAATCAATCATTGCAAAAAAAAGGTTGTAAAATCAGGCCAGTCATATGACCAGCCCATTTTTAAAATTGGCATGACTTATGACCCTGATGAGCAGGCTGTGTTATGATTGTAAGTTGAGGGCTACTGGTCTACTCTGTGTTAGTTTTCTGTTCTCTTATGTTAAGGGTATAGAAGGCATGAGGTGTTTTAGCTGGGCGCATTGTTGCACCAATAGAAGTAAATACTAGTGGAAAGACTATGTCACTGATGGTGTTACCTAACGGAATACAGGTAGTCTTCGACTTACAACAGTTCATTTAGTGAACACTCAATTGCAATGGCAGTGAAAAAAGTGATATGACCAATTTTCACAATCACCACCTTTGCAATATCCCTACAGTCATGTGACCAAAATTCAGACTTTTGGCAATGAGTTCATATTTAGGACCATTGCTATGACCTGATCCTCTGGCAGGCAATGTCAATGGATAAGCCAGCTTCACTTAACAACCAGGATACTTATTTAATGACTGCAGTGATTCACTTAACAATGGTGGCTTGAAAGGTCGTGAAATGGGACAAAATTCACTTAACAAACATTTCATTTAGCAATAGAAATTTTGGGCTCAATTGTGGTCATAAATCGAGGACTACCTATAAGAGAGAATTAATTCTATTTATGTTTACAGACATTCTTCTTTGCCATGTGGATTAATCCTGGGTAACTTATTTGGGTGTTTAAGGAATTGTGACTAAAACATCCCCCCCCCCCCCCCCCCCGTTTGCTATTTTTTACTTCATTTACTTAGTTTTTGCTGGACAGTCAATTAACTTGCGGAGATGCTAATTTTCAATCCATTGTGGATTCTGTTAATGTTTAAGGAGAGACAACAGAACGAATAAAATATATTTTCATATAAAACCTCCCACAACCATTTACATTTCTGTCACTATTTGTTGTGGCCTGCCAATGGCCATCAGAGCTGGTGGTGGACTTGGACAGTGAGGAGGCTGGGGAGGAACATGGGCCAGTCCTGGAGTCTGGGGAAGACTGTGACGAGGGCTCTGTGTCAGAGGCAGAGATGGAGCAAGGGCCCTCCAACAGTTATCAGCTAATAACTTCAAAGTTGGAGATCAGTGGGGCAGAAGAACAGCTGGAGCCTGTTTCCAATGTGCACGTGTACAGAGCTGCCAGGAGAAGGGAACAGTTAAGGAACAAGGGTCGACTCGGGAGTAAAGGCACAGGTGGATGGTGAATGGCCCCTCCCATAGGAATAAAGAGGAATGAAAGAGGAGTGGTGTTTGCAGGAGACAATTAGTTCATTTAATTAGGATGAAGATTTGCTCGTGATTCTCAGACTCCTTGCCAAGTATTTTCTGGTACAGTGTTGTGCTTGGAAGCTATCAGCCTGGCAACTCTCCAAGCCTAATAAGGTCTGTGGTTGTTATTCACCTTGAAAGACTGTTTGCTGGGACTTTGCTGGATGTGAATGATAGGAATTCACATTAGCCTAATAAAAAGGGATTTTGTGAAGCCTAGGTCAGAACACCATGGAATCAATTGCTGGAAGGAAAATGCACAAATCTCTTTTTTTCTTAGCTGTTTATACTTAACAAGTGGGATGCTATTCCATAAGCTTTGCCAAAGTTCATGTCTCAAGACTTCCAGAACCCTATTATCATGATTAGCTTCTCTTTGGGGATATGTCTGCCTCACTGTCATTTTTGATACCATGTCAAAAGGATGCCAGGCCATCTCCAACACCACCCTCCAGTAATATTGCCCAAGTATGACCCTTTTTCATGCCAGGATCCAGGTTAAGTGTTACTCCCCCTTCCATCTTTCCTTCTTCCTTTGTGAATACATTAACAACATGGAAATGGCAATCCCCTCCTCACCCACGCCATCCCGGAAGTTTAAAATATGCTTTTTCGGATTTACACAATTTTGTTGTCACTTGCAGTAGCTGGTGAAGGGAAAGGAGCATTCTCTCTGGATGTGGCAAATGTGGTTATGCCAGATAATGGTGGCGATTAAAATCGAACCTGTCAGCTGCCTTGTGGCCATCAGCAAACCTTTCACATTCTGCTTTGCATGTTAACAGTTTGCAGCAAAGGAAAAACCCTGATTTACCAGTATCTCATTAAAATAATGCGGACAGGACGAACAAAGCTGCGGAGCCTGGCTGTACGTCACACTAAATCATGACGCTCTGGGGGAGCAATTGACTATGGCCTCATTATTTTAGACAAAAGTGGGCTTGGAGGATAAAACACACACATACACACACACACACACACACAGATGATGCAGTTCCCCCCAACCATATTTTCTTTCATGTACTTCGGGCGAAAAGGATTGTCGGCATCACAAGTACCCAGAGAACCAGCCTTATTTATTTCCCAAAGAATCACTTTTGGTACAACTCAGCAACTATAGGATTTCCCAACTGCTTATATCCTTTTTTTTTGGGGGGGGGGGGGGGAAGGGGAGTGTTTTAAAATTCTTAAATTTGTTCTCTGGAGGCAATTTGCCAGAGTGGTAAGAATCGCTAGAACAAAATGTAGAAGAGTCTTGAAAATATCATGTAAACAGAGGAAAACCTCTACAGGGTTTTAAGAAGAGAATAGTAAGAATGTTAGAGAACTGTGGGCACTTAATGACTGATTTTACTTGTATTTGCATGGTTTTTTTTAAGTTGCATCTTAATAAAATATTAGTAAGACACCCAAAAGTAGCCAAAAAATAGAAGGTGAATGGATGAGATTTTAAATGTACTAAAACATACCACTGAATCGACTTACGACCACAATTGAGCCCAAAATTTATGTTGCTAAGTGAGATGCTTGCTAGGTAAGTTTTGCCCCACTTTTGTGATGACCCAGGGCATGGCACAAAAGTAACAAAATCACAAAAATAGGTAAAGTCCCTTTAAGACCTCCAACTTGGCCCCCAATGTTCAGTTATCATTGCCTGGAGAAAAAACTCTCCCACGAACAGTTTTTAAAGGGAAGAAATTCTATCCAAACCCAAAGTACATATAAATTATAAATAGAAACCAAAACAAACCACGCTGCAGCAATTGATGAGATAGGGCAAGATAAGGAATTGCTGACTTCAAACATTAACAAAACAAACACAGTTGGGAGGATGCCAGAACCGGGATAAGACTTGACAAAGAAAGATAATGCACGCTTTGCTTCCAGCAAGGTGCTGTGTGCAAACACCCCTTTTAAATCCTGTTTTTCGAGCTGTAGTTAATAAAGGGAATCAGGGCCTTTTTCTCCCCCGTAACCCACATTGCTCCCTTATCCGTTCCTCCCTGTGTGCTGTAGGATGAAGAAGGGGTGGGCTTGGGTCTTCCTCTGAATACCCAGCCCGACTGTGCTCTTCCCCAGGTTCCTCCATAGCCACTGGAACCACACTCTGTCAGCTGTTCCACCTCTCCCTTGGAATCAAATTCCAACAGGGGCATGACAACTTTATGACATTTCTTGCCACGGTTGTTAAGTGATTCACTGCAGTTGATAAGTTACTAACACCGTTGCTAAGTGAATCTGGCTTCCCCATTTACTTTGCTTTTCAGAAGATCACAAAAAGGAATCACGTGACCTTGGGACACAGCAACGGTCGTAAACATGTCACTTGCCAAGCGTCTAGATTTTGACCATGCAACCATGGGGATGCTGCAATGGCCATAAGTGTGAAAAACAGACCTGTCATTTTTTTCAGTGCTGTTGTAAATTTGAATGGGTCACTAAATGAACGGTTGTAAATCGAGGACTACCTGTACAGTCCAAGTATTGACAAAATAGTGGAAGAATTCATCACAAATCTATGTTCACCTGTAGGTCAGATTCTTGCCTTACATCCTAAGTTCAGTGCTGCTGTAAATTTGAATGGTCATTAAACAAACTGTTTTAAGCTGAAGTCTACCAGTACCTAAGAGGAAAAAACAACAACCCAGAACTTATTCACAATCATTCTGTCTAAGAATTTTACCCATTGTGGATAGAAATGAAAATAACTGTTCTGGACATGAGTTTATTTATTTATGCTTTGGGGACATGAAAATTATGAAAGGTGATTCTACTTAAGCATAGAAATGGTGGCAGATGAGAATTTCAAAAAGCTTTCCCTTCCAAGTATTATCTGGATACAATATTTACACTCAAGAATATCTGTAGAAAAAATTAAAAAAAGAGAAGATAGCAGCCATAACTACGTAACTGAAGCTCCACCCCTGCATATAAAAAGGCACAGTACTATCTAGCCATAGCTGCCATCTTGATTTTTTTCGACCACCCGCCCATGAATGCCCCTTATCTTGCATTCACAGTAAAAAATAATAATGGGAGTGATTATTGTTTTGCCTGCATGTGCCAGCACTGAGCCAAGACTACATATATGGGATTATATTGGCCAAATTCATATTTGATTATATATTCCTGGGATATTTTTATGCTATGATCCTTTAAAAAAAAAAAGAGAAAATAATAACCAGCCACAGAATTGAAAGCAGAATAAATCCTTCATTTTCCATCCTGCCCCCTCAACAAAGGAGATTAAAAATGAAAGATGTATCATAAATAAAATTTGTATGATCAAAATTACTGTAGTTAGAGTCTTCTTGGCATTAACCAGGATTTAGGAACTTTCTACTATATAATATGGCCGGGGGGGGGGGGGGACCCACTGGGGCTGCAACATAAATGATATTATTTCCAGTATTCTTCATCCCTTTTTAAAAATACATTGTGCTTTATGTGTGTGTGTGTGTAATTTTTATTGATGAATGAGGTTTTACAAAGTTGGAAGCTACAGAAAAATAAAAAAACAAACACAGTAAAGGTAAAAGAAGGTATGGAGAAAAATAGAAAACAATAGAATAGAAAAGGTGAACATGGAAGAAAAAAGAAGGAAAACATATCAGCTGTGTACCTGTTATAAACATAGATAAACCCTGTTTGCATGCTTTCAAATTACATAAACTAATTCCATTCTGTTGGAATATACATGCTCAATCACCAGGTCATTTTATCAATTTTCAGCAAAAAAGTCCATGAAGAGGGGTCAGTCTATTCTCCAAAGCACCTGAGGACAGGACAAGAAGGAATGGATGTAAGATCATTAAAGAGAGATCCAACTTAGAAGCAAGGATAAACTTCCTAGCAGTAAGAACAATTAACCAGTGGAACGGCTTTCCTCCAGAAGATCTGTCATCTGCACCTCTGTAACTCTCTGGTTATATATAACCCAACAAGACAGACACAGACTTCAGAAAGTAATTAGGACTGCAGAAAAAAAACAATTGCTAACAACTTGCCTTCCATTGAGGATCTGTATGCTGCATGAGTCACAAAGAGGGCTGTGAAAATACTTACAGATCCCTCACATCCCGGACATAAATTGTTTCAACTACTTCCCACAAAACAACACTATAGAGCCCTGCACACCAGAACAACTAGACACAAGAAATTTTTCCCCGAATGCCACCACTCTGCTAAATAAATAATTCCCCCAACACTGTCCAACTATTTACAAAGTCTGCACTACTATTACTATTCATCTTCTCATCACTCCTTATTGCCCCTCCTCTCCCACTTTTGACTGTATGACTAACTTTGTCACTTGTATCCTTACGATTTATATTGACTGTTTCATAGTATGATTTGATTGCTTATTGTACCCTACGACTATCATAAAGTGTTGTACCTTATGATACTTGATGAATGTATCTTTGCTTTTTATGTACATTTGACAGTCCCAAGACAAATTCCTTGTGTGCCTAATCACACTTGGCTAATAAAGAATTCATTCATTCATTCATTCATTCATTGTGGATGCTTGATTGCTGAAGGTTTTCAAGAAGAGATTGGACAGGCATTTTTGTCTGAAATAGTATAGAAGACCTCCAGGGTCCCTTCTAACTCTAGAATAGAATAGAATACCTTTATTATATACGTGGAATACAATGAAATTTGAAAGCTACTCCAGCACAGTGCCCAAACACCACATCACAATCATGCTACAGAGTATTTTAAAATTAAAATGATTAAAATAGTAATAATAATAATGAAATTTGAAAGCTACTCCAGCACAGTGCCCCAAACACCACATCACAATCATGCTACAGAGTATTTAAAAATTAAAATAATTAAAATAGTAGTAATAATAACTCTGTTATTCTGTCTTTTATAAAATTAATTGTTGTTCTCTCCTTAATCATACAAGTCCATCTAGCTTTTTCTGCATGTTCTGCCATCTTCACAAACCATTCCTCCAGGATTAAAAAAACTGCTTTCCTAAGAGTCAAAATATATAAAAACGTCGAACTTTCCATCCACTGTGAAAACACAGTAGATGGCCAATATTTCATTCAAACATTTTCTAGAATAGGAAGAGTACTGATCAGAGAGATTCCTGAGAATATTGTGCACAGCCAAAACAAACAAACAAACAAACAATCCCCCCCCTCAAAGCAAGTGTATCATCAAACAAATCAGCTCAAAGTTCTCGCTCGAGGCACAAATGACCAGGCTCAAATTATTCTACTCTGGATACATTATGCAAAGACCCAACTCTGGAAAAAGCTCCCATGTTGGGAAGGGTGGAATGAATGACCAAGAGCATGGCCAGCAGTTACAGTGGTGATCGGAGCACCATTAGAGGACATGAAAACCAGGTTAGAAAATATATCTGTGTGATTACAAAAAATCAGAACACAGAATAATAAAGTTAGAAGGTACCTTGGAGGTCTTCTAGACCAACCTGAGTCACCATCGGTGAATAGGCAGCAATATAAATCAATCAATCAAACAAACACACAAATAAATAAATCTTTCTACTTAAGCAGGAAACCTTACACTACTTTAGACAAATGGTTATCTAACATCTTCTTAAAAGCCTCCAGTGTTGGAGCACCCGCAACTTTTGGAGACAAGTTGTTCCACTGGTAAATTGTTCTAACTGTCAGAAAATTCCTCTTTTGTTCTAGGTTGCTTCTCTCCTTGATTAGTTTCCATCCATTGCTTCTGGTCCTGCCTTCAGGTGCTTTGGAGAACAGGTGGACCCCTTCTACAAAGCACCACCGAAGCAAAGCTCCAAAGCGAAGAATCAGCACCAACTTGAGGACTGAAATCAATCAATCACTCAAGTGCAGATTGAGGCGTATATGCATGTTTATTTATTTTGCACCCCAAATTTTGCAACAGACCACAAAACATAAAACAATTTTTCAGAAACCTTTCCAAATTAATGTTTTGGCCATGGAAATTTTGAAGAGAATGTGATTTTAGATCCCTATAGACTGTATTCACCCAACATAAAAAACATATCAATGTAAAATACATTATAGAATCAACCTATCCTAAAACCTCAAACAGCTAAGCCTGATCAAGACAAGAGTCACACAAAGTTTAATCGCATTAGAGTAAATAAGGAATTAGGGTACAGAACCTTGGAAACTGGTAGAATAAAACTCTCACCCCAATTTATGAGTGAATTCATTAATGTGAGGGTGTGTGTTAAACCTTGTTTTCTGAGACTGAAAAATTGAAGGATGAACTGCACTTTTCCAAAAAAAAGTATCCCGCTGAAACTTTGACCTGCTCTTTCTTAGTGATGTTTTAAAACAGGGGTATCCAACCTTAGCATCTTTAATTCCTGTGGACTTTAAATCCTGGAATTCACCAATATGGCTGACTAGGGAATTCTGGGAGTTGAAGTCCACAGGTCTTGAAGTTGCCAGATCTTCAGAACCTTTTTAAAGATCAGCAAGGTTAAGACCAATGTTATTCTATTGGCAGGTGCTATGATAGAGACTCAACATTAAAAGAATTACAGTCATGGCATCCAGTTCCATCACTTCCTGGCAAATGGAGAAGAAATGGAAGCCGTGACAGATTTTATTTTCTTGGGCTCCGATATCACTAATGACGACAATGCAGCCATGAAATTTAAAAAAAATGTTTGCTTCTTGGGATGAACAGTGCAGAGAAGAGCAACAAAGATGATTAGGGGACTGGAGGCTAAAACATATTAAGAACTGTTGCAGGAATTGGGTATGTCCAGTTTAATGAAAAGAAGGACTGGGGGTGTCATGATAGCAATATTTGAGGGTCTGCCACAGAGAGGAAGAGGTCAAACTATTTTCCAATACATCTGAAGGCAGGACAAGAAGCAATGGGTGAAAACTAATCAATGAGAGAAGCAACTTAGAACGAAGGAGGAATTTCCTGACAGAAAAAAACAAGTAATCTGTGGAACAGCTTCAAAAAAGTTGTGAATTCTCCAACACTGGAGGTTTTAAAGAGACTGGACAACCTTTTGCTTGAAATGGTATAGGGTTTCCTACCTAAGCAGGAGTTGGATTAGAAGACCTCCAAAGGCCCTTCCAATTCTGTTATTCTGTTATTTTATAGGATTCCCCATCCTTCCTGGGTCATTTTCTCCTTCAGCATTTCCTGCCACTGGATCTGATCTATCTTCCCCTGGATGATTTCAAAATTTTCTCTTTTGAAGCCCAGGGTGTAAATGTATCTCCTCTCAATTCACCTCCCTGACTATCTTTTAGCAGAAAGAAAAAGCCAAAACTTTCTCCCTCAACTCCATCCCCTTGCTTATATTTTTAAAAACCACTCATGGAGTTGCTAATTGCAGATAACTACAAGCATTTCTTTCATTTGCCTTTAAGCTGCTGGGTCTCAAGACAAGAAATAGAAAAATTACAACCAGATGGATTCCCCCTCCCCCCCGAATAATAGTGTCCATCATTCTCGATTATTTAAATAAAAAAAAATGCCAAACTAATAAAACTGTACCCAAATGTACATATCACCATTTTAAAAAGATTACCTGTTCCTGCTATCTTTCAATTATATTTCCTGCATTTTACTTTTGAATACAACATGCATCCTGTTAAATATGTTCAATGGGAATAAGTTCCATAAAATTAACATGAATCAGGGTGCAGGACAAAAGATAACATACATTCACTTCAGAATGGAAATTTTGCAGTCATATTTCATTCTTTTTTCTCCCAATCCCAAAGTTTAGTGCACATGAAAGTAAACATGGATGATGAAACAGAGCAATCCAAATTAGTACATTGTAAAATACGGCATTATTCCTGATATGAAAGAATAGCAAGAATAATGATAGAAACGAGATAGGAATTTTTCTGCAGATTGGAAGCATGCCCCTCCATACTTCCAATTAATGACTAAATTTAACCCATACCTACAGGCATATATTCTGTCAGACAGACATATTGCACTTATAGAAATATATCTGAGTAGATTAACATAGAAGGACACAGACTTGATTCATAAACCGATCAATCGTTCATATTTCAAACTGCCATGCTGTCCTTTTTCTTCCAAATGTTGAAATCAGGTTAGAAACCTTCCAGAACTGAAGAAATAAAAATTCTTCACTTCAAACAGGAGAATGACTAGAAATTATAATTAAGAATGCCTATAATAACTTGATCACCATATTTGTAATTTCTGTTTATAGGTTAGCAGGACATTGGGGAACTGTAGGCTCAATCCAAAAATGAAGTTTTTGCCTTCTTTCTCTCTGTCAATGGCAGTGAACACTTGTGAATCCAGTCTCATTTTGTAAAACCATTTTAAAAAAAATCTCCAAACAATAATGGGAAAAAATTATAGCAGCCAAGATTTTTTTTAAAAAATCCAATAACATTCATTCTGTATCTTGGAGACCAGTTGTATTTTTTTTTCTGGATCTTGATAGTATTTCTTTCAAAAGTACATTAATAAAACCCTAAACTTATATCCCCACACCGACACTCACATATAAGCATACATGTCTGCTTATACTACAGATGTTCAAGTGGAAATGAAAGTCAATTCCATATCATTCTTCATTTAAAAAAAACAAAAACACCCCATCTGCTCAGTGGTGGAATTCAAATAATTTAACAACCGGTTTTCTGTCCTAATGATTTCTTCCAACAACTAGTTCACCGAACTGCTCAGAAAATTAACAACTGGTTCTCCCAAACTGGTGCGAACTGGCTGAATCCCACCACTGCATCTGCTTATGTAATCCATTTTTGTTTCTATTTAAATGAAAACTATGTGTTTCTAGTGAGAACGGCTACAAGGAAAGAGAATACGGACGCTTGAACTCCAGAACTTGAACTGGAATCTTTAACATTCCAGTTTCACCATTATTATTCATACAAATTAGTACAAATAGTTCAAGGTACTATTAGTATTATTAATACTAGTAATACTATTATGAGTATTAATAGTTCAAGGTACTAATAGAAATAGTTCAAGGTGGCAAACATATCCAATACAATCTCCTCCTCCTAATTTTCCCATAACAATCCTCTGAGGTTGATCGGGCTTAGAGAAATACTGACTGGCCTAAAGTCACCTAAGGCAGGATTTGAACTCACGGTCCCTTGCTTTCTAGCCTGGTGCCAATAAAAACAGATAGCGAGGCTACACAAAAACTAATTACCAAAGTTTTCTGATGACTGCCCAAGAATTCAATAAACATACATATACTTTTAGAGATTAGCCAAATGATATTTGGAATTTAATTATTTACAGGTGAATATTTAACCTTCAACAGATTTAGGATTGGATTCTATCGATTACCCTTATTAATAACATTTTCATTAAAAGGCATGTGGCACATTTCTTTACACACAACAAGTTTAATTCCAAAGCCAAATTATTCACATGGGATGGGCAAAACAGACAGACATCCTTAAAATGTAGCAATCCAAAAATTCCATTCAGAAAATTCACCCAACAAATAAGGTGAGTTTTTAGCCTCGGGGTAGAAAAATATACCATCTCAGCAAATGTATGTTTGGGTGACTGTCCTTTCTGTTTAATTCTCTTTCCCTAATCGGTACATTTTCATTTGCAACTATCCATCACTTTTCTGCAGCTAAATGTTCTTTTGTTTCTGTAACCCTGATGAAGGCTGAGGAAAATAGATCAGAGAGAATGAGCAGAAGTGATTACGGTTTATCTCACACTCTTTCTTCAGAAATAGCTCTTTCATAGTCTCCATATTTGGTTGAAGTACCCCGTATTTTAAAAAAATTATTATTACTTTTTGACTAGGCTAATTAACAAGTCAAATGAGAGGTCATTGGTGGTCTCTGAGCTTGGTTGTTTTCTGGTAGACTTTTTTTTAATCCACACTAGATAACATCATCAGGACAAGCAATGTTACCTCAGAGAGCACCGAGGACCCCTCATTTCAAACCTGAGCTATAAATATTCTCCTTTATTGGTGAAAAGTCAGTTAGAATCTTTGCTCCAGCTTATGAAAATACTACACTCATAACACAGCAGATTTATGCTACAAATCTACCTGTATTTATTGTAAATGCATCCCCATTTAAGACATGCTGCCAAGCAAACCTTCACTGGATGCCACCGTTTGACCCATAAATGAATGAATTTAGCTCAGAATCAAGGTTGCATTTAGCCCACCTGAAAATCTTACCTGTTCAATTAAATTTAATCAACATTTCTAAATTCAACAAGTAACTCCTTCACTTTACCTCATTGTAAGCAGGGAGTATGATTTCCTTTAATACTACAGATTTTTTTTCATAAAATGGCAATTGTAGAACAATGCAGTCCTTCTAATCTAAGGAGAGAGCAGTTATAAATTCAACAGTTATTAGTAGAAGTCTGCAATTAAAAAAAATAAATGCTTGTTTCTCTAAAGAAGAAATTAACTCAGCAGCTTTTTCACTTGTGGATGGCTGAATAGTTAAAAAGATTCCACTTTGAAATAATTGTGGCTAAATTCTAAGGCGCAGAAAAAGAAGTTTATTATAATCTCATAATTGATTTCTAAATGAAGCCATTGTTCAAATATACTCTAAATGTTTTGCCTGCGCCATATCAATCTGCATACTGAAAAACATTATTGTTAGCTTTTTCATTATTGTTAGGTCCTTTTTTAATACATTGTTTCAATGCAATTTTTGGAGTGAGGGAAGACCTGTCTGTACAAAACAAATCTTTAAACAAACACCTGTCTGTATAAAATGAAATTTCAAATGTAATGTAGCTTTTTAAAAAATGAAATTAAGAGATTGGAATGAAAATGAGAAGCACCTAATTTGATGTCTTTTTCTTGATAAAAGTTATATTTCTGTTTGCAAACATACAAGGGGAAAAAAAAGGAAGGACGCAAATTAAAATAAAACATTAAAGACAAGCAGGTTTGAATCCTTCTCACATTAGTCTTAATGCCGAGGACAGTTCTGCAAATCAGTTTAATAACCTTAAACAGTTATACTCCCTCTCATCTGTAAAATAAATAGCTTGGACAGAACAAGCCTGGAGGCATTCACTGGACTAATTTGCGTTTTACTCTAACAATGAATGGCAAGCTTCTATTTTAATACAAGTCTATCTTGATTATCTATCTCTTCATTAGAGACACCAGCACTCCCCCACCACTTTCAACTGCTACCTGAAGAACCAACAAGCTGTACATTCATTTGACAACAACTTACCAAAAGGAAATATCCTGGAATCTAACCAGAATAACTAAAAAGAGGTGTTTTTCTTTTCAAAGTTAAACTTTCTAGGCATGATCTATTGCACCAATCCGTTCAGCTAGATCCTGGTTTATTTTGTAGAATTATCAGAATTTCAGGCTTTCACACCCAATTTAAAACAATCAATCAATAGGGTGCTCAAGCATCTTTAGGATCAATACTTCAATCCGGCACAATTTTCTCCTGTCCGGGATTTCAGTGTCCAGCTACAATTTCAAGGGCTGGTCTCATTTGGTGAACAGAATAACAGGTAAGAGTGGGATTGCTTGATCTACAATTAAAACCCATCAAACTCAACAGAGGCCCAGGCTCTGGGTTTTACTGTATGGAGTTAAGCATCCTAAACAATAAAATCATAAATGTGGAGGCAGCACAAATAACCATACCCCACAGATTTCTAAACAAAAAATAAAAATGCGGGTTTTCACACGTAGAAACTTGTTCGCAATACCTTAACGGGCAGATCTGAGTTGAAAAAGCTTTAATCTTGTGCCAGATTTCCGGACTATCTTCTGCAATCATAGAATGTCTGATAACCTGTACTTTTTGAAGTTTAAAATTCAAGTTTCCAGATGAATTCTGACTTTCAAGGAAAAAGCTGAACCTGATCAACCGAGTTAGAAAAAGAGAAAAACATCCCCACACTTCTCTTCTTTTACATTATGATTTTTTTTTTGAAAATACGAAGAAAATAGGAGAAAGTGGGAAAATAGGAAGATATGTTTGATATCTCTGCCACTTTGAATTATTTGTAAAAAGAGTAAAGGTGAGATATAAATAGAAGATAAAGAGATAGATACCACAGATAGATGATAAATTGATACAGATAGATAGATAGATAGATAGATAGATAGATAGATAGATAGATAGATAGATAGAT
>BLBF01000049.1:9720661-9758423 GCA_015471245.1 Laticauda colubrina
TATATATATATATATATATATATATATATATATATATATATATGTATGTATGTATGTATGTATGTATGTATGTATGTATGTATGTATGTATGTATGTAAAGTAACTTCGCATTCACTAAACAATTGCATAGGAATCTGGCGCAATTTCTTTTCCCAATTTTTTTCCCACTTCTTCTTTCTAGAGGGAAAAAAAAGCTACCACCATCAGGTTTATAACCTCAGACTGTAGACAGGTTTCTTTTTTTTAAGTTATGCACAAAAATTAATTCAGGACAAAATTGAAAAGGGGAAAAAACCGAAAATATTCGAGAAAGGGTTTGCAGAAAACGGAGCCAAGTGGTGGCCTGGGATAAAAGGAATCCGGATTAAACCTGCAGAAAGCGAAAGGCGGCAAGAGCAGGCAGCCAAGCGGGGGAAAAAAAGGCAATTTGGGGTGAGAAGGCGGGACTGGAAATGAAGGAGAATTTCAAGGATGTTATAGGACGGGAAGAAGGAGGGAAGGGCCGGGCTGGGATTATTATTATTTTTGCAGAAGCGTCCAAGTGTCCCATTAGGGTTTTTCGCTGCAGTGTTTGCAAAGCCCCGAGGCGGCTCCGGCAAAGCCGGTACATTTCTCGGGGCAGTTCGGCAAGGCGGCGCCCGTGAAGGGATAGACGGCGGCCGATTGTCCGAAGGGAGGCAAGCCGGGCGGGATGGAGGCGCCGAGAGTCTGGCCCTGGTTAAGGTAGGCCACCAAACGCCGCATCTCCTCCAGGGCCTGCGCCTGCATCAGGATATAGTTCTTGGCCAGGAGCAGCGTGGCGATCTTGGAGAGCTTGCGCACCGACGGGCTGTGCGCGTAAGGGATGACGGAGCGCAAGCCGTCCAGCGCGTCGTTCAGGTCGTGCATCCGCCGCCGCTCGCGGGCATTGATGCTGAGGCGCAGCGAGCGCTGCTCCTTGGGCTTCTTGGGCCCGAGGGCGCCGCCGCCGGCCTTCAGCTTGGCCTCCTCTCCGCCGCCGCCGCGCTCGAAGGTCGGGCTGCCGGCCTTGGAGCCCTCGAAAGCCTCCTCCTCGTCGCCGCTCTGCTCTCCACTGCTCTCCGCCGCTTTGCCCAGCTGCGCCGCCGGGAAAGCCAGCCCGCCCGCGCCTCCGGAGTAACCGCGCCCCGCTTCGCCCGCGCCCCTCACCGCGCCGTAAGCGAAAGCCGTCTGGTTGTAGCTCTGCGCCAGGGCCAAGTAGGACTCGCCGCCCAGCGCTTTCAGCTCGGCCATGGCTGGCCCCCGACGGCCCGGCCGGGCTAGGACGGCCGGAGCTGCGCTTCTCCTCCAGAGGGGCGCAGCGGCTGGGAGCGTGCCTTTTCTCCCCAGCGCCGGCTCGGCGAGGATCCGGCTACAGATCGGGAGCCCGGAGCGCCGTGTCCCACCGAGGCCGTCGGGGAGCTCTTCTGGCAAACCGCCCCTTGCGCTCTCGGTTTGGGGAAGGACTTTTCCGCGCCGTCGGACCGCGTAGGCGAGGATCGGGTCTGTCCAGCTGCGCTTCTCTCTCCTCCTCCGATCCGGGGAGCCTCTCCCGAGATCCGAGGCTGGGGAGAGCAGGGAGAGAGAGGAAGCGCCCCCTCCCCAAGTTACACCCCCCCCCCCCCCCGTCCGGCTTCGCGCCGCAGCCGTCTAAGATCCGGCACCGTAGCTGTTGCCCCCTCTTTCGGTTCTTTCGGCTGGGCGCCGTCGAAAACCTGCCTGGTCCGATCCGATCCGATCCGGAGGAAGGTTGGCTGGCAGTCAGTCCCGCTTTGGGATGAGCGAGGCGGCGGCGGCGGCGGCGGCGGCTCTGCGCCTTGCCAGCCTGCCTGAGGCCGCCCGTCTTGCTGGAGCAGCTCGCTGGGTCTGGAGCCAGCTGGCTCCGCGCGGTGCCCTGACCGGAGGCGGGATATTAATCATTGCCCACCTCACCCATTATGTGGCGGCGAGGCGCCCGCTGGGATTGAGCGGCCGCCCAATCAGAGCGATGGCTCTAATTAATGGCCTCTTTAACAAAAAAGAGAGAGAAAAAAGTCTCCGGCCGTGGAAAGCAGGCGCGCCCCGTCAAGGTTGGCCGCCCTTGGGCATTAAATGAACAGCAGAGTAACTGTTAAGGAAGGGACCTTATAGGTCATCTAGTCCACCCCCCTGCCCAAGCAGGAGATCCTACCCCATTTCTGACAAATGACAGTCCAGTCTCTTCTTGAAAGCCTCCAGGGATGATGCTCCCACAACTTCTGAAGGCAACTTCTCTTCCATGGGTTGATTGTTCTCACTGTCAGAAAATTCCTCCTTATTTCCAGGTTGAATCTCTGCTCGTTGGGTTAACCTTTTCAAATATAGGAGAACAATAGGGTTGGAAGGAACCTTGGAGGTCTTCTAGTCTAACCTCTTGCTCAAGCAGGGGATGCTATATCATCCCAGTCAAATGGCTGTCTCGTCCAGGGGTCTCCAACCTTGGCAACTTTAAGCCTGGAGGACTTCAACACCCAGAATTCCCCATGTTTAGCATGTTGTGGGAAACCAACCAGAGGGCCCCAGCATTCCACGGGAACGGGGCCGCAGCAGAAAAGGCTCTTCCCTTTGACCCTGACTGCTTCAGTTCCTTAGCACAGCACCCCACCAACCTTTTGGACACCAGGGACTGGTTCCTTGGGGAGAGGTTTTTCCAGGGACCAAAGGGGGCATGGTTTCGTGTGCTGCTTGAATCCCACGGATGTGGCTTGGCTTGTTTGCATGGCCGGGTTTCTGGCATGCCGTGGTCCACAGACTGGAGGTTGGTGACTCCTGCCTGAGCAGATGGGATCCATAGCAGGTCTCTTCTGCAGGTGTGAGTGGAGTGGGCTTGTTTCACTGGGGGGAGATGGCTCCTTAGATACCCTGGATGTCAAGAGATTTTGAGTAGTTTGGAGAACCAGCAAATCCCACCTCTGACTGGCCCCGCCCCCATCTATTCTCTGCCTCCTGAGTCCCAGCTGATTCTTCGGTTGCCCTGCACAGGAGAATGGAGCTGGAAAGCAGGTTAGTGGGGTGGGGAGGGAATGGGGATTTTGCAGTATCCTTCCCCTGCCATGCCCACCAAGCCACACCCACAGAACCAACAGTAAATGTTTTTGAATCCCACCATTAAAGCCTTATATGACCTGAGTCTGAGAAACCAGCTCACTCCGATAGGGTTCACCCACTCCACCTACACTACCAAAGGGGCATGCTGCAGACCCCGCCAGCCGGAGAAGACTCTTGAGAACCCCTTGGACTGCAAGGAGATCCAATCAGTCGATCCTAAAGGCAATCAACCTTGATTGTCCTTTGGAAGGAGGCAAGAGACTGAAGCTGAAGCTCAAATACTTTGGTCACCGAATGAGGAGAGAGGACCAGAGGTGGTATTCAGCAGGTTCTGACCAGTTCTGGAGAACCAGTAGTGGAAATTTTGAGTAGTTGGGAGTAGTTGGGAGAACCACCTCTGACTGGCCCTGCCCCCGTCTATTCTCTGCCTCCTAATCCCAGCTGATCGGCTGGGTCTTTTTTGGTTGCCCTGCACAGGAGAATGGAGCTGGAAAGCAGGTGAGTGGGGTAGGGAAGAAATGGGGATTTTACAGTATCCTTCCCCTGCCAGGCCCACCAAGCCACGCCCACAGAACCGGGAGTAAAAACCTTTGAATCCCACCACTGGAGAGGGCTCCTTGGAGATGTTGAGTCTTTGGAAAAAGTACAGAGAAGAGCAACCAGGAAGATTAGAGAACTGGAGGCTAAAACATACAGTGAACAGTTGCAGGAACTGGGCCTGGCTAGTCCAAGGAAGAGAAGGACCAGAGGAGACAGGATAGCACTCTTCCAATATTTGAGGGGCTGCCACAGAGAGGAGGAAGGGGTCAAGCTATTCTCCAAAGCACCTGAAGGCCAGACAAGGAATAATGGATGGAAACTGAACAAGGAGAGATTCAACCTGGAAATAAGGAGAAACTTTCTGACAGTGAGAACAATCAACTAATGGAACAGAAATTGCCCTCCAAAGTTGTGGGAGCTTCATCACTGGAGACTTTCAAGAAGAGATTGGACTCCTATCTGTCAGAAATGGTGTAAGGTCTCCCGCTTGGGTGGGGGGTTGGACTAGATGATCTGTAAGGTCCCTTCCAACTCTGATTATCTGTTAAATCTGTTAAGTCCATAATGTTGGGGAAGATGGAAGGCAAAAGCAAAAGGAGACTGCAGAGAAGATGGTTAGCCTGCACTCACTGAAAGAGTTGTTCCACCGGTGGAATCCCACCCCTGCCTTCTTGGATGCTTTTGGATGCAAAAAACATTTCTCCTTTTGCTTTGTTTTTAGTTTCTTTTGCTAGCTCTCTCCAAGCTCCATTTTCGCTGGCTGAGGAATGCAAGAGGCCGTTGCAGACTGGGAGGGCCTCTTTTCAGGGTAGCTCTGTGGGCCAGATCTAAGCACCCTGTGGGCCAGATCCAGCCTGAGAGTCTTAAGTTTGACACCCCTGATACAGGGTCTCCTGCTGAAGCAGGGGGTTGGACTAGAAGCCCTCCAAGGTGCCTTCCAACTCTTATGTTTCTATGTTCCTTCCAGCCTTATGATTATAGGTATTGAATGGTGTTAACAACAAAGGAACAATTTAGAAGGGGCAGATTGGTTCAGAAGACAGGAACATGTTGATTGATCCTGGGATTGTCACAAGAACATAGCAATAGCACTTAGACTTATATACCGCTTTATAGTGCTTTACAGTCCTCTCTAAGCTGTTTACAGAGTCAGCCTATTTCCACCCAACAATCTGGGCCTCCATTTTACCCATCTTGGAAGAATGGAAGCTGAGTCAACCTTGAGCCTGGTGAGATTCGATCTGCCAAATTGCAAGGCAGCTGGCAATCAGCAGAAGTAGCCTGCAGTACTGCACTTTAACCACTGCACCACCGCACCACCGCGGCTGTTAATGGATACTCAAGGAGAATTAAACTTGCATGATAGCTGGCAGGAATCAGCTACTGTTCTCAGAACTGCCCTGATGAGTTGTTTTATTTTAAATGCTCAGTAAGTGGATGAAGCAAATCAGGGTTTGAATAATGAAAGAGGAAAAGAAGGGAACTGAGTTGTATTGGCCTAGGGCTGGGTTTTCACTAGAAAAGGGTGATATATTGATATATTGAAATGCAGCTAGGTAATTACATTTGTGAGATAGTAGTAGTTTTATTTATTATGAGATTATCGCTCAGTGCAGCACAGACATGGAATAAAATAACTCAAGCAATTACGCATTGCAATTAATTCTAGAATGCAAAATTCAGGAGCCTCTCAGCTAAAAGGTCCGTGATACACAATAACATTTATCACTTATTTTCAAAGCAGCACCGAAGAATTAATTAGGACTTTTTAAAAAAAAAAATTCTTTTTTTTTAATTTTTATTGGTTTTTAAAACAAACATAAACAAACAAAGCATAAAAGCATCAAGTCATCTTCCATATATGTACAAACAGTGTGCCGGTTGGTTTACAAATTGTTTTGTGCTTCCATTTCATACTCTTCAATTATTTAATTACATTGTATATAATCTCATTTTCAAATATTAAATACATTAATATCATTATTAATCAATCATTTGACCATAGTTTTATTCATTCATGTTTTACAAAATGATCATATTTTACTTAATTTGTTTTGTGGCAATTCATATTATCATCCCAAATCTATCCTAGAATCATTTTGTAGATATAATAAGGAAAGAATACACCTTTATATATTTATTATTTTCTAAAAATCTACATATTTCATTACTATATTTTATTGTCTAATATTTATAGAATAGATCCCAAATTTTATAAAATTGTTTATCATCTTGTTCTCTAATTTCAAATGTCAATCTACTCATTTCAACACATTCCAATATTTTCTTAATGGTTTCCTCCTGTGATGGTGTTTTCTCATTTTTCCAGTTTTTAGCAAATACAATCCTAGCCGCTGTTAATACATTTACAATCAGGTATTTCAAGTCTTTACTATATATTTCAGGTAAAATTCCCAATAAAAATATCTCTGGTTTCAAATCTTTATGTTTTTTTGTCAATTTTTCCAACCACGTGTGGATTTTAGTCCAGTATTTTTTAGCATCCGTACAAGTCCACCACATATGGTTATATGAGCCAGGTGTCTGATGACATTTCCAACATTTTTTGGGTTTATTCTTGAACATTCTTGCTATTCTTGCCAAGGAAAAATGCCACCTGTAAAAACATCTCATACAAATTTTCTTTATATGCTGTTGACATTGTCATTTTATAATTTTGAGACCACATTTTTTGCCATTTCTCCAGATCAATCCCATATCCAAAATTCTTCCCCCAAGCAATCATAATTTCTTTAACTTGTTCTTCTTCTAGTTTAATTTCTAATAAATATCCATACAATTTTTTAATCACCTTTTCATCAGTACCTGTTAAAATCTTATCTAAGTCAGTCAGTTTATCATAGAAACGTTCTGTTTTAGAATCCTTATATCTTGAATATTTTTGCGCGTATGAAAACCAATTCATCTTTATACCTTGTTCCTCTAGTTTTTGTTTAGATTTAAGTTCACCCTTTTCATTCAATATTTCGCCATATCTAACTGTTCCTGTTTGTATATTATAGGATAAGAAAATGCTTCAATAGTCGATAGCCAGACTGGAATTTTCAAATAACATTGTCTTTTAATCTCCCAGTTTAACCACAGAGATTCTTGGATATAATGTCTTCTAAAATACCCCTGTATTTTAGTTCCTTTGTACCATAAAAAAGCATGCCACTCCAACAACAGATCATATCCTTCTCATGTCAACAATCTAGTATTTCTTAATGTTATCCATTCCTTAACCCACATCAGATGTGTAGCTTGATAATACAAATCCCAATTAGGCAAACCAAATCCACCTCTTATTCTAGCATCTTGCAAAAGTTTTAACTTTATTCTCGCTTTCTTACCTTGTCATATATATTTCAACACAGTTTTTTTTAAATCTTCAAAATAGTCTTTTCCAAGCCTAATTGGAATTGTTTGAAACAAATATAAGATTCTGGGTAATATATTCATCTTGATTGTTGATATTCTCCCGATCAATGACAGTTGTAAATTTTCCTATTTCACCAAATCTAGCGCTATCTGCTGTTTAAGTTTGAAATAATTATTCTCTTTTAATGTACTGCATCTTGCTGTCAAGTATATCCCCAAGTACTTGATCTTATTTGTGACCTGAATTTTCAATAGGTCTGCCAGTTCTTCCTTTTGTCTTGATAGCATATTCTTTGTCAAGATCTTTGTCAAGATCTTTGTCTTATCTTTATTTATTTTCAAACCAGCCACCTTTCCATATGTATCTATCTTTTCTGTCAATTTTGGTGCTGTTTCTAGTGGGTCTTCTAAGATAAAAACCAGATCATCTGCAAATGCTTGCAACTTAAATTCTTCCTTTTTAATTTTCATCCCTTTTATATTCTTTTCATCTCTAATATTTCTATTTAGCACTTCCAACAGAGGTGATAGTGGGCACCCTTGTCTTGTTCCTTTTCTTATATTGATAGAATCTGTCAGTTCTCCCTCTATCATTACCTTTGCCGTTTGCTTATGATATATAGCTTCTATTGCTTGGATACATTTTGTAGTAAAGCCCATCTGTTCCAGCAGTAATAACATGAATCACCAATTCACATTATCAAATGCCTTCTGTGCATCTAGAAATATCAAAGCCATTTGTTTTTCAGGGTGTGCCTCATAGTATTCTAAAGTGTCCAAGATTACTCTCATATTGTTTTTAATTTGTCTCTTTGGCAGAAATCCTTTTTGATCAGGGTGGATAAAATTAAGTATTTTTTAAGTCTTTCTGCCAATATTGAAGCAATATTTTATAATCTGCATTTAGTGGGGAAATAGGTCTACAGTTCTTGATATGTAATGGATCAGTCTCATCTTTTAGAACAAGTGTAATATAAGCTTCTGACCATGATTTAGGTATCCTCTTCTTTAATATAACTTCATTCATTACTTCTAGCAATGGAAGATTCAATGATTCTTGTAATGTTTTATAAAATTCTGTCGGAAGTCCATCTGGGCCTGGTGCCTTTCCATTATTTTGTTTCTTGGGTGCTTCAGTTAAAGGCTAGGTCACATCGCCCGACGGATGCAAAACGTATGTAAAAGGACACAACGGACGGCCAAAAATCCTGGGGTGGCTCCATCCCTTCTTATCCGCTCTCAAAAGGGGCAAAAATTTGCATAAACAGAACGGAAAAGAATGGACGGTGGGAGGACGTATCGTGGATGTAAAACGGATGCTCAACGGAAGCCTAGTGGATGAAAGTGGATGGAAGCGGATGGCACGTCCGCAGGGCTTCCGGGGGAGCATAGCAAAGCGGATGCATAGCAGAAAGAGCGTATGCGTAGCGGATGAAGTGGATGCAGAGTGGATGCGTAGTGATGCGTAGCGGATGCAGAGCAGATGCAGAGCAGATGCGTAGCATTAACTGCGCGTGCGGGGAGGATGCATTGCGTCAGCCCCACGGATATAAAAGGAGGCAGCTCGCACGAGGCCAGCATTCAGAGGAAAGACCTGCCAGACACATCTTCATCAGAGACCATGGGGAAGAAGAGGAAGCCTGTGCCATCTTCTGCCAGCCCTGGCAAGAGGGATAGATCCACCATCCCACCCCCTGGCGCTGACTCTGCTGCTGCTGCTTCTGCTGCTGCTGGTGCTGCTCCTTCTGCTGCTGGTGCTTCTCCTGCTGCTGTTGCTGTTGCTGGTGCTGCTTCTCCTGCTGCTTCTCCTGCTGCTGCTGTGGTGGACCAGCCCCAAAGCCCTGAAAACCCTGATGATGAAGGCCCTGCCAGAAGGAGGAAGAGGCAAGGCAAGGAGAAGGGAGAGAGGAATCAGTACTCCATCGCAGAGGAGCATGAGGAGGAGGTGCTGGAGTGGCTGAGGGAGAACGAGTACATGTGGAGGAAGGGCCACAGGCTGTATAGAGACACCAAGCGGAAGCAGGCGGCTTGGAGACAGAAGGCACAGAGCCTGTGCTACACTGCTGATGTCCTTGGGTGGTGGAAGCATATGCACACCTGGTACAGGAAGCTGCACCTGAAGAAGTCTGGCCAGGCCACGGTCAAACTCACTGACCGGGAGAGCTACGTCATGGCAAAGTGCAGCTTCCTGGAGGGTGAGGTCCGCAATCGAGGAGCAGCCCCTCTGTCTACCCTCACTCTCAGGCAGCCCACAGACAGCCAGTCCTCTTCTGGCCAGGAGACAGCGACCGTGTCCGGGCAGGTGTCCACAGAGCGCCCCGCGACAGAGACCCCGCCGACAGCTGCACACCCTATGCTGGAGGACATGGAGGATTCTCTCACACACATGGAGCAAGAAGAAGCAGCGACTACCAGGGACCAACCCACTCCCACCCCCAGCTCCACCTCCACAGAAAGCAGGCAGAGAGGCAGACCGGAGGGACAGAGCCACACTGTCCTGCTGGAGATCAGGGACACGATCAAGACCAGTGCAGATCTCCTCTCTCAGCAAGTACACTTCAAGATTCGATCCTCAAACAGCAAGCCCTTCCTCACTTACGTGACCCAGACCCTCATGGACATGCCCGAGCCCCAGTACCAGGTGATGAAGGAGAGGATCATGGCACTGCTGCACCACCCTTCAGGCCCAGCTGAACATGCTCCCACCCACTCCAGGTCTGCTTCTCCACCCCAGGCGATGTCACAGCCCTTCCAAGGCTTTCAAACAGCCCCGCTCCTACCAAGGCTACAGCTACCAGGAGTTCCAGCAGCACAGGCAGCCCTTCCCAGTCCAGGCACAGGTTCCTCGCACGCCACAGGTGGCACCGATGCCACCGATACCACTGATGCCACAGACGCCACAGATGCCACCGACACCACAGATGCCGCTGATGCCACCGACGCTACCGATGCCACAGATGCCACCAATGCCACAGACGCCACAGATGCCACCAACGCCACAGATGTTTTCTCACATGCCACAGACGCCTCACCTCGCCCAGCTGCACACCAGACATCCCCACTACACTCCTTCCTCCACCCCACAGCCAAACCTGGCCTCAGAACATCTTTCATCGGTCCTGTGCCTGACATCCCATGTCCTGGATGAAGGGCCTCTCAACCTCACTGGGCTGAGCCAGCTTTTTGAGAGCTTCCTGCACATCCCATCTCCTGTTGTCCTCTCGGGGCCAGGCACCCCAATGGTGCCTCAGACCAGCACTCCAGCCACTGCCACCTCCACAGTCCCTGGACCCTTTACACCTGAGACCATGGACATGCCTCAGAGTGACTGAGAACATTGCCAGAGATTGAGTTGTTATCTGTTGACTTTATCATTGGACACTTTTCTTGGTTCCTTTTGCTTTTTAAATAAAGTCCTACACTTTACTTAACTGTTATTAATAAAGGTTGTCTTTGCTTCACACACTTGGGTCATTTATTTTACTTAATAAAGTGTTGGTGGAAACTTTTAGAAAATGGTTAAGCCTTTGCATGCTTGTGGGATGGGCAGGGATACCTGTGGTAAGGGTAACAGCTGTGGGATGGATAATAGCTGTGGGATGGGTAATAGCTGTGGGATAGATAAGCCTCCAGTGCAAGCATAGTGGGACTGTATGGTCCACCCTCCCAGGTGCCACACCTATGGCCCTTTATTATCAATAACAATTTAATCATTGATCCACACATTTCAACATAAACAAAACTCTTTATTAATGACCTATTCATTGTAGGGCCACTCAACATACATGGCAGAATCTCATCAGTGTGATGAGACAGGCCGAAGGAAGCATCCATTAAGCATCTACCATCCTGTCTTGCCACTCCACTGCTCCAGCTGGGGAGTTGAACCAGTGTCTCAGGAGGTTGTGCTGCTTCTTCCCTTCACGTGAAGCTCTGTTGGGGCCTGGAACATTCACAGTGTTGATCAGGTTTCGCCCTTGCCTCCATTCACCAGGCTCCATGTCCCCATTCCCTTGTTCACAGTCCACAAGTCTGTTCTGCAACACTGAGAGAGCGGGTGCGCATGAGATTGTGCAAGATGCAGCAAGCTTCCACGATGCTCCTCACAGTCTGTGGGCGATGCTGCATGGTGGTGAGAAGTATCTGGAACTTGTTGGCCAGGATGCCAAAGGCGTTCTCCACCACCCGCCTTGCCCTGGACAGCCTGTAGTTGAAGATCCTCTCTTCACGGGTGAGGTATCTGGAACTGTAGGGCTTCATGAGGTAGGTTGTGAGGGAGAAGGCGTCATCACCCATAATGAAGTAGGGCACATCTTATGTGTCGTTGGGTAGGGGGTCTGGATCTGGGAAGCCCATGAGGAGGTTGCGTTCCAGCCCCTCCTTGAGGTCACTGGCGTTGTATACCTGGGCATCTGAAGCTGACCCGTTGCCTGAAGCATCGATGTACATGAACTTGTAGTCAGCATCAACCATGGCGAAGAGGATGATGCTGAAGAAGCCCTTGTAGTTGAAATAAGTGGACCCTTACTTGACTGGAGCTTTGCAGGCCACGTGCTTGCCATCTATGGCTCCAACGGTGTGGGGGAAGTTCCACCTCTGAAACCACTGTTCTGCAACTTTCCTCCAGCCTTCTTCAGTGGTGGGACACTGGAGGAACTCCTCCACGTATTCTTCGATGATGGCCTGCACCACTTCTCTGACCACAATGCTGATGGTGTTGTGTGGCACCCTCCAGGCATACTGCATGTTTCTGTATGTGGTCCCGGAGGCCAGGTGGTGCAGAGTCAGTGCCACCTTCAGCCCAGGGTCCAGGCTGGGATGGAAATTGGTGCTCTGCTTGGTCAACCTGGGTCTCAGATGCTCCACAACTTTGTCAAACATGGCTGGCGGCATCCTCATGAAGTTCTGGAATGCATGAGTGTCTTCGCTCCTCAGCTCCACCATCAGCTTGTTATACAATCCAAACTCCGCTCTTCTCCCAATCCATCGTCAGACCCAGACACTTCTTGGCCACCTCCTTTTCTTCCTGTAGAAAAGGTGAAAGAGCCTGAAGAGGGCTTGGTTCTGGTGTTGAATGATGGCGGCTACCAAAAGGAGCATGCGATGATCCATGGTGGAGAAGAATGGATGCTGTTGAAGAGCAAGAGCAAGGCTGAAGAGGTCTGTACACCAGGGCTGCTGGACTGAAAGTGAGATCCAGGTGATTTCCTCCCCCTTTTTATAGGAAATGTCGGTTTTCCGCTAGGTGTCCTTCCACATACTCCAGACATCCTCCAGACATCCTAAATATCCGAGATACGTCCCCTATATGAACGTTTTTTCCATTTTAATGCTTTATATCCGAGCTGCATCTGCTTTCATCCTTTCTACGTCCATGCTACTAACGCTGTGTGTCCGTTCCGCGTCCGTTTCGCTTCCTCCCTGTGTCCGTTTTCCACTGGAGCAGATTTGAGTTGCGTGGATGCGCAGCAGATACCTAGTGGATATAGTGGATGCGTAACGGATGACAATGGACGTATAACGGATGTTCCCTGTATGCGTAGTGGATGTAGAACGGACGCGTTGGATACTTCATCCGCTCAAAAAGTTTCGTGCAGCTCAAAAATTTTTCAGCGGATGAAATCACAGTAGACGGATGCTGGACGGATAGAGAGTATGAAAAACGTATGCAATGAGTATACAACGGATGCATCGCGTTTTCCAACGGATGGCAAGCTTTTTTGTCTGTTTTACATCCTCTTTGCATCCGTTGGTGCAGTGTGACATGGGCTTTACTCCAGTTAGCTTTCTAACATTATTTCATTCTCTTTAGGTATCTGGGGTAACTTAGCATTCTGTAGGTACTGTTTAACTCTTTCCTCATCAATATTCTCTTGTGTATATAATTTCCCATAATAGTCTCGAATGATTTACTTCTTCTCTTTACTACTATAGCAAACTTGACCTTGGTCATCTATTAATTGCAATATTTTCCTTGATTCTTTCTCCTTTCTCAATTTATATGCGAACAATCTACCTGGTTTATTTGCATCTTCAAAGTAGTTCTGTTTAGTACCTCTAATTTTTTTGTGCTAATTCTTCTTATTCTATTAGACCTATTTTATGTTTGGTTATATTCATTTTTAACTTAATGTCCTTTTTCTGTGGCATTTTCTGTAGCTCTTTTTCAAGTCCTTTATACTCATCTTCTAATGCCTTAGAGGTTAATATTTTCATGATATTTCTTTTCCTTGTATAGTCTTATTATCAAGCCTCTGGCATATGCCTTCATTGTACCCCATACATTCTGGATTGCTGTATCTTATTTTTTGTTTTCTCTAAAGAAAAAGGCCAGTTCTTTCTCCATCCACTGTGCGAAGTCTTTTTCCTTTAAAATCTCCCATCATAACTACATTAACATAGTCCAGTTCAATAATTTTCATATATATTTTTTTATAGAATTCTTCTTGATTGTCATTCGGGCTATAAATTGCAATCAGGAGTGTTTTTGTATTATTATCCATTATTTCCACCATTAATTTTCTTCTATCGTCATCAGTATAAATCAATTTTGCTGGGATGGTCTCTTTAATATATAAAACCACTCCTCTTTTCTGACATTGTGTCAAGGAAGTAACTTTTTCCCCAATTTTGGCTGCATCAACAATTGTTCATATTGTTTTTTAATATGTACTTCTTGTAGGCAGATTATATCAAATTTTAATTTCTCTAATTTATGAAAGATTTTCCTTCTTTTAACGACTGAGTTAAGTCTATTTATATTAATTGTAATCAATTTTTTCTCTTCCATGGTTATATTTTGTAGTTAGGTTTGACAGGATCTCGTGGATCTTGATTCACGTTGTGCTTTAGCTTCCTCCTTTCCACTTACTGCACCTTCTTCTTTTTCAGTTGTCATTTGGCAGTCCTCTTGGAATTCAATTTAGGAAATTTCTTTTTCTGCCTCTTCCTCCCCTCTGAAAAATTATGTGTAAAATGATTCAGCTTTCTCAACTGAGTCAATTCTATATCTCTATTCTTGCCATGTGAACATTAAATCCTCTGGAATCAGCCATCTATAATTCACCTCTTTTTTAAGTAGCAATTTGGTCAAGAATCGGTGTTCTCTTCTCATCTCTCTCACTCTTCTGGATACTTGTTTCAAGACCACAATCTCCTTATCTTTGAATTTCAATGTTTTCTCTCTTGCTACTTGCAATATTTGCGATTTAATGGCTTTCTTTGTAAATCTGATGTGAACTTCTCTTGGTAGGCTATTTCTCATTGCGTATCTTGTGAAGACTCGATAGACCTCATCTGTTTCATCCATCATCTTCTCTTCAGTTATTTCCAAAGCTTCAGCCAATATTTATCTCATTATCTCAGCTAGATTTTATCCTTTTTCTTCCTCTATGTTTTGGAATCTAAGATAAAATTCTGATCTGTCCATCTCCCATCTCAGCATATCACTTTTGTCTTGTTCAACCACAGTTAATCTGTTATCAATGTCTCCAATCTTGTCTCTTTGTTTCTTCAATTTTTTGGAGTCTTTCATCATACTTCATCATCATTTGTTGGATGTTTTCCACTTTTTCACCAGTTTTCCCTCTTCTTTGTTCAGTGTTCTCTATTCTCTTTTCAATATTCTCTGATCTTGTTTGAATATTTTGTGAATTCCTTGCATAATCATCTGCAGGGTCACTTTTTCTTGTTCTTTTTCTTGCCTTAACATTGTATTGAACGTTGTCCTCCAGATGGTAGAGAGGAAGAAGTAGAAGTTAAGGAACCAGGAGCTGTTAATTTTCTGCTCATTTTGAGCAATTCAAAATTTTCAGGTTCTTCTAGACCTTAATCCAGTTGTGAAATAACCAATTGCAGTTCCAAATAAAAATAGTAGGAAAAAAGAAGCCAAATAGTAATAATAATAAAAAAGAAGAAAAAATTTCTTCAGGTTCTTGTATACCCTAATACAATCGGTTGGTTAGATGATAGTAAAAATTCAAAAATTAAGGAAAAGGCCATAAACACACACAAAAAAGAAAAAGTTGTAAAATCCTAAAAAAGGAGAAAAAGAAGGAAAAGGCTAAAAAAAGAAAGGAATAATTCTTCAGGTTCTTAAACATCTTAATCCAATTAAGAGGTCTCAAATATAAAAGGATGCATAAAAAAAAAAAACAATATGGAAAGCAGATGAAAAATACCAGGAAGGGAGAGAGAAAAATAAAGGCTACTCCCTTAAAAAGAAAAGGAAGGGAAACATTAATATTAAAGCTTTTTCTTTAAAATAAAAAGCAGGCATAGAAATTTAACTGCCAAAGACAAGGAAACAAACAAAAAACAAAGAGAAGTTCCAAAGAGCTAAAAATCCAAATAGCTATTACAAAAAGTAAACTGATGAGGAGGGGTAGCACAGCTTAGAAAGAATAAAAAGAGCACACTGCACTTTGTTTAATTATCCAAGGCTCTTATTATAACTCTCTTCTCCAAAGACTTATCACCTTTTCTTTTCAATACCAGACTCCAGCTGTTGATAGAAACCCAGAAGAGCACCTGCAATAATAGTCTCCCATGCTCTTCCCTCTATCTCATCAACCAGGCAATGTCCTTGAAAAAGAAGTCTCAGTTCTTTCTCAGCTTTGTCTGGTCAAAACAGAAATAGAATATTTCCAAGCCTCTAGTTGGCAATGTTACAAAGTTTCTTTAGCTTTCACTTTCACCCTCCTTTTCCAAGCAAAATATAATAAGAATTAATTAAAAAAAAGAAAAAGATATTTAAAAAAAATAACTAAAGGGGAGTCTCTGGCTTAGAATATTATAAAGTCAAAAAGGAGAAAAGAATAGATAAAAAGAAGAGAAAACAACCGGTCCAGTTTCAAAATATAAGATTCTGTGTAGAAAATCCAACAATGAAAAAAAATATATTATTTTGACATTCCTGTTTAAAATCGCCGCTTAATCACTTCTGTCAAAACTTTTACAGATTCTTTCCCTTTGGGTGTCCTTTCAAATCTTAAAATAAAGAAAAACTTCTCACCAAACTGGCACACTCTCTCTTTCTGTTCTCTTTTGTTTTGGAGCTGTCCCAACTTCAGCAGCTTTCATGGCTGCCTCTTTGCCGCTGGCAAAAAAAAGCTTCTCCTGGATCTACCAGGGACTTTGTGATATCCCTGGGATTGACAGGATGCGCTCTTCACTTTCACTGTCTCTTCAGGACAGTTTCGATCCACTTGGACCAACCAGGAGTAAAGATATCAGTAGCAATCTCAGACCTCCAATATTGCATGCCGTATCATTGCGATGTCAGCTCTGTCCCCCCAAGAATTAAGACTTTGACAGTCAGTTTGGTATAGAGGTTAACATGCTAGTCTAGAAACTGGGAGACGGTGAGTTCTAGTCCTGTCTTAGGCATGGAAGCTGGCTGGGTAAGTTTGAACCAATCACGAGGAGACTGTGAGTTCTAGTCTGTCTTAAGCACGAAAGCCAGCTAGGTGACTTTGGGCCAATAACTCTGTCTCAGCCCAACCCGCACCACAGAGTGGTCATTTTGGAGAAAAATAGGAAGAAGAAGGAGTATTAGAATTAGAATCCCTTATTGGCCAAGTGTGATTGGACACAGAAGGAATTTGTCTTGGTGCAAATGCTTTCAATATACATAAAAGAAAAGATACATTTGTCAAGAGTCAACAATCATAAGGTACAACACTTACTAATAATCATTGGGTACAATAAGCAATCAAACCATAGTAAGAAACAGTCAATATAAATCGTAAGGATACAAGTGGCAAAGTTACAGTCATACATTCACAAGTGGGAGGGGATGGGTGACAAAGAGTGATGCGAAGATTAACAGTAATAGTAGTGCAGACTTTGTAAATAGTTGGACAGTGTTGAGGGAATTAATTGTTTAACAGAGTGATGGTGCTGGGGGAAAAAACTGTCCTTGTATCTAGTTGTTCTGGTATGCAGTGCTGTCTTTGAGGGTAGGAGTTGAAACAATTTATGTCCAGGATGTGAGGGGTCTCTAGTTTGGCACAGTTTCTTTTTGACTAATGCAGTATGCAGATGTTTGCCACCATGAATTACTTACAGAGGAAGGCTAAAAATCTGATAAACAAACCAACAGCTGGAGTTCATAATGCTATATTCCTCCTCAGCTTATTTTCCAGAAGTAGCTTTATAATGAAGAATTTGTGAACAATGCATATCAGGCATGTATGTATTGTGCTTAGAGAGAAAAGATGAAATGGAAAGCAGTTTTCTTACCTTCTTAACTTCAGTGTCAATGTCATGGCCCCATCAGAGTCCAAGGAGGAGGAAGAGGAGAGGGAGCTGAGGTTGATGATGGGTGAGGGTGCAGTCCCTATGGCCCATGAGAGAACTGTGGAAAGGGAACTTCACGAGGACAGTGGTTTCACCCAAGCAGTAAAAGCCCGAAAGGAACATCAGGCCAGCCATAAAACAAGCTTGCATAGGAAAAGAAATCAAATAAAAGGTATTAAAAGAAGCCCCTTAGACAAAAGCCAAATAATTCAGAAAGCTAGGAAAACAAGGAAAAGAAAACCCTTACAAACACAGGACATGCCAAATCAGCAAAACAAACAGACAAAAGACACAAAATAAATTACAAAGGAAACAGACAGAAGATTGCCGAAAAACAAATAGAAAAAAACCATTACAAAGCTAAAAGAGATTAGGAAAGAACCAATAATACAATCAAGCCACCCCACAGAATTTATTATCCGCACCTCGCTAAGTTTGTCTTCCGGCGAAAAATAAACTCTGACAGCATTTTAATATCTAAACATTAAACATTAAACACTAAACGAACATTCATACACAAAAGGAGAAAAAAGGTATAAAAACCAGGGACTTATCATTCGAAGTTAGCTAGCTAGCCCCAGAAACATAGCCTCGCTGACTCTCGCCTTCCTGAAAAATAAAAAAGATCCAGCATTCAAGCAGTTGTCGGTATCCTTACACCAGAGCTCTCCCAGCGGGAAAATTCGAATCCTTGGAAGAAAGGCACTTTGACATCCTTTCAACAATTGGTGACCACGAAGATTTTCCAGCCAAATCTAATTTTCCACCCAATTTTCCCTGCCACCGGACCGGGCCCACGGATCCACTCCCAGCCGGCATGTACCTTCTTTGTTCAGGGACAACATCCACGGACCCAGCCCGGAAGGTATAGGGTAGTAAAGGGAGTCCTTGGGCTTTTCCGCTCAACAGCTGCTTGAAAGCAGGTGAGTACCGCTTCAAATTTATAATCTTACTAGGGAGGGGAGCAGAAGCATGAGTGGACCAGGTGTGTGATTGTGGATTTTCTCTGCGGAAACAGCGGGACCTCACCTCCTCCATGATTGCCAGCCGCACCCCAGCCAGCTGCTAGCTCCACAACAAGCCGTGACCGGCTGGATTTGGGAACGCAAGGGGTAATCACAGAGTGTGAGTCCTTCTGAAGGATGTAAGAAAAACTGAGCGGGCTACAAAAGGAACTGGTATTCGGAAATAAATAAAAAGCAGGAAAAATAGTCCCGGTGCATCCCGCAAGCAAAGCCCTGTGCATTTAGAAGGGGCCCATACCGGCTGCTGGCAAACAGAATTGGAAATAGTTTGCCTAAAAAGCAGAGCAGGTCCTTCCAGATCCCCACCTTTAAGGGAGATCTGAGAACTGACGATGGAGTGTGGGGAGGGGCCCGTACCGGTGCTGCTAGGAGGCAGAAAGTCCTCCAAGATCCCCGTTTTTTAGGGGGGGGGGTTAAAACTGACGGAGTTTTCCTAAGAGAAAGGGGCCTGTACTCCATGTGTAGGGAAACCAGAGTCCTTTCCAGACCATTTTTGTTTGAAAACTGATGGCGGTAGCCCGGCTAAACCAAAATAATCCCCACATCAAGCAGGGAATATGGGAAGTTGTAGCTCGAGGGCAATGGAAGAGACCCCCCTGGATAAATTACTTGAGGCTTGGGACAAAAGGCAAATGCCTGTCCTGCCTGGAATGAATAAAAAAGACACAAAAAGAATTTGCAAAAAATGGACTTTATTGCGAGATGACACGGGAAGACAAATTTGGCCTGATAGCGGTACTTTAGATTATAAAACCCTGAAAGTACTTAGAACATGCATTAAACCCAGCCAAATACCCTATTGGTACTGCTGGGCTGAAATGGCTAGGACCAAAGACCTGACCGGGGAAAAAGATCAGGAAAAACCTGAAACCCATTCCCTGGAAGGAGAGACTGAGGCACAGATTATGGCTCCCCTTTTAAGCAAACCAGTGCCAGGCAGAACTAGGGGACAATTAGAATACGTTTTAACCCACACTCCCTTCTCTGCCTCTGACTTGGTCATCTGGAAAAAGGATACCCCAGCTTTCAGGGCTGATCCTCAAACAGTAATTCAAATCCTGAAATCTATCACAGACAGCCATAATCCATCCTGGGGTGATATGACCCAGTTGCCACAAGTCTTTCTAACTAAAGATGAACTATTGAAACTATTTGAAAAATAGACACCCTATACTTATTTGAAGCCCTGGCAGAAAGAGGGCACAAAGCCTCCCCTTCCAAATTGCAGTATTTAAAACAAGAAATAACATATCTGGGCTACATTATTGCACCAGGCATTAGAAAATTGGCCCCTAACCAGGTAGAAACTATTTTAGCCATGAAACCACCCCAGACAAAATGACAAGTAAGAGCCTTACTGGGAGTACTGGGTTTCTGCCACCCATGGATCCCCTCTTTTGGAGAATTAGCCCGACCACTTATTCAGTTAATAGGCAAAAACATGCCTGACCCCATTGAATGGTCTACATCTCTGGACAAAGCACTTCAGACCATGAAACAAACCCTGGCATCAGCCCCAGCACTCTGGTTACCTGACTATTGGAAACCTTCTACCTTATTCATCCATGAAAAATTAGGTGTTGCCTCTGGCATTCTGACACAACCTTTTGGACACACACACCGACCAGTCGCTTACTATTCTGTAACCGTAGATCCAGTAGCTCAAGGGGCTATCCCCTGCTAAAGAGCCATGGCAGCTACAGTCGAACTGGTGAAACAATCTCAAGATTTGGTACTCGGGCATCCACAATTGCTAAAAGTCCCCCATGAAGTTTTTGCAATTCTCTTAAAGAGCCAGACACAAGCCTTTACTCAGCAGCATTTGGCTCAATATGAAGCTGAACTTTTTACCTCTGATCACATTACTTTGAAAGATGTAATACTCTAAACCCAGCCACCCTGCTCCCCACAGAACAGGAGGAAGGTAATCTCCATGATTGCCTCCATTTAGTGCATGATGATGAACTGCTCTGCTCCGATTTAACAGATATCCCGCTACAAAACCCCAACACTGAACTTTTCACAGATGGTTCCTCCTACATGCACAAGAACAAAAAAGTAACAGGAGCAGCTGCAGTCTCCCTACAAGAAATCTGGGCTTCCCCCTTTCCTCTCTCCCACAGTGCCCAAGCTGCTGAGCTTATAGCTTTAACTAAAGCTTGTGAAGCTGCAAGGAACCGATCTACTAACATCTACACAGATTCCAAATATGCTTTTGGAGTCTGCCATGCAACAGGAGCCATGGAGAGAGCAAACAAAGAGGTGAAGACCCTCTTGGGCAAACTCTGTCCTGAGACACACCTCTCCTGGCCACAAGTGCTCCCAATTGCTCTCTTTTATATCAGAAGTAGACCAAGACAGGACATAGGTATTTCCCCCTTTGAGATCCCTTTTGGTTGACCCCGCCCTCCAATACCCTACAAGGCCTCGATTCTCATTCCCTCCGCCTAGATAGGGGGGATAGGGTTCTCTCTTCTTATCTTAAAGCCCTGCAAAAGAGACCACAGACCCTCTGGACCCAGAGTGCACTGACACAGACCTTACCCTTGGAAGAAGCCCTGCATCCATATGAGCCAGAAGATTGGGTGTGGATCAAGTTCTTCACCAGAACCTCACCTTTACAACCCAGGTGGAAAGGACCCTACCAAGTTTTACTAACTACTCACATTGCTATTAAGATCACAGAACGAGACTCTTGGATACATTGGACACATGCAAAGCCAGCAGTCATAGACCACAGCCAAACTCCACCACAATCAATCCCACCCATCAAACTCAAGAAAAATCTGGACACAGATCAATGGACGCTTAAAGCACTCTTCAACACCATTGAACCAAACAACTCTGAGGAACCAAGGGCAACCATTGAATCACACAAAACTGGACTCCCAGGTGCTGAGTTATAACACTCTATTTTTTATATATTTTTATTTTTACCTTCTCCATTTTTTTCTCCCTTTTCTTTGTATTTTTTTTTTTAACAAACAAGAGACTTTAATAATTTTTGATACTTGACCTATCCTTTTTTCCCCATTTTTCACATTGTACAAATAAAAAAAAGGAGGGGGGGAGGGTAGAAAAATAATCTAGCAATAGGAAACATGAAATGCAATTTATACTATGTATTATTATTTTCTGTAACAATTGTAATACTTGTTACACAAGCAACTGCGTTCCTGGAATCAAAGCTTATCCCAGAGAAAAGAAACATAGGGGAATATCTAGCAAGAGAAATACTCAACACCACTAACTTTTGCTTAGCAGGAGGGAAATCAGTCAAGGACATCTTAACCACATGCCTAATGGGAGTAGCAACTAGGCCACATAACATCATTAATTACACCACATTTAGAAACCTTCCTGACTCCTACAAAAGTATTTTTAGCTGGGGCCACTCTACAAAAAAACCAAAGACCACACCATGTACACCCTACACATTGCTGCAGTAATCACCTCTGAGAGATGCTTTAATGTCACTGGGTGCAGCACACCTAGGGTCACAGAATGCACCAGCCTCAGCAACACAGAACTAAAATGCAACTACACAGAGACCATATCATTCTCATATAGTTACCTGAAGCTCCCACCAGGGTGGTTTTTTCCTTTGTGGCTTAAAAGCCTACTCAAACCTTCCTGCAAATGCCACCAATGGTTCCTGCACCTTGGAAAGATAAGCCATGCTTATGCCATTCTTACAGAGACGGCATAGGAGAGCCTTCCAAACCCTAGACTCAGACTGTGACTCCAAAGTCTCCCTTCCCACCAAAACAGAATATGTCTCCTTGGCAATATCCCTGGTAGGGGTACCTGGATTGGCAGTGCGAGATTCTAAAAATTTGAACAGTCTAGCATGTACCCTAGCAAAAGGCTTGAATTCGACCTCCCATGCCCTGGATGCCCTTAACAGAGAACTGAGGGAGGTCAGAAAAGCCACTCTGGAGAATAGGGCAGCAATAGACTTCCTTCTCTTGAAGCATAACTATGGCTGCAAAACATTCAAAGGGATGTGTTGCTTCAATCTGAACAAAACCTCAGAACTCCTAGGGAGGGACATCCACCACCTGAAAGAGCTAGCTCAAAATATTGGCCAGGAGTAATCATTCCAGGACTTTTCATGGCTCTTCTCATGGATGCCGGATTTTCATTGGCTCAAAATCCTTATAACAACCACAGTCACCATTTGTGTCTTTGGAGCCCTCATGTGTTGCCTCTGTCAGTGCATACCACCCTGCCTTAGCTGCCTAAAGGCCTGTATTCCCTCTAAAAGGAGAAAATTAAAAGGAAACAGGCAGCCATGATGATGATCCAGATTGATCATGAATACCAAGTATACCCAGGCATTCAATCAGAGACCACTCCTTAGGAAAAAAATAAAAAATGAGGGATTGTGGAAAGGGAACTTCACGAGGACAGTGGTGTCACCCAAGCAGGAAAAGCTCGAAGGGAACATCAGGCCAGCCATAAAACAAACTTGCATAGGAAAAGAAACCAAATAAAAGGTATCAAAAGAAGCCCCTTAGACAAAAACCAAATAATTAAGAAAGCTAGGAAAACAAGGAAAAGAAAACCCTTACAAACACAGGACATGCCAAATCAGCAAAGCAAACAGACAAAAGACACAAAATAAATTACAAAGGAAACAGAAGATTGCCAAAAAAACAAATAGAAAAAAACCATTATAAAGCTAAAAGAGATTAGGAAAGAACCGATAATACAATCAAGCCACCCCGCAGAATTTATTATCCTCACCTCGCTAAGTTTGCCTTCCGGCGAAAAATAAACTCTGACAGGATTTTAATATATAAACATTAAACATTAAACACTAAATGAACATTCATACACAAAAGGAGAAAAAAGGTATAAAAACCAGGGACTTACCATTCGAAGTTAGCTAGCTAGCCCCAGGAAAGCAGCCTCGCTGTCTCTCGCCTTCCTGAAAAATAAAAAGATCCAGCTTTCAAGCAGTTGTCCATATCCTTGCGCCGGAGCTCTCCCAGCGGGAAAATTCAAATCCTTGGAAGAAAGGCACTTTGACAGCCTTTCAACAGAACAATCTAGGGATGAGAATGAGGCAATCCCGAGTCCCTAGGGCAGTGATGGGGGAAACTATGGCATGCGTGCCAGAGGCGGCATGCAGAGCCCTCTCAATGGACACATGTGCAGTTGCCAACTGGTATTCTGGTTTCTAGCTCACCAGCCAGCTGGTCTTCGGGGCACCAGAGTGCTGGAAAATACCCTGAAAATTGCCCCCAAAGTAGGATATTTTTGGGGCCTTTTTCAGTGCAGTTTTTGGGCCTTTTTCACTGCAGTTTTTGGGCCGTTTTCAGGATGTTTTTTGGACCAAAGCCAGCCCTAAAACAACCCCCAAACAGCCTGAATATGATCCAGAAAACAGCCTGGGAAACAGCCTGAAAAGCTAAAAAGGCTGGAAAATGTTCCGAAAATCAGCCCCAAAACAGGCTGTTTTCAGGCCTTTTTAAGGCCATTTTGGGGCCTTTTTCAGGATGGTTTCAGGTCATGTTTTGAGCCAAAAACAGCCTGAAGACAGCCCTGCCAACTCTCACGGTTCTGCTGTGAGTCTCATGATTTTTTGTCATGTCTCACGGTCTCACGACAAGGCTCCTCAATCTCACACCAAATTTAAAATGCTTTTTTTTTTTCCCCCCAAATTTGGGGGTCGGCTTATACGTGCATAAATCTGATTCTCACACAAACGACATGACGCTACTTCTCAGATCATGCAATATCGATATTACCATACAGTCATATATACATACAGCACATTTCTTTTTACTCTGGGCAGCTCCATTTTGCTTTTTCTGCCACCGGATATAACACGCTCTGATTGTTTAGTTATTCACGTGACCGTGAATCTCACTATTTTTTATAGAATCTCCAGATTTTTTTTCATGGGTCTCCAGATTTTCCTTTATCAGGGGTTGGCAGGTCTGTGTAGATGGCCCAGAAAATAGCCTGAAAACCACCCAAAATCAGCCTGGAATATGGCCTGAAAATGGCTACCCCCCCCCCCCAATGCCAAAAAAGCAGGCATGCGCCCACCAGCCAGCTAGTCTTTGGTTTTCCGGCACTCCAGCATATATATGCACATGCACAAGGTTCTCAGGGAGGAAGAGGGCTCAGAATCAGAAGGTGGACCTGACCTAGATGCCTCTTCCAACACGGACACTAACAAATTAGTATTATTGTATTAAAATACTTTTAATGTTTTTATAGTACAGTCTCTTGCCTAGTGTGTGTGGCGCTAAGGTTTCAGACAAATCCAGTATTTCTGCTGGTGCATAAGGAATTTTTTTAGTTATCCATCTATGGAAGGTTAAGTGCTGACATCTAATGGCAAACTAGTATATTGTACTTTTTTAAAAAAAAATCTAATTTTTATTTGATTAGAAAGATTTGGGGGGCACAGTTTTCTGTTTGCAAAGCATTCAGAATGTTAGAGATGCAGAAATAATAATTAGTGTGTTATCATAGTGGTACATTACAGGTAATCTTTGATTTACAATCATTCATTTTGTGAGCATTCAAAGTTACAACAGCACGGAAAAAAGTGACATGACCGTTTACACACTTTATGACCATTACAGCATCTCCATGGTCATGTGATCAAAGTTTGAATGCTTAGCAACTGGCATGTATTTATAACAGTTTCAGTGTCCCAGGATGCTGTGATCACCTTTTGCAGCTATTTTCTTTTCTTTTTTGCCTTGGTACAAACATTTTGTTAACCCACTTAGACATGTTTGTTCATACATTTGTGATGCAAGTACCATCAGCTTGCCACAAAGCATTAAAGCACAATAAATCCAATGTTTAAACATTCACAGCATTTCATTTTTGTATTTTCTTCTCCATCTAAGAAAAATGGAGGACCCATCCAGATATTTTTATTAAACCGTACTTCCAGGAATACAAATGAGAAAAATAGTTTACTTGAAGAAAATGAGGCTCAAGTCTTTGGCTTTAAAAAACAAAAACAACCATTCCCCAAAAAGCATTTAAGAAGACCTGTCTTTCTTGGCATTTCTGGGAAGAGTCTTGTAAACACTTTGTAAACATGAAAAAGGTAAGCCTAGAAGATATTGCTACTTGGTGACTGGCAATTTTGAGGGGAGACAAGTGAGGAAAAAATGTATCTAGTGTAAAGCAACACCATAAAGCTGCCAGAATTTCTATTAAATTGAATATAATACCTGTGCTGGCAAAAGTATTGGGACTTATGTCCAATATTACCAACCTGCATTTCTAGAATAATCAAAGTCAAAGAAACCAGATTCACTTAACAGCCATGTTACTTGCTTCACATCTGCAGTGATTCATTTAACTGCGACAAGAAGTCATAAAATGGGGCAAAATTCACTTCAAAACTGCCTTGCTTAGCAACAGAAATGTTGGGCTCAGTTGTGGTCATAGGTCAAGGACTATATGCAAACTGCACAGGTAGAAATAGGTACCACTTCTTGAGGGATGGTTACCGTGAACTAAAGACAAAGATTTCTACTAGTTTTGAACCAATTTTCTCTCAGAAACTCCAATTACTTTATGGTGAACTCTCTTCTGCCACCAAATCTAGATATTTTTATTTCTGTCCCGGAGAAAGATTCTATAGCACTGTAATTATTTATTTCCTTGTTCCATCTCATACCCACACTAATTTCCTACCTGTGTTCATCATAGTAGAGTAATTATTTGTAAAAACATCTTTACCTCTTCATTTAACTTTTTTTTTTACTTCTTCCAGGACTTTTGGTAACTCTGTTTTCTTTTAAGCATTGCACCATTTTTTCCTCCGAATAACAGTCATTTTCAATATATAATTTCTGTTAAAACTCCTGGATTATGTTCTTTTTCTTGTTTTGGTAACATATCCTCCCTTGTTCATTCTGTAGTTTGCAAATCCAACTCTTTTCTTTCTGTTTTTTCAGTTTATATGCTGGCTATTTCCCCAGTTTATTTGCATTCTCAAAAAAGATTGTTTGGTCCTTTTTATTTGTTGTGCCACGTCCTCTTTCTCAAGGGTATTCAGTTTATGTTTGATTAAGTCCATTTGTTGTTTTAAATTACTCTCTTGCAGTTCTTTCTGGAGATTTGCTTCCAATCTTATATATTCCTCTTCTAGGCATTTCCGTCGTTGCTTTTCTCTCTCTCTCTGCCATATGATGTGGCCACTCCCCTTATGTACACCTTCGCTGTGTCCCAGAGATTTGTATCTTCTTTCTTTCTTTCTTTCTTTCTTTCTTTCTTTCTTTCTTTCTTTCTTTCTTTCTTTCTTTCTTTCTTTCGTTCGTTTTAAAATAAATGTTATTGAATGAAGATTTAAAACAATTAAACACAGTGTGACTTTCTTGGCCATCATTTTGGCCTTATAAACTACAGTACAGAGATACACATAACAGTTAATTTCCTTTTTCCTTTATGTTATTAATGTAGTGCTAGCTGCATATTATTTCTATTTACATTTGTCTACATTTATATACAACTATATATATACTTACAACCGTCTTTTACACTCATGCATTTGTATCATCTCATATTTGTCCATTATATTCCCTTCTCTTTGGTTTACAAAACTTTAGCCTTCATTCCTATAAAGTGTCAACCCTTTCTTTCTTTTTCCTTGATTCTAGCCATTGATACATTTTTCTCCAGATTTCATAATACTCTATCTCACCCTCATCTTTGATTTCTAAAGTTAGTCTGTCCATCTCTGCACAGACTAATACTTTCCTTATTATTATTACACTTTCTGTAGGTGTATCTTCATTCCTCCAGTTTTGGGCATACACCAATTTCACAGCTGTTATTATATGTATCATTAAATATATTATTCCTTAACTGTATTTCTGATTAATAATTCCCAGTAAGAACATTTCTGGTCTGAACTTTACTTTCTGGTTAACCATCTCTTCTATCCAACCTTTTATTTTCCACCAGTATTTTTTTGCTTTTATATATTTCCACTACATATGATAAGAGGTTCCTATCTTTGTGTTACATTTCCAATAATGTGGTGATATACTTTTACTAATTTTGGCCAATCTAGATGGAAGAAGATGCCAATTTTAAAACATAATATATTGGTTCTGTTTATACATAGCTGCCAATGTTAATTTTCTATTTCTTTCCCATAACTTTTGCCAGTTGTCTAACTCAATATTATAACAGAAATTTTGAGCCCATTTTATCATTACTTCTTTGTCTTGCTCCTCCTCCATTTTATATTCTAGTAGATAGTTGTATATTCTCTTGATTGTTTTCCCCTCCATTCCTAATAGTATCTTATCCAATGCCATCAGTTCTCTCTGTATATCCCATTCTTTCTTGTCTTGGATCTTGATTGGATTTGTAAGTATGCCCACCATTTGGGCTGTATCCCTTCTTCTTTCAGTTTGTGATTTTGGTTTCCCTTTCTTTGTTGTTTTCCTTAAAAAAGAGACTTAGTTGTTTATCCATCATTGACCTAAATTCTTCCTTCTTTAAAATTGATTTTTGTAATGTCCATCTTGGGTGGTTTTTTTTTTGTCCTTTCCAAATGAATTTCATAGGATTGTGGTCAGCCCAGAAGTTTTTCTCAATTTCCACTTCTTTTACTTCTATTTTTAGTTCTCTTGACATGTATTGTAAAAAACCCCAAAACCTAGACACTCCTGCTGAGCTGTGACAATTCTAATATGAGAAGAAACTTGTTCCTTTTTTCCATTCACGGACAGCCCATGAGATGGCAGCCTTGCAACATCTATGGAAGAGCAAAGAGCCGTGTTTTGTCAACTTAATCCCTTCTGGTTTCCATCGTGTAAGGAAGGATGCGAAGGCTTGTCTTGTGACCTCCAGAAGGAAAATACAAAGTCATCTTTCTCCTTAATAAAGGCCTTTGGAATAATTTGTGAGATTACTTTGGAGTAATGGATTAATTAATGCAATTGAGGGCATGCCTAGAACACAACAAGAAAAGAGATTTTGGCCTTCAGAGAGAGCTGCCACCAGGTTCATTGAAGCATTGCCTTTCTGTTGGTGTGAGTTGCAGACGGACATCTTCAGTGGTGGAAGATCCTTCAATTATTCAAGTATACTTGTGAATTCATTGGGCCTTTATTTATTTACTTAGGGGATGCCAAATGTTAAAAAGCACTTCACAATTACATTCTCAATGAACAAAGGTGAAACTGCTTATTTACAAATTCAAAGATAGGCAATTTATACAGGTAGCCCTTAGTTGTGATCACAATGGAGCCCAAAATTTCTGTTGCTTAGGGATAGCACTTACACTTATACACTTATATACACTTACACTTAATAGCACTTACACTTATATACCACTTCACAGTGCTTTACAGCCCTCTCTAAGCGGTTTACAGAGTCAACATACAACCCCCAACAGTCTGGGCCCTCATTTTACCCACCTCAGAAATATGGAAGGCTGAGTCAACCTTGAGCCTGGTAAAAATCGAACTGTCGAACTGCTGGTAGCTGGCAGTCAGCAGAAGAAGCCTGCAGTACTGCATTCTCACCACTGTGCCATCGGGTTTCTTGATACATTTGTTAAATGAGCTTTGCCTCCTTTTACAAGTTTTCTTGCCACTGTTATTAAGTGAATCACTGCAGTTGTTAAGTTCATAATCCAGTCGTTAAGTGAATCTGGCTTCCCCATTGACTTGACACAAAAGGGGGGATCACACATGACCCTGGGAGAATGCAACCGTCATACATATGGATCAGTTGCCAAGAATACTAATGCAGATGATGTAACTGGGGGATGCTGTAATGGTCATAAGTGTGACAAATGGTCATAAGTCACTTTTTCAGTGTAGTTTTAACTTCAAATAATCACTAAATGAGCTGTTGTAAATTTGAGGGCTAACTATGGGACTGGGAGCAACAATGGGAGGAAAAGTTTGTGTTGATCCATATCAACTTGTGGGTCTCCTAAATGCAATTTTTTTCTGACCCAAACCCTTGTCCAATAAAACAAACACGAACTAAAAGGAACAAAAATCTTTTAATGATTCTTATGAATCCCCGGTTAAAAGGCTGCTGCAAACTAATTAACTTTGATAAGCACGAGCTTCGCCAAAACTGTGCAAGGCTGCCAAAGATAACAGATAAGGTTACCTAGAGATATTTCACAACACAAGAGTCTTCAAATACCAAATTAAGATACTGTAAGAGGCTGAGTTTCAAAACGTCTTTGCTTCTTGCAAAGAACATCCGATTCACAGCTGCCTTTTACCTTCTTGAAGGAGGGGCCATTACCTTGCAGCCTTACCTCCGAGTCACCCATGCTGCTGCAGCTGCTCTTTCCTCTGAGCAATCCTGTGTACGTATACTTGGCATAGGCTCCTCAGTAACCTCCTCATCGCTGCTGCCAGCCTCCACAATCTCTGAAGGCAACAGTCCACTCCCTAATGGTCCTGGCCCTTCATCTGAGTCCTCGCTGTCCTCAGCTATCTATACCTGCTGCAAGCTAACCACAATAAATGTAGACCATTATCTGAGAAGAAATGCTGGCTAAATGCTAGTCCTGATCCAACAGAACTAGCCTCATGTCCTTATAAGAACCTTAATGGGGTTCTTAACAATCAAAGGGAAAAATGTATTTTGAAATGTATGCGAGCGGGTAGGTAGCATTTTCAGAAGCTGCCTTTTTGATCCTCACAAAAAAGATGCATTTGCTTAAGGAGGTATCAAGAAGTGTGGGGAATCTAGATGTTAATGTAGAGGTTGTGGCATGGGCTTGCATGTGATTAGTGGTTTTGCATGTGATTAGTGGTTTTTCACCCTTAATAGATTTATTTGGTTTTTGGTTTAATCGGATTCTTGCTTTTTTTAATCTTGTTTGCTCCCAAGAATTTGTTTAAGATAGATAGGTGACTAAATGAGATAGATAGACAGATAGAAAGATAGATAGATAAATAGATAGATAGATAGATAGATAGATAGGTACAGTAGATAGATAGAAGATAGATAGATAGATAGATAGATGATAGATAGATAGATAGATAGATAGATAGATAGATAGATAGATAGATAGATAGATAGATAGATACAGATAGATAGACAGACAGAGAAAGATCAGTCGGTCTTTGGTGCTCTCTGAGCTTCTTGTTTTCATTACCAATCCTAGGTAACATCAAAAGTGCTACCGGTAATAGGGAGTGGAGTTTGCTCTCATTTTAAATTCTATCTAGTGGCTCTCCTGATTGAGCAGAGGGTTGGACTAGAAGATCTCCAAAGTCCTATTATTCCATGTTCTAGTCAAGGATTTCTGGTAATATGATAGATCCCACCATATAATTTTATTGGCAACCTTCCCAAAATACTTCGACACTCCTTTTTTTTTTTTTTTTTTGCCATTGTATTTTTTTTTAAAATCTTAATTTTTCTTTCCAGTTTATTTTGCAATCCTGGTAACCCTGTCATTTAACTGTTATCCATTTCCTTCTCTGCTTAATTTTCTTGGTCAAGGTTGGCTAGGAATTTCAACCTGTTGTGATAGATCTTGGGAACATCATGATATATAATTGCAATCCTAGCTGAGCTGAAGAAAAAGTAGAACTAAATAATTGAATCTTTCTTTCCTAGAGATTATACCAAGCATTTATAGAAAGCACTATCAATACATACAACTACATTTCTTTTGAACAGATAGTTCTCAACTTACAAGTGTTTATTTAGTGACTGTTCAAAGTTACAACAGCATGAAAAGTGACTTATGACCATTTTTCACACTTACGACCATTGCAGCATGCTGTGATGACCAGGGGCGTGGTATAAAAGAAATACAGTCAAATAATAAGTAGGAGTCTCTTTATTAACTCCAACTTTGCCCCCAATGTCCTGGTTACCTTCTGGGCTGGAGAAAAACTCTTCAAGGAACAGCCTTTGGCTGCAGAGAATCAAATCCAAAATGTGGTCAACAAAAACTGTAACTATAAGTCCAAGAAAGGCAACATGAGGTAATTGGTCCGGCAGGGTAGGAGCAAGAATTCCAGACATGAAGGCATGGCAAAAACTCAACATGGTTGGGAGGACGCCAAGAACAAAGATAACCAAAGTCAACACAAGGTAAACTCACATTTGTTCCCAGCAGACGCCGCAGTCAGCATGCATCTCTTTTAAACTCTCTTCCCAGGTGTGGCTAATGAAGGGAATCAGGGCCCTTTCCTCCCCCATAAGCCACACAACCCACGTTACTCTCTTCTCCGTTCCTCCCTGTGTGCCCTAGGATGAAAAGACGGTGGGCCTGGGTCTTCCTCTGAACTCCCTCTCCCTTGTTCTACTTCTTCCCTGCTCTGCCCAGCCAGGCTTTACCATTCCCCAGTTTCTTCCACAGCCAACGGAGCCACACTCCCACTTCCTGTCAACTGTTCATTTTCCTCGGATTCAGACTCTGATGGGCATGACACATGCCTATGATCACATGCTCAAAATTCAAATGCTTGGTGGTTGACTCATATTTATGATGGTTGCAGTGTCCTGGGGTCATGTGATCCCCTTTTGCGACCTTCTGATAAGCAAAGCCAATGGGGAAGCCAGATTCATTTAACAACCAGGTTAATAACTGCAGTGATTCACTTAACAGCTGTGGTAAGAAAAAGAGTGTCGGAAATCAATGCTTCTTTTTATTTCTCCCCTATCCTTCCTCACTTCTCTTCCCCCCTCTTCCCATTGCTTTTCTATTTACTTTTGTATTTTGTATCTTTATACTCAACACAAAAAATCTTAAATGAACAACTGTGGGAAGAAAGGTCTTAAAATGGGGCAAAACTCACTGAACAACTGTCTCGCTTAGCAACACCAATTTTAGGTTCAATTGTGTTCGTAAATCAAGGAGTAGCTGCACACCCAAATTGTTATTCCTGAGCCATCATGCAATTCATAGATGCTTTTTTTTTTTTTTTAAAGGAAGAGCCATGGTATATACATATTTTAAAGCAGGGGTTGCCAACCTTTTGGACCTCAGGTACCACCAAACTCATAATTTTAAATCACGCGGATGAGAGTGAGTGGGAGGAGGGAGGGAGAGAGAGAGAGAGAGAGACTGACTGACTGACTTTTGGTTTCATGCAAAGAAAGCAGCAGGAGCAGAAAAAGTTTTTCTATCTCTCTCCCAAACTCTACCAGAAATGAGTTTTTGTGAGATTTGTCCTGCCAGCACAGCCTCTTGAAGCAGGATGCCTTGCAGAGTCCCAAAGACTCATTTCTGGCGGAGTTTGGGGGAGAGAAAGGAAGACTTTTGCTGCTTTCCTTGCATGCAGCTAAAAGCAGAAGAAGAAAGAAGTGGAAAAAAGCAGCCCAGTGCATGTGGTCTGTGGGGCAAATTCCTTCCCTCTGCCCTTTCCCTCCTCTCTTCACAACCTCATGTTGTTCGCAATGTGAAGCCGCTAGTCAAGTGGGCGGCGCAGCCTTGTGTTCCCGCGGAGCCTGGGATTAATTACTTTGGGGAGGTGCTTTGGGGGTGACATTTTTCTGCACACCAACAAAATTTTCTCATGGACCACCAGTGGTCCCCAACTCACTGGCTGGCGACCACTGTTTTAAAGGAAGAGCAATAGTGCTTTTTTGCAATAAACACTCTAAAATAGAGTACGAATTTGGAGAGAAGACTCAGCGCAAAGATCACAGCTCCCATCTCGTTATCAATAAGCCATCAATAAGCCACATCAGACCTTCATGATGATGGTGTTTAATTAAACAACAGAGGCAAACCCCATGCATTAATAATGAGGCACAACACATCAGCATGCAGGACTAAATACATTTTTAAATTAATAATGAAGCGTGATGGCATTCGCGAGAAAATGAAATTTTATGAACAACTTAATAAAGCCTCTTATCTGCTGAAGTTTTAGCATCTAGGGAATGGAAGAATGGCAAGGGGAATTTTTTTCCCTGAAAGGGAGGTTCGCTGAAACAGGCTTTCTAATTTTATTTTCTCAAACCAGCCTCCCACCTGCTGATGGGTAATGAACTCCTTTAATCAGACATAAGGGCAGGGGTGTCCAACCTTGGTGACTTGAAGACTTGTGGACTTCAACTCCCAGAATTCAACAGTCAGCATGGTTGCCTGGGGAATTCTGGGAACTGAAGTCCACAGGTCTTCAGGTTGCTAAGTTTGGATGAGCGCACCTGCATTAAGAGATAACTATAAAGCCTCCCGAGCAAGAGAAATGTTCAGAAGTTACTCTGAACCATACAGGTAGTGCTCAGCTTAGTTAGCCAGTTAGTTACAAAATCAAACACCATCTTCAGTGCACATCATGACCATGAAAATAAACACAAACACACATCCTTCACCCTCTACACATCGAACCGAAAACCCCCAACACTGCACCAATACTGCACTATCCAGCAGAATTCAGCAGAGCTACTGCCCTGGGATAGAAGCCTATTTGTCCTTGTTTTTGTTATCCTGTACTGTCTACCAACTGGTAAAGTTCAAAAAAAAAGGGGGGGGGAGGTTCCCAGAATGAGACGGATCTTTGAGAATATTTTGAACTTTCTTAAGGCAGCGGGAGCTATAAAACTCTTCCAAAGAGGGGAGAGGGCAACCAATGATCTTCTGGGCAATGACGTGAACCCTCTGGAGTGCTGTCCTATCTGCCACTGTGCAATTGGCAAACCATACAGAGATGCAGTAAGTTAAGATACTTTCTATGGTGCAGTGGTAGAAGGTCACCAGGAGTATTTCATTCCATTGTTGTTTTCTGAAAAGTGTCAGGTAGTATAATCTCTGCTGGGCTCTTTCGACCAGGGCTGCAATGTGAACACCCCAGGTCAGGTCCTTAGAACCACAACTGAGCCCCAAATTTCCTTTCCTAAGTGAGATGGTTGTTAAGCGAGTCTTGTCCCATTTTACAACTTTTCTTACCACAGTTGTTAAGGGACAGGTCGTCCTCGACTTGCAAAGGCAATTGAGCCTAAAATTCATTTGCCAAGCGAGGCAGTTGTTAAGGGACAGTTTTAACTTTGAATGGTTATTAAACGAAGAGTTATAAGTTGAGGACTGCCCATCTTGTTGATTAATCTTATGCATCAGTGGCAGCCTGCATCCAACTGAAATTGTATTACCAGGATTTTTATCCACTTATTGAGGCCTTCCCAAGGACCTGGGATAGGCAGATAGCAATAGCAACAGCACTTAAGACTTATATACCGCTTTACAGTACTTTACAGTCCTCTCTAAGCGGTTTACAGGGTCAGCTTATTGCCCGCAACAATCTGGGTCCTCGTTTTACCCACCTCAGAAAGATGGAAGGCTGAGTCAACCTTGAGCCTGGTGAGATTCAAACTGCCAAATTGCAGGCAGCTGGAAGGCAGCAGAAGTAGCCTGCAGTACTGCACTCTAACCACTGTGCCATCTTGGCTCAGATGTTGCTTCATGGTGTTAAGGTATCCTTGCAGGATGTCAGCTGTTCCGCGTAAAGCTGCCTTTTGCAATTGACTGATGGGTGTTCAATGCCCATCAATGCCAATGGTGTTCAAGTGGTGCTTCAGATGTTTTGGGATTGCACTCAAGGTGCCTACGACTATTGGTACTACCCTTGCTTGCTTTTGCCACAGTTCTTTTTGTATTTGCAGGTCCTTGTGTATTGCAATTGTCTCCACTTCTTTCTCTTCTCTTCTGCCGTCTCCAGGCACTGATCCATGCATACCAGCCAAACATTTTTCTCTTTCTTATCGACAATTGTTAAGTTATATGGCAGAGGCTTGCCTGTTTGAATTCTAACCGTCCCAGAGCACTTTAGCTGCTTCATTTTCTCTAAGTGTGTCTATTTTGTAGTTCTACCAGTTCTTGCTGGCAGGCAAATGGTATTTCTTGCAGATCTTCCAATGTACTATTGTTGCCACTTTGTCATGATGTCGTTTGTATTCAGTCTGGGCAATCTTCTTGCAGCAGCTAATTAAGTGGTTGACTGCTTCTTTAGCTTCTTTGCAGAGATGGCATTTATTGCTGCCTTCCTTCCTTCCTCCCTCCCTCCCCCCTCTTTCTTTCCTTCTTTCCATCCTTACTTCCTCCCTCTTTCCTCCCTCCCTCTTTTCCTCCTCCCTTCCTTCCTCCATCCATCCCTCCTTCCTTCCTTTCTTCCCTCCTTCTTTCCTTCCTTCCTCCCTCCTTTGTTCTTTCCTTCTTTTCCTCCTTCCTCCCTTCCTCACTCTCCCCTCCCTCCCTCCCTCCCTCTTTCCCTCCTCCCTTCCCTTTCTCCCTTCTTCCAGATTAAACAGAAGGCTGGGATGGAAAGCATCATTTTGGTATATCTAAGAATCCTTTACTGTCCGACACAATGAACCAGCTTTTCTCACTTGAATACAGCTACTTAGGCATAGTCCAAAATGTTTTGCTAGGAACAGCTAGAGTTTTCTGACCACATTCTTATGCCTTTCAGCTTCAAATAACTGAATGGATGAGTAATGCATTATTAAACTTGAAAAGTAGAAAAGAAGTAAGAAAATCCACAAATGGCACTGACTAAAAATGGAGTTTGACTCATTGACTCATGGTTGATTTCTGAAGGCCAGCGTAGGCATGGGAGGAAAGTTTGTGTGTGGTTCCAAAACTTCTTTCAAGTCAATGCTCTCTGAATAGAAGAAGAAAAAGGAAATAAGAATTACATCCAGAGGGAAGGAGTTATATGCCAATTTAAGCGCTCATAACTTAGGGTGGCATCGGATCCGGGCTGACAAATAAAATCCAGACTTGAAAAATGTTGGAAGTGGGTTATGAAGCCAAGAAACCAGGCTAGTCATTAGAAACGAAGGCAAGAGAAACAACTATTGTGAATTACCATAAGTGACAGAAAGAAAGTTAGAAATGTCTATAAGGGACAGTGCAGATTGAAAGGAGGTACCGTTGACGGCCAATCAGTACAGCCAATGGAAGTTTGTGGAGGCTATAATTCAGCATCTGGATAGCCACATTTTCAACATCCATGGGTCAATGTCTTTAATGATGAATCCTTCGTACTGGATCAAACTCCAGCCACTATTCAAACCAGCACAATTCAAGGTGTTAATTATCACCTTTAAAGCCTCACATGGCTTGAGACCAGGCTATCTGAAGACCCACTTCTCCTTTATTACCCTGTTTCCCCCAAAATATGACCTACCCCAAAAGTAAGCCCTAGCTTGATTTTTGCACATGCACCCAATGTAAGCCCTACCCCCAAAATAAGCCTTAATTAAGATCCCACCCATTCCAGAGTGGATGGGTAAAAATTAAGCTAGGGTGGGGATGGGGTGGTGTGGAGCTGCTCAACTACTTACCTTCAGACAGTTGTAGCCAAGCCTCACACACTTCAACACCTGCCTTGCCGGTCCATTTCTTGTGCAGCCAGCAAGGGGTAAGGCTTTCCTGAAGCTGATAACAAAGCTCTGGATCAATCCAGAGATCTGTTATTGGCTGCAGAGGCCTTTAGGAAAGCCTTGCCACCACAGAAGAAGTTCCTGAAGGTCTCTGACAGCAAAAAGGAGGCTGGGGACAATGCTCACCAGTGAAGCTAGTCAGTGGATGGCATTCCCTGAAAATAAGATCTGGTACCCTTTTTGGTGGGAAAAAAGGGTCTTATTTTGTGGGAAACATGGTACATACACCAAGCCCACCAGAGTGGGGAGGTAGGGTATTTACAGGCCCCATCAATTAGGGATGTCCATCTGGTGGGACCATGAAAAAGAGTCTTCTGAGTGGTGGCCCCCGCTCTATGGAACATCATTCCTCCTGAGGTATGTGTGACACCCCCCCATACACACCTAGAACTATGCCACCTTCAGTCTGATCTAAGTATGGTATATAAAATCATACATTGCAATGTCCGACCTGTCAATGAATACTTCAGCTTCAACCATAACAATACAAGAGCACACAATAGATACAAACTCAAGGTAAACCCCACTAATCTTGATTGCAGGAAATACAACTTCAGAAACAGAGAGGTCAGTGTCTGGAATATTCTACCTGACTCTGTGGTTTCTTCCCCAAACCCCCCAAAATTTTAACCTTAGACTGTCTCCTATTGACCCCACCCCTTTCCTAAGAGGTCTGTAGAAGGCGTGCATTAGCGCACCAACGTGCCTAACGTCCCTATCCTATTATTTCTTTTTATTTTTTTTATATGTATCCATTTCCTGTATTCATAACTATGTTTATACTTAGACCTGTTATCTTATAATCACTTGACAAATCAATAAATCAATAGAGATAGACAGATAGATAGATAGATGGATAGATAGATAGATACTAGACAGATGACAGATAGATGATTGATAGATGATAGCTGAAAGAGATATACATAGACAGACACATAGATTTTATAGATAGATAGATAGATAGATAGATAGATGGATGGATGGATGGATGGATGGATGGATGGATGGATGGATGGATAGATAGAGTGAGTGAGTGAGTGAGTGAGTGAGTGAGTGAGTGAGTGAGTGAGTGAGT